>BGNK01000139.1:3274-268327 GCA_003297005.1 Symbiodinium sp. clade A Y106
CCTGCGGTCACCCACATGCAGTCAAGTCTGCTAGTTTCCTATGTCTAGGACTGTACAGTAGCAGCTAACTTAGACTACAAGGCTTCGTACACGCTGTCAACTGAGCACACTTTCACACTGGCCTTTTGCTCGACTAGCATAGTACACACTACAGGGCTCCAGCTTTGCAATCAGAACAGAGAGAAATAACTAGGGCTGGCGGGCGGTTACGCGGACGAAGGTCCGCCGGTGCCGACACAGAGAAACTGAAATCACCGATACCAGACTGAGTCACATACGACAGTCGCGACACCTACTGACTAATCACCAAACCTCGAAGATGGGTTTATCCATTAATGAGGTGCTGGAACTTGGATGGACATCTTCCAGCTTGACGGCGACATCCATAGATGACCAAGTCACGTGTGCAGCTAGGGTTGCAAGCCTGGGGCGCTGCTCGTAGCTGATGCGGAAGCACGGCCGCAAACTGTCCGCGATGCGCGGCACCTGTCTCCTGGCCGGCGGGCACATCTCGTAATTAGTTTTCATCGTGCATGGTAGCCGGTCGAGATGCGCATCTGTCCTGCGCAGGCTGTATTGCTTCGTGAAAATTGCCGCCATCCTGACGAAATATGACGGCGCCCATTTACAGGGTACGTCCATGACCTGCCCGGTCCGTCTCCATCATCCTTACCATAATTAAGCACACGTGGACAGCTCCGGATAACTGAATTGTGCAAGGTCTTGCTCCGCCCAGCGGCGTGGTGAGTGACGCAGCTGAACTGCAATGTATTAAAGATCCAAACTTTACAGTAAAGGGTTTAAGGTTTAGGGTTCAGGGTTCAGTTTTGCATAGAATCGCTGGAAAAATGGTGAAACCTGTCGAAACTTTCGGTCAAAACGTTTCGGTCAAACGTTTCGCCTAAAACGTTTCGCTGAAACTTTCGCTCAAAACTTATTGGCAACCAAACCCTTAACAATTTCTGTGCACGCCTATACTATATCCTAAACCTTAAACACTCAACCGAACCCCCCCCTAAACCTTAAACCCTAAACCTCCAATCCCCACCCCAAATTCACTGGCAGAGCAGGGCCTGGACAAAGAGACTCTTCAGAGGAGCTTCGCTTGCGCTCGCCTGAGTTCACGGTGGTTTAGGGCTCAGGGCTTTCGGGTGTAAGGTTTAGGTTTTAGGTTGTAAGGATCCCAGTGACAGACAGACATCGAAGCTGCCAGAATATTTTGTCGGTTTTTTTCAAGGGCTTTTCATGGTGCTGTAGGCAATGTATCAGGACGTTATATCATAACGTTGATGGTTTAATGTTGGCTGCCACAAATTATGGTAAACCTGAATGTGCAACTTGAACTAAGTTCCTCAGCACAGTAATCACAGCAATGTCGGAAGCAAATACACTCTAGTTCTCAGATCGCTATGCACTTATGGGAAACATTGCCACCACGCGTCTGCTATTTGTGCTGTTTGTCTTGACGTCGAAATTCAACACTTAACCTAAACAACCAGGCATTTCAAACTTACATCCTAAACCCCATTTCGAGGTTCATGGCTAGCTATAAGAAGGGTTATAAGTGGGGTAGCTATAGCATCAGGGGACTTCTAACCCCATTTATAACTATTCATGAATTTTTAAGCAAACCCGTCCATGGGACATTCCTCAATCAAGATCCCGGGACTCCTTGCCTGAAACCATTTCCGATACCCCTCAACACTGAACCATCAGTCCTGTAGAGGCCAAACAACAACAGATGCTTTTTTGTTTTGAATACAAAGTGTAAACACACACACACACACCAATTAGGAAAGCAACTAATGAAGCAACCGAACGCCTTATACTCTGGCCCTTATAATCCCCCACCCTCCGCCCCCTCGCCCCAAGCGCTCCTCGCTTTTCGCTGCGTCGCCGGCTCCGCCTCCCTCCACCGCCCTCGCACTCACGGCTTGAAGGAAAGTCTGAAAAGCAGGATCTGAAATAATGTAAGGGCCTTAAGGATTAGAATGGGGGTTCGGGGTATGTTAACTATACTATAATCATAATAAGGAACCCCCAACTATTTAGGCCCCTACAGTATGCTTCTTTGGTTTAATTGCTCGCTTTAACCGCTCTCTATGGGCTCTATGGGCAAAGCCCCAAACAGCAGCATAGTTTTGCCACTTACAGATTTGAACCAAACAAGCCTGAACACACACGAAACCCTGAATATTGCCCCTTGCTGCGTTTGACGTTGTTGGGGTTGCCCTGGAGGTTGGGATAAAAGTGCCATTCTGTGTTATATTTCCCCAACACACCATTTGCAATCTGCATGGAAACCCTACCGTGACTGGAGCCTTGGGGCATGTGGTGGGTTTGATTCCTTTCTCTGTCGTGCCTGAGGACTTTGGGTTCTATATCTCTTAAACACGAAAACCCCAAGTCCTAAACTAACGCAAGTATCCAAAACCAAAACAAAGCATGCAGAACAGCAAAAGTACCTCCTGCCGGTCGCTTGAGCGGCCGGGGCGTCGCAGCGGCTCCCTGGCATCAAGATCGCAACCGTGATGCGTTTTGTTAGGTCTGCACAACGGGTCCGAAGCTTGGAAGTTGGCTTTCCAAGAATTTTAGCGAGCTTCGCCAGCATGTGGGATGTCAACAATCGTGGAACGCATGCAAAGCTGATATTCTTGGCATTCGCGGTTAAACCGGTGAGTCCCGGTTGAACCGGTGAGTCCTGGTCATCTTCAGTCGGTCATGGTTGACAAAAAAGTTGCTTGAAAATCCAGTTCAATGCAAGTGGCTGCCATGTTGCAAAATCGGGACAGAAACCTTCTGAACAAGATACGGAAGCTGTTTGTGCACATTGAAGATTTGTGTTCTGCGCCTCTTCTTGCATCCGAATAACTTCGATGAAAACTACGGAACGTCACTGCAGGGGCTATGTGAGCTGTTGTCCAATCAAAAGTTGAAAGATACTTGCAATCTCACCCGACCGAAAAAAACCTTGTGCGTCAACGGTTTCTGACGGCAACTACTTGTGTGTGCCCTAAAGTAAAACCCTGAGCGCTTGAGCCTTTCCGCGCGCCCGTCGCGAGACCGGCCCCTCCGCTGTTCGCGGGACTGCCGCCTCCACTATCGAAGCGATGGAACCAGATCGGGGGAACCGGCTTCGCGATAACACAAACGGTTTAAGAGACGAGTGCTTCATCACGAGAGCCCACAGCGGTTCAAACGCAAACGACGAGGCTGAATCACCTTGCGTGTAGCAATCCCGATAATGCGAATGCCACCGAATTACGGTCTTGAAGAGCCCGGTTGAATCTCTTACCATCTCCATTTCTGTGCTGATGGAAACAAACGCTGTTTGACGTCCAGCCGGCGTGCAGCTTGTAGTATTTCCTGCCAACTTCTCCAACATACTGCGATGACATAACAGAGAAGCTGTCGACCGATGGTGGTCTCAAAGGCTCACTTAACAACATGACATGTCGCAGTCCACGCCAGGTACTGGGCTTCTACCGCAAGAACAAACTTGCTTGTCCATGCACCTACACAGTCTCACGTTACTCATTGCCGCAGGAAAGCTTGGACGATGTGAAAGAATATTTTGCTAAGTCTGGCTTCCGCATATTCCGCTTGCTGGGGTTGGGTCATCCTGCGAGTTGACGCCTACATTTGACCTCAAGTGACTAGATCTCAAGACTTTGCAAAACATGTGCGTGTTTGTAAGCGTCACACTTCAACTCCGAACTGGCAGGCTGCGCTGCTGATGCCGGTCTTCATGCACCGTTGATGCCAGCGGATGTCATTCAGAGACTGATGAGTGGAGCAACCGCAAGCCAAACTGGACACAAAAGTTTGCCTCACATCTTTGTTCTCACGAGCGATCTTATCACCCGAGTTTTGGAAGGATCAGTGAACAGCGCACCCCGACCATACGACCACACAGGGATTGGGTTTGCAAGCACCAAGGTGCCCTCACGTCTAAATTTGAAATCCTGCGTCGTCCCGTCGGTGATCATTCGTCACGCAACAACTAATTGTCGCTGCAGGGACTTGCCCAGTGCATGGCTAGGGCTTGCTTCAAGTGCATGCTCTCCTTGACGCAAAACAGGCAATCGCGCAGGATTGAAAACGTGTCCTATCTTCTTGAGGTTAGAATTCTGCCGGTCCCCATGTCCCAGACAAAGAGGGCGTGCGCAGGCCGCGGACGTTGAGTGGCAATGACGGCAAAGTTTTGCGTGCAGGGCAGTGCCAGTGGTATCTTGAAACCACAGCCATGCGTTGATAATCACTATCAAGATGCGCTTCTGTAGTTACTCTTTTCGTTGTTGTCACTCGTCTTGTTTCTGATCGGGATTGAGTTCATGAAGGCTTACCAGCAAGCCTAGCACCCCATGAAAAAGGAGCCTTCATCAAATCATAACAAGAAGCCGTGCATCATTTACGGATCACTGGCCTGAATAATGAGAAGCCATTTTTGGCTAGAGGAAGAATACATGCCCGATGCCATTCAGGGAATATTTCTGAAATGGGGGGGAACTTCCGCTTCAAAATCAAGGAGTTGAACAACATGCGGTTAGGGTTTAAAGGATCTGGGCACGTACTGAGTTGGGCAATAAGCAAGGTAGCCACAGTTTTCGCTACTTGTTAACCCCGCTTTTCATACTTATAACGTTACTACGTGGCCTGATCCTCTAAGTAGGGTTAGGTAGAGTCCGACTGCAGACCCTGACCAGGAAACCCATCTTGCCGCTCAGCATGTCCCGAAAGACATATAAGTAGTACTTGCCTTGTTTGCAGTTTACAGTTTCGTATTCTGAGTATGATAGAGTAGACCCCTGAGCCCGATGCCAAATCTTAAGACGCTTAGCATGCTCCAGATGGACCCCTCGTTTACTTGGAGGTTCATGGGCAGTTATAAGTTGGGATATAAGTAGGGAAACTCATATTAGGGTTATAAGTCCCCTAATATGAGTTATAAGTATATATACTTATAACTCATATTAGGGGACTCATAACCCTACTTATACCTACCCTAAAAACCCCCATAAAACCTACAGAATACTATAGAACCCTCAAAGGAACCCCTATTACCCCAGCCCAGGTCCTTTCCTTTGACCCAGAGAAAGCCTCCATAAACCCTAAACCCTAAACCGTAAAGCCTCAATAATCTTGGGGTTTCCTTATGGTATAACGGGCCCAAAACCCTTTTCTAATCATTATAAGGCCCCTATATTATAGAACCCTGTTATAGATCCCTCATGAAGCCCTTTTAAAGGAACCCTGTAAAGGAGCCCCTATTCTAATTATTAAGGCCCCTATATTATCTCCCGTCTCCCTCGCAACCACTCGTCCCCCCAACTGTCAATGCATGTTGGAACTTTCATGATAAGTGTGAGCCTTTTTGCCAGTGTTCAGTTCTTATGCGGAGACACCTTTAACCCTACAGCCCAAACCCCAATCCCAAACCTTAAACCCAAACCTCTGAACTCTTAACTTCGAAAAAGAGGCGATTAAAAGGGTAGTGCCAACAAAACCTAGCTAGAATAGAAGACATCGCCGAACTCCAAGCACCCCAAAAGCTTGGGAACCTGTCCCCACACACAAAACCCACAGGGTTTGTACAGCGTTCCCCTGAATGAGCCCTTAAAGTTTGTTTGGTGCTTTTTAAAAGGGTGTTGTGCAATTTTGTTACAGGGTTCTCTGAAGAACCTCATAATGCATGGTTTTAAAGGCAAGGACACTCGTCCAGCGCATCTGTTCAAAGAGCAAGCGGAACAGACATTCGTGTTTATCTAGTTTCCTGAAGGAGCGGAAGGCCAATCTTAGAAACTATAGAAGGGTTGCGGGGCACTCTGCTACAAAGCATCCATTGAACCCATAGCAGACTCATTTCTGATGCTAATGACTACTGAAGCATTTGGACTAGTGAGCCGCACCTGAGAGGTTACCCCTCATAGCTCTGATCCCTGAAGCTCTGATATGCGCTCCTCAATAACAGAATAGGGTGTGGGAGTTATGCTATTGAATACGTACTATAGTGCTATAAGAGAATAATACTACTAATTGCTTCTGAGGGGCTGAGTATCCTAGCCACAAAAAGGCTAACCTCTTCAAGCATGACAGGATTATATAAACCCCAAAACGTTAAACCTACTCAGCTACTCAGTCCTTGTAACCTTAGCCCTACATGGCAAACCCACGCTCTCGGAGATGGAGTTGCGAGATGTACATCTCAAGATGCTCACCAAGACAAGCTTTTGAGATCGCTTTCTAGATGTATCTGAAGACCCGAATATAGGGGCCTTAATAATTAGAACAGGGTTTTGGAGCCCCCAAAAGAGTATCGGTAATCAATAAAATATCATTTAATCCCCTATAGTAAAACTTACACCGGGCGAGCCGACTGAGTCGAATTTAGAAATGACACTGAACTTCAGCCTGTCAAGCCCTCAGCCCCAACCCTAAACCCTAAACCCGAAGCCCCTCAACCCGAAACCCTGACACCCTTAACCCAGACAGACAGAATTCCGGAAACCTTATCTTTCACAGCGAATGCTGCTTTGAGGGGCTCTGCTGCTTGCGTTTTCAATGCGACAAGAGGACCAAAACTCTGAACCCCTGTGACAATCCCATGGACCACCAAAAAAATCAAGAAGAACGCATTACAAGAAAGCACGATTTTCTCCACAAATCCCGAATGAAAAGCCAATCCTCCAAACACCAAGAACGCATACCCTGTTCCCCTAAAGCCTGACACCCTTTAGTCTCCAGTCCCCTGAACCCTAATACCCTAATCCCCTTATAAGCCCCCCTAAACCCCTACCCTAAATCCATCCAATTTCCCTAAACCCTAAGCCCTAAACTCCTCCATTTTCCCTAAACCCCAAACCTCGCCATTTTCCCTACGCCCTAAACCCTAAACCCCTCCATTTTTGCAAGTTCGGCTCTGCTTGGAGGTTCATGGGTAGTTATAAGTGGGATATAAGTAGAGTAACTATACTTATAACTCATATTAGGGGACTTATAACCCTACTTATAACTACCCTAAAAAACCCCATAAAAACCCTACAGAATATTATAGAACCAAAGGAACCCCTATAACCCTACTTATAACTACCCATGAACCTCCAAGTGAGCCTCTGGGATCGCCCACGGCCGCGCGACCTGGCGCGACGCTCTCCGGACCGCCTCCTCGGACCAACGCAGGGGGCTTACAAAACATGTGGCGCATATGCAAAAATAGCACATACGTATACAGATGTATACATATATATGTATATATGTATATCTATATATATATATGTATAGATGGATGAACAGATAGGTAGATAGATAGATCTACGTAAAATGGCCCAAGAGTTGTATAGTTTGGTTAAGGTTTTTTGTTGTAGGGTCTCCTTCCAGGGATCGGGCTCTGTGGGACTTTGCAATGGTTCTGTATATGTTCGGATCAGATGAAGGATGTTAGATGAACTAGGTGGGGCTTTTAAAGCTCTTGACAGATATTAGTAAATAAGATCCTCTTAAGCCCAACAAGGGAAAATATAAAATGTCCCAAAGCCCTACGTACCTAGTGAAGGTGTGGCGTTGTGGACTCCGGGTTTTCACTGTGGGGATTGGGGCCCTGCACCCTAAACCCCCAGAAGTTTGATCCGGGCTCTACACCCTGCGCTCTAAACCCTAAACCCTCTAAAAAGCCCTAAACCCTAAACCCTCTAAACAGCCCTAAACCCTAAACCCTCTAAAAGCCCTAAACCCTAAACCCTCTAAAACGCCCTAGACCCTAAACCCTCGAAAAAGCCCTGAAACCTAAACCCTAAACCCTCTATAAAGCCCTGAACCCTAAACCCAAAACCCTCTAAAACGCCCTAAACCCTAAACCCTCTAAACAGCCCTCAACCCTAAACCCTAAACCCTCTAAAACGCCCTAAACCCTAAACCCTCTAAACAGCCCTCAACCCTAAACCCTAAACCCTCTAAAACGCCCTAAACCCTAAACCCTCTAAAAAGTCGTGGAGGGGATCCTCAGCTAGTGAGAGAGTTGTTGCGGGTATGAGAGATCTAGTGGTCTAAAGGTCCAGGGCTGAGCATTTAGGGCTGATTTAGGGCTGAGGCTATGAGGATTTTGGTGGTTTAGGATGGTTTAGGGTTTAGGCTTCGGGGTTACTTGGAGGTTCATGGGTAGTTATAAGTAGGGTTACAAGTCCCCTAATATGGGTTATAAGTACAGTTACCCTACTTATAACCCCACTTATAGCTACCCATGAACCTCCAAGTAGAGGAAGTTTAGGGTTTAGGGGCTTCACTGAGGGTTTCAGCTTTCAGGCAGACCCGAAACCACAAAGGAAGCTACCCTCAATGACAGGAACTTTCCTCAACTCACAATGAGAAGCCCGTATGACAATTTGTGGAATATCTGCCTAAAGCCGAAACCGCAAACCCTAAACCCCGTTACTTAAGGGGTGAATCTCCTAAAAACTTGCTTGTAATATACTCGCTCTAAGCTGTAACTTTACCTCGCTTGAGGCGGCACTTGGGCTCTCTGGATACCTGCTCCATCGCCCCCTGTGAGATTCCACCCTCAATTTTGGAAAAGAGTTTAAGCCAGATAAAGCATCCTTCTATAATTTAAAGAAAATCAAGCCAATCATGTTGAGCATCCCTTTAGAGGATTTGTCGTAGTATGGGGGTTATCTCGGAGGCTCCGGGATGGGTTCTTGTTAAGGAACTTAATCTAAGTCAGCAGATAGGGATCTATAGTAAACAATAGGGTTTCCTTTTATGGGAACGTAGTTTAAAGCCTTTAACAAAGACCACCCTTGTGGGAACCATTAGAGGAACCCTTATGAAAGGAATCGCGGAACCCTAATCTCTTGAGGAACCCAGCTCTCCGGGAATCCCCAAGGCCGCAGATGTCTAATACCTAGTTAGCTTGAGTAACTATAGTTATGATCACTTATAGTTCCAAGCCATGGGCACCTGGGCGTGCGCGAACTCTTCCCCCGGCGCCCCGGCTTGGCATCCTCAGCTCTGGCCGAGGGCTTCGGGCTTAGGATTTAGGGGTTGGGAGGTTTAGGGTTCAGGGGTTAAGGGGTTAGGGTTCTCTTCTTTAAGGGTTTAGGGGCTTAGGGATTAGGGTTTAGGGGATTAGAGGTTTGGGGTTCTCTTGTTTGCTTTTTGCACGGACACAGTGTCCTTGCGAAGTAATGCTTCTGCAAGGGCTTCATCTAAGGGCTTTTAGGGGTTTTGCATAGAAGGGCTTCATCCTTTTCTTGAGTCATTGTTGAGCAGCTCAGCTTCAGTTGCCAGAAATAGGAAGGCAAGGGTGCTGTCTACTGCGTACATTTAGAAGACTGTTGAAATTATGGTTAGTCGCAAGAGCCCAGCAAAGAAGTAGGTGCAACAGCGCGCGATAGTCAGTGTTCGTAGAACCAATGAATGCGACAAGAACAAGGATTAATCATAAAAGCTGTGTGATGAACCACGACAGTTTTTTTATGATAGTATGCTAGCAAGCTGAGAACGTACTGGAAGCGACAATGGAAGCCTGCGTCACCCGAAATCCAAACGGCAGTGCTTGGGGCGCGGGAGCCTAAAATCATCCCTACTTGAAGGGGCACGGACTTAGTAAGTTGGTTATAAGTAGGGTTATAATTAGGGTAACTCCATTTAGGGCACTTATAACTCTACTTATAACCTACTTACTAAGTCCCCTGCCCCTTCAAGTAAGTGACCTCTTAAACAAAGCGTCTCCCCTGAGAGGCTCCTAAAGTCCGAACTGCAAGTCGCTCTCAGGGACAGGAAAAGCCCAGATGTAAGATGAAGGCGATTCTGTAATATAGGGGCCTAAATAGCTAGAATAGTATACTATACTTATAATCAGGAGCCCAAAATAGTATTGGTAATTATTTAGGGCCCCTATCGTAATCCTTCGGCAAATCCTGGAGGGCACGGACACCTTTGTGCAGACAAGGGTCATGCCGAGATCGGGACAAAGATTTGCGCCTCAAGCAAAAGGCAAAAGCCAGAATCCACTAAGGGTCATTTTCAGTGCTCCTTTAAGGGTTCCATGTAAGGGCTCCTTTTGAGGGCCTCGAGGAAATAAGCCCCACACCCGACAGTCCTAAGCCTTGAGCAGCAAATCCTCCGCTCTGAATGCCCTGTAAAGCCTCAAGCAGGAAGATTGCGCACACCTAGAGGTCCCGGTAGGTGGTCATAATTATAGTCTCCATACACTTATACCCAGAGCAGGATCAAGGGTTCGTAAATCCTGAACCCTGAACCCAAACCCCTTCCTCAGGGGAGTGTAGGGCACGTTGAACCTCCAGGTCCAGAACCCCATCTTCTCCAAAATCTAAACATTTCGAAAATTTCATATCCCTTGTAGAACCCTTTAAGGTTCACCTTAAGCTACGAAGTCCCCCGATCCTTTAAGTTTAGAACCCTTATAATAGCCTTCTGGATCCCGTTATTCTACCCCCCATAGTACCCCTTGAAAGCCCCCTGGGTGGGCATGGCCTGGTCATGGCAAATCCCTACGGCCGGCCAAGGCTGCATGTTGAGCGGCGCAGGCTTCGCGGGTTTCAGGACGTACTGGTTTGGGGTTTGGGGGTTCATGGGGTTTGAGGTTTAGGGCTTATGGTTCAAGGGATGTGGGAGTTTCCGAAAATAGGGGACCCAAATATAGTACCCTAAATAGTAGGATGGTTATTATAAGGACCCCAAAATAGGTATCCCTAATTTTCGGAAACTGCCATTTAGGGCTTTCAGTGCAGGACTTCTGATGCAGGGGTTTGGGGCTCGGGAGTCGAAGGTGTTGAGTTTGTCTTGGGGACTCCACTTATTCCGCAACCTGGCACAAGCTTCAGAGACTGAGATCAAGCTCAAATTCCGCTTTAGATTCAATTCGTGGGTTCTTTCTTTGGGGTGTAGGGTTTTAAGGAATGGGGCAGCTGAGGGTCTTGAAGAAGGGTTGCCCAAGACGAAGGATCGGCCTCTTGCGCAACGGCTCCTCCTTCAGGCTCTGTCTTGTAATTGAGTTATTAAATACTGAAGAAAAAAATTTCTCGTTTCTCTTTTACCAAAAATGACTAGTTTCAGTTACACCAAGTGTAAGGATAGGCGAAAGGCGATCTTCAGAGATTCGGACAGGAACTTGGTGATTTCAACTGCTGAACCCTCTACCCTGAATCTCAGACCCCATCAGTCAGTAAGATTCTCGGTAGAGTAGCCCGAGTTACTACGCTGCACCGTTAGCAGAGGGGCGTATGCACCTGGGGGTTTCGAGAGACCTCCACAAGGAATGAAGCCTGCACATGTTGAAAACCATTTCTCTTACCTGAACCTTATGTTAGGAGATCTCTGCGACAACATGGAGCAGAACACCAAAGTGTCAATAACTCAAAGCTCTGAGAACAGAGTTCAGTGTACAGGTTTATGCAGCAATGGGCAAAGAAAAGGCTTACAGCAGACCTGGTGAGATTAACGGGCGGTATCAGGCAAGACACGGGAAGCTAGTTGTATAGAGGCCTTAAGACTTAAGACCTGGAGGAGGCTTGGGGATACGTTATGGTAAAGCTATACTATGTACCCTGAGGACTAGTATTGGTAATTATTCCAGCCCTCCTAATACATGACAAGACCGAATCGAAGAAGGTACATCGGGACAGCCGAGGTACGAAAACATCAGTTGCACAATGAAATGCGCAGCAGAGCGTAAGTGCAGGTAGTTGTGAAGGGTACTTGATGACGAGCTTATATGGCATACTGGGTTACTGTCAAGGCGTTAATGGTTAGAGCACGTATCGCTAACAGCACTCCTTCCCTTCCTCTTGCCCTTTCTCGCAATGGCTCTGCAGTGGCTATGGCACCTTCTGCAAGCGATTTGCTGAGGGTATGGTACAATAAAGAATGAATGGCAGCGGGCCTGCCTTGGGGCTGACCACGTCCTCTACCCTTGAATAACCAGGGCCAAAAGGAGTTCTAACTTTTCAAAACAAACAAACTTCTTCACAAAGCTCTCCGACTCTTTTGGGGTGTGTATCGCCACAAGCACTGGCAGGGAAGTTCTTCAAAACGCTTGTTCACAACAGAGCCGCTGAGGAACAGGATTTTGGTCTCGATCGCCTCCTAAGGAGGTATGTTCCCAAAGGAAATACAAATCCTCACATGGTTACACTCCTAAGGCTGAGCTGCGGTTTTAGGAGGTTTCTCTGTTATTGACATACCTGTGGTTTTCAATTGTGCCAGCCAGTCCTGCAGGCCCCGTGTTGAGCATTCTGGCCTCTCGTCTTGTACTTGTGTCGTTTGTTGTTCCTTGTATGTATTTTCTATTTGTTGTTGTTGCTGCTGCTGCGGCTGCTGTTGCTGTCACTGCTCCTGGTACGGTTTGTGTTGCCCTTGCCGTTGCCGTGGTCGCTGCTGCTGTTCTTGTTGTTGTTGCGGTGGCTACCGCCGCTGTTGTTGTTGTTGTTGCTGTTGCCGCTGTTTTTGTTGTTGTCGTTGTTGCTGTTGTTGTTATTGCTGTTGATCCAAAGTGACAATGTAGACCCTTGGTGGGTCCACCGTGAAGCAGGACCACAATAACGATTCTAACACAAAGGCTCTTAGAGAAGAGGGTGCTTATAAGCCAATAGTCTGCATTGCATGTTCTGCTGTTGCTTCGCCTTGTCGACGCCGCAGAACTGGTTAGAAGGCCCCCGCCCGCTGCATCGTGCATGAGTAATTTTGCAAGAGGTCACGAAGCCTTCAACCCTGAGCACTGAGGACTTTAACATCAGGGGTGTGAACAATCAGTAAGAGTATGCCTCTAGAAATATAGGCGCACGTATGCCCAAAAGTTTAGGGTTTAGGGGCTATAAATAGGTGCTCAGCAGGGAAGCACCAACAGTATGGACTACGTGTGGTTGGGAGTAGCTCTGAAACTCGAGGCGACAACTCCCTGCCACTACACCCTAAACTAGCAACCACATCATTTAACATAGGAGCCTCAATCAGTTGGGCTCGGGTTCGGGGGTATGGTAAACTATACATACAGTAAAGACGATTATAGGGGATACCATTACTTCTTATTCAATTATTCAAGCGTCTGCATTAGTTTGGGATTATTCAGGCCTCCACATTTCGCTGTATAGTCATACTACTACTATTCTTTAAGTAAGGAACTCGAAGTAATACTAAACTACTCTAATGACGAAGGGCCCGATTTTATGTTGAGCCGCGAATCGTCTCGGTTGCTATGCTCCCCTCACATGGTTTCCAATTTAGGGGTTAAGGGGTTCCGCGCGCTTCAAGGGTCTTAGAGTTTGACGGGTTCTAAGAGGTTTTACGGGCTTGAGGGGTTTCGGATTCAGGCAAGGCTTTCGGGACAATTTCGCTTATTTAGAATACAGGCTTCAGCTTAGTTGCTGAGTTCATGAGCCCCAAAAAGTGTGCACTTTTAGTTTCAAAGTGGGTAATATTATCCCAAAAAGTGTAAAGTGTATCCACTCAGCTACTAAGTCAGGGCTCCATGGTTGAGTGCCACGCGCGGGGCAGCGTAGGTAAAGCCGACACTGCCTTGCAGGGGGATATGCGGCCCGGCGCCGCGTCTTCTGGAAGCTTTGCTGCCGCTGGATTTTGGGTTCCTGTGAGGTCTCTTGTAAGGGTTCTCATAAGGCTCTAAAACTGAAGGTCCTAGAACTAAAGTGTTCAGCATTAAGGCTATACTGTAGTAGTTGATTGCTGGTTTATGGGATTCTGGACCGTGTTTGCGGTGAGTTCTGGGCCTTAATTCCTAAACCCTAAACCCCGAACACTAAACCCAAGACCGCTCAAAATTCTTCTTGGTGGACTTACATGGAAGCGACCAGCCAGCCGAAAGTCTCCGACTATCCTACCAGTGAAGCCCAGCCCCCATGAGCAAGGAACATACATTAAATTATGAGGATCTTAATATTATGATCCAAGACAATCTAAGATATACTTTAAACATTAAAACTATACGGATCTGAATTTATGATCTGAGATATATATTGTGTCCAGCGCTGAACTCCGAACGAACCGGAGTTTCGTTCTCAAACGGCTTGACGGCCCTCCTTTCAACATTTGTCTGCCGTGAATAAGCAGAGCCTATCATCCCTTTAAGTCCCTGTGTTGATTGAGGACAAAGCCATAGGGTTCGGCTTCAGCGTCTTCTTGAAGTTGTACTTGGAGGTTACCAGGTTCATGGGAGCTACAAGTAGGGTTTATCGGTCCCCTACTACGAGTAATAAGTATAGTTACCCTACTTATAACCCCACTTCTAACTACCCATGAACCTCCAAGTACAACCGTGAAATAATCGGAGCCCAAGAATCGAACAAAGGAAACGGGCATACCACTGAACGAACGGTCCGCGTTGCACAGCTAAATGCAGCAGTTCCAGAACACACGAACCACAGCAAGGTTCTCCCAAACCAAGATCCCACCTAAGATATCATATCACCAGGATTTTCGACCTTTGTTTCTGCTTCGAATGAATGTGCTTGTTGTCATGTGGCTTCGAGTGGGCTCAGGGTCTACGCTTGCAGCTTGGTTCATCTTCTGCCGGGCGGTAGAGTGGGATCTTACTTTCGAGAACTGACGATGGCATTTGCCACTGCCCAGCTGGTAGCCATCTGAGCATCACTTGCAAGGGCTTTTCTCTCTTTGCCGTGGCGGCTTTGAGAATTCCCGAAACGGAGGCTCTTAAGCCGACTTCTACATGCAAACACGAGGCCTTCTCTTCTGGGAGTTTGGTTGACTCCTTGAGGTAAATCGCATGAACCCGAAATCCTAAACCGAAAGCAAAGGCGCAATGTAGAGGCCTGAATAATTTGCAGTACTACTCCTTCGGGTTCCTATTATGAGTTTTGAGTTCATCGAATAATATACCTCCAAAAGCCCATTTTACTCATTAAGGCCCTCAAACCAGAAGTCGCCAGGGCCAGGAATCGGAGCGTGGCATCAAGCTCTCAACCGTGATCGACCATTGTGGCCTGCAAACTGAGGAAAGTCTGAAGGGCTTCTGCCCTCAACACCAGACCCTCAACCAGTAAACCCACCCCTAAATCCTAAGCACACAACAGCCCTATATAAACGATTTCGCAGTTAGAGTCATAACGCATAACCCGAACCCTCCCAGAAGACAGCCTACGAGGTGCAAGGCTCTGAGCCCAGAACCCATCCGCCCCAAGACACCATCATCATCATTCTTGTCAGTAGTTGTGATACTAATTAAATAAGCCTTTCAACCACCCAAAACCCTGTTAAACTTAGAAAGGCCAATATTAAGCCCCAGTTACACCCCTACGAAGCCAAAACCCTGTTCTAATTGTTAAGGACCCAACACGGCACCTCAACAATAACCATAAGCCCGTCTAGTAAGCCAAGAAGGTTGAGATACACCGCCCAAAAAATTATGTTTGGGTGCTGTTGTTGGTCGCTTAGTTGCTGAGTTCACAGCCCAAACAAGCATAAACTTTCAGTTCTATGGGGGCAACTACTATCCGCAAACGTGTAAAGTGTACTCATTCGGCTACTAAGGTCTTTATTTCCTGGGATTTGGGGCTAAATTGCACCCGTTACAACCCTGATAAGCCCAAATGCTCTCCACACTACCGCCCCTTTGTAAGAGCCCAAAACCCCCAAACTCTAAACCCTGTTTCGGAATTTAATCTAGGGGCCTAAATAAATACAAATACTATTGTAGTATAATGGGCCCCCAAACCCTTTGAATTATTAAGGCCCCTATATTATAGTACCCTTACACATTCCTTGTACCAGCCCTTATAGACCCCGTTAAAGGAACCCTATTCTAATTTGAAACGGCTCTATTCCAACCCTCTCTTCTTCAACAACCGGGTCCCAAAAAGTTCAAACTTTCTAAGATAGAGCTAATATATAAGGCCAAAAAGTTTAAAGTTCCCCCGTTCACTATCTAAGATGATTGCATATCATGAACACCTAAGGCCTGAGGCCTAGCTCGACCCAGTTTGTTTTCTTATTTGAAGTTGTTGTGATATGCCTTCGTCTGCCTTCCACCCGAAATGCCCCAACCACCGAGCCGACCTGGTTGCGAGCGCACACGGCGCACGGTGGCCGTGGCCACCGGAACCTCCCCAAGTTGCGACCGCAAAGGGGGGGGATCCTTTTAAGGGCTTAGAGTTTAGCGGTTTAGGGTTTAGGATTTAAGGTTTAGGGCCTAGGGTTTGGGGTTTAGGGTCCACGATTTCGGGGGATCTTTGTAAGGGCATTATAAGTTTTATGTTTGTTTATAATAGGGCTTAATACCAAAGGCTTGTAGAAGGTGTTATGGAGTCTGTGGGCTTCATTTTTCTCAAGCGTGCGTTTTGTGATAACTATACTATACTATAACCTGGCTGACTTGTGAACGTTAAAGTCCTAAGAGCCAACCAGAAGAACGAACGCCAAGATAACATTATAATTCCTAACGCCTCCCCCCCCCGACCGCCAACCCCCCTTATTATGGTTGCCGCGGAGTTTCCAGATTCAGATTCTAGGGGTCTGGTTTAGGGATTAGGGGTTTAGGGGTTTAGGGTTTAGGGTTTAGGGGTTTGGGGTTTAGGTGTAGGGTTTAGAGGCCATCGCACAAGATGCACGCAGTGACATCTAGGAAAGGTGAATGAAGAACTATCCACTGCACTCAGCAGGTGTCGCCAAGACCTGAAGGCAACGAACCGTTTGCAGAAGCCGTAAAGTAGAAAAGCAACCCTAGCGCAGATCCTAGCCCCAAACCTTAACAACGCAAAGGCATAAACGCCAAACGCCACAGACAAACCAAGATCCTAAACCCTGATGGCCCTTTAGGACTCAACTTGGCTTGGGCTGGAGTGGCTACTGCTGCTCCGCCTGGGATCGACTTGGCTTGGGCTGGAGCGCCTGTCGAGTCAGCGGCTGGGCCACCGTCTGCTATCGACTGGGCTCGATGGCGGGCTTTGTTTTTCTCCTCCCGCATGCGCTCACGGACCCAAATGTCTTTCTCATTACGCTCCTTGGTGCCCCACACGCCCCACAGCATCCTGTCTCCACATGGTCCTGGATCAAAGGGTGGCCACTCTGGGTTCTTTCTGTTCGGCACATCTGAGTCGTGCTCGCTGAGCGACGACTCCCCCTGCATGTCAGTAGGCCCCGGATACCCAAATCAACGCCCAAGCCCAAAGTTGGTGTTGATAGGACATTATCTTTCATATAGAAGGCAAGGTCTATAATAGCTGTGATAGTTTCGGATTACTCGATCATCAGGAGGGCCATTAAAGCCCTGGAGGACCTCTAGATGCCTTATAGAACCCTTAAAGAGACCTTTAAGCTACTAAGTTCCCTGAAAGCCCTACCGACTTCTAGATGCCTTACAGAGGCCTTAAGGAGTCCTTTAAGATAGTAAGTTCCCTGATCCTCTACTTAGGACCGCCTGTTGCTGACGACTCGCCGACCTCAGCATGTTCTGGGAGGCTCTACAAGGGTTTAGGGCTTAAGGTATAGAGCTGAAGGCTTAAGGTGTAGGGTGCAGGGTTGAGTCTGCGGAATGCAGAGCTCTATGGCTTTTGGGCTTTCCTGGGGTTAGAGTTTCGGGATTTCGGCTTTGTTTTCGAGCCTTACTGGGTTTAGGGCTACGAACCTCCTTGTGGTCCTTCATAGGGGCTTGCAAGTTTCAGGGTTCACTTCAGGCTCTAAGGCTCTAGGTTTAGGGGTTCAGGGTTTAGGCTCCAGGGTCTTGGGTTTGGGGTTTAGGGTTTAAGGTGCTTTGAGTGTGAGATGGCTCTTGGCCAATGGTTTTGTTTGCTGCTCGGACTTCCCTTCCTTCGTTGTAGTGAATCACGCTCTTGTTTTTGCTGTGACTAGTCGTATTCCCGTTGTAGTGCCCTTTTTGACTTAAAGAGCCCATTTAGAGCCCGTATGGAACCCTGGTAGCACCCCTAGTCAGTCGGAGGGGCTGCTGCTTTTCCTAGGTCTGAGGACCCCCCCAAAAAAACCCTAACACCTACCCTTGCAGGAACCCTTAACCCTGATACAACAAAAACGCAAATCCCAAACCCCTCAACCCTGAAGCCGTCAAACTAAACCCACCCTAAAGCTAGCAAGAAGCTTTACCCGTAGGGGAAATAAAGGTTAATCTTTGGGACTATATAGGGATTATAGTACGTAGCACCAAAAAGTTAAAGGTGACCTACTCTACTTCTAAGAAACCCTGCTCCCCAAACGCCCTACAATAGCGGCCTAATTGCAATAGGGTTTTAAGGCATATTATACTATAACTATAACTGTAACAAGGAGCCACCCCAAAAATAGTACACGTAATTATTAAAGCCCCTATAGTAATTCTATCCTTTTAATAGCCCTTGTATACCCCTTTGAAGTATAGGTAATTATTAAGGACCCTGCAGTAATCATATCCTTATAATAGCCCTTATATATCCCTTTAAAGTATAGGGAATTATTAAGGCCCCTAGAGTACAGCCCGAGAGCCCTTCATGACGAAGGCTGAGGAGCGGTGGCCCTGGCGGCCAGGCTCCACCGGGAGCTTCGTACAAGAGAGCGGCCTTGGGGTTGGAGAGGGGTTGGGCATGCATTGGGGGCCATTACTTAGTTGCTGAGTTCATGGGCCCCAAAAAGTGTACACTTTTAGTTTTAAAGTGGGTAACATTATCCCAAAAAGTGTAAAGTGTATCCACTCAGCGACTAAGAATTACTCTCTAATACCGCTAAATACCACTAAAACCACGCCAAAACAAACCCTGTCGAGGGCCCAAAGTGTGCCGAAGCTTGGCGAAGGAATTCGCAGTTCGCGGTTCCAGGCGTCCAACGAACGCATAAGATAGGGGCCTTAATAGTGAGAATAGGGTTTTGGGGCCCATTATACTATAAGTATAATCAGGAACCACCAAGATAGTATAGGTAATTGTGGGCCCCTATAGTAACTTCCTAACAATCAACATGGAACCTTCATCCCAAGCCATACCAGCAACCGTAATTCATCGACTATGCGCAAACAACACTCTCCAGGACGCTACCTGCCTAAAGTAGCTTGCGAATTCCAAACCCAGCAAAACAGGGCTACCTGTAGCCGAAATGCGAAATATAGTCCCTTGAAAAGGTAGGTCATTTGAGCCACAGGTAGGGTTTAGGGAGGGTCATGGGCTTGAGGAGTTCTTGAATGCTTTGAGGGTGATGGGGCATTCGGGGACTAAGGGTTTGCGGTGGGTTTAGGCTTTGGGGTTGAATAGCATTATTGAGTATTCAGGCCCCATATTGCTGCTTCATAGCGAAAGGTGTACATAAGGTATGAGTCCTGAATTCTGATTGTCTTGAAGCGAGTTAGAGCCACGGATTGAAGGTTTCAGGGCTTAGGGCTTAAAGGTCATGTTGTCAAAGTATAAGGGGGTGTTTAATGTAGGGGCCTTAATAATTTCAATAGGGTTTTGGAGCCCATTATACTATAGCTCTAATAAGGAACACCCAAAATAGTATTGGTAGTTATTTAGGCCCCTATATTACGGCGTACGGTGCCGGCGTGGGCACTGAAGGTGTCTGGAGGGCTCTGAGTGGGCAGGGCTACGTGAGAAGATGGCTCCTGGTGTGCAAGTTTTCTCAAAATGCAATGTGTCTTTCGTGCCATGAGGAGTATAAAACAACACACGAAAACCCTGAACCCTAAACCATGTAAAGTAAGGGGCCTGAGGAGTATAAAACAATAAATACACGGGTAGCACAGGAAAAACATCCGCACTGGCGAGGTTGTTGAGCTTGTGCTTGTCTTTCCTGTGCTTCTGCTGCCTGTGGTCCCTACCAAAACCTGAAAGAAGAACATGCGGCAAAAGCTTCCCCCCAATCCCACAAAACACTCTTTTTGATGATTGCGGACCCTGCAACCCTTCCATGCCAGGTCGAGGGTATTTGGACACCTCGCCGTACTGCCCGCACTCTGGTCAGGCTTTCACGAGACAGTGGCTTCTTCTCCGTTAAGACCTCATGCCCTAGGAAGCAGGGTTTATCACGGCTCAACGGGTTTTGCATAGGCTTCGGTGACTTTGGGCTTCGGAGGGCTTCCGCTTTGAAACCCAGTTCAGGGTCCAGGAATCCAAGGTGCGTATGAAACCCTCAAGACCTTGAACCCGAAAGTTATGAACCCTGGAGGAGCCCCTATAACTCTCTTCTTCAACAACCGGGCCCCAAAAAGTTCTACCTTCTAAGCTAGAGCTAATATATAAGGCCAAAAAGTTTAAAGTTCGCCCGTGCACTATCTAAGATGATTGCATATCATGAACACCTAAGGCCTAGCTCGACCCAGTTTGTTTTCTATTTTGAAGTTGTGATGATATCCCTTGGTCTGCCTTCCACCAGGACCAGTTGGTTGTGATCTGAAGACCTACCGCCAGAAACCGTAGCACAGGGTGCGTCAGGGCAGCAGAGAGCCGACCCATGCCGAGGACCACACTGCTTTGCAGTGTACTTCGTGACCGTTCTTCGGTGCACCACGGCAGTTGCAGATAATACACGGGCCGTATAGTTAGAATAGGGTTTTGGGGCCCATTATACTATAATCATATGAAGGAACCCCCAAAATAGTGTAGGTAATTATTCAGGCCCCTGTAGTGCGGAAGGGGACCATGAGATCTGAGCCCCACTCCAAGAAGACTAGAGAGCCTTAGATCCTAAACACCCCAAGCCCCCATAATCCTGTGCGAAAATGGGCTTTAAAGCCCTTCGGCCCCAAAAGAACAACACAATACTTCTAATCGCCCCCTTGGGTTTATCCGTGCTCCTGTGGAAACCCGGGAAAAGCTACGTGAAATCCTAAACTGCCTTCAGCCGCCGGAAACCTACCTTCTCAGGATGTCAGGAAATAAGGATAACGAACCCAAAAAGTGTATGGTCTTTCAGGCTCCACGAAATTTTGACAGGCTCTGAAGTCCTAAACCTAAGCCCATTTCTCTACCCCCCTCCTCATCGCATGGACTTCGATTGCCAGAGTTCCTTTGGAACCATGGAACTCGACGCGTACATACCTTTCAGGGAATCCGAGAAGTCGTCCCCCACAAAGCCGCCGACCTAGGGAACAAGGCTGGGTCTCTGGACTGGGGATTGCCAGGATGAAACCCAACCTTGACCAATAGATGATAGGATACCTATTTTTCAAAAGAAGTGAGGGTAGCTCGGTAGGGGTTTAGGCTGCTGCGGCTTGTTGCTGTAGTGCTGCAGCGGTTTAAGGTCATGGCAGAGGGTTCGGGGCTTGTTGTCGGACGAGATTATTGCCAGTACAATTTCTTCCTAGAGGCTTGATCTGAAGCGGTGGGAACAATGGGTTTCTATTGTACTTGCGAGGTTCTATCACCATAGGCTGTATACTGTCCTTGTCTACGCTGAATCTGAAGCTTCAAAACATGTTCGGGTATCTGCGGTTCATCTGGCTGGGAAGGACAAAGAACGCTATGGGATGACAATGATGAAATGCGTCCATCTCATGTCACAGAAGTTAGTGACGTGTCCGTTTATGCATGATTATTATATGTATATATAATACACATGTCCAACGCATACATAGATACATACATACATACATGCATGCATGCATGCATGCTTACTTACATACATTCTTACACACACACACATATATATATATACATATACACATACAGACAGATGGACTTGCATGCAGACTCATGTGCTTGAGTAATACGTACAGCTGTACGTAAAGGCATAGACAAGCATATGTGTACACACAAACATAGGGCATGAACTTGGTATCACAGGAACACGAGTGATATAGTGAGTGGATACTGGCAGTACGTACGATTGTGCAGTGTATACATCATCACCTGTCAATCTTCGTCGGGGCTGCTATCAACTGGGGTCCGATTTGAGGGATGCTCTTGAACTCTTGAACTCTACTAAACCCTAGAACCTTAAATCCGAGAATCCTACACGTTAAACCTGCCCTCAATCACTAAAAGATTGCATCGTTGCACTGGAACCCCGATGAAACTTGAAGATACAGTTTGAATATCCGAAACCCATTGAGTGAACGCAGCTACATGGACCCCAAAACCCCCGCTGAATGCTTTCAAGGTCAGGGTTTGGAATGCAGAAGTTGAGCACTTCAGGGACATTTAAGCTCTTGAGTTCACGGTCTCAAGACACTTTTTAGACTTTAGAGCGTTTCGGCTTTTCAAGGGTTTTCGGCTTTTCAGGGATTTTCAGGGAAAGATTGCCGAACCGACACAACGGTAATGTAGGAATGCTGGGTTATATCTTAGGATCTGTATTAAGAGCCCGAATAAACCCAAAGGTTCTTAATATCTGGGCCTTCATGATTAGAATAGGGGTTCTTTTGGGCCCACTATACTATAATTATGATAAGGACCCCCCCCCCCCCCTAAAAATACAGGCAATTATTAAGGCCCCTTATAGTAGGTAGCGGGCGCATAGGGCGCCACGCGACTTCATGCGTTTTTAGTGTTTTTGCAGCACATTTCCAGGTTTTTGCTGCTGTTCAAGACTACGGGGGGTAGGGAGGGGGCGGGGGGGGGATGGGAGGGGAGGGCTTAATAGCGTCCGGCCGTCGCATATCCTCTCGAGTGCGCATTTGCGAGCCGGTAACGAGATGCTTATGATCATGATCATGATCATTATGATGAACACAAACATAATGAAAACAATGATAAAATCCGATTAATGACGGTGATAATGATGTTGTTAAAGACATTGATGACGGTCGTCATGATGATGAAGATGCTTGAGATGATAAAACTGTTGATGATGGTAACGACGATGATTATGTTCATGATCATGACCATTATGGTGATGACTAATATGATGAACAAATGATGGTAAACAAATCTTGATGACTGTGAAATAGATGTTGATAATGACAATCATGAACATGATTAAGGTTATAGGATAAAAACGATGATGATGCGGATGATGCTGCTGATGATATTGCTAATCGTAAAAATGAAATAGTTTCCGTGATGTCCTACAAACCTGTTTTTTGTAGAAATCATGCTAACACTCCAGTCTCGCGCACATTCTAAGAACGAACGCAGCGTGACGCCCTATGCGCCCGCACCCTTATAGTAGCCCTTATAGGCCCTTTTAGAGGAACCCTATTCAGGCCCCTAGACTACTCTCATCAGGTTCCTATATGGGACTGGGAGTTTCCGAAAATAGGGCAGGATCCTTGCTCTAAGGACACCCCAAAATAAGGTACGCCACTTTCCCAAAATAGGGGGACCCCAATATAGACCCCAAAATATTATAGTCCATATTCTCGGGATCCCCAGAATAAGGTGCCCATAATTTTCGGAAACTCCCATATTGGACTTCACCGAGGCCCCCAACCAGCGACATCAGCTCTTTCAGGCTGATCTCGCCCTTTTCGGGAGGTGCGGAGCTTGCGTATCATTGTCCAACCATCTGAACATAGGACTTTTGAAGAAACACCTCTTGGATTGAGGAGTTTATGATTCCATCTGAACATAGGACTTTTGCAGTCATATCCCTCAAGGTGGTAGGATTGCGGAGGTTATGATTGCGGAAGCTTTTGGCCCATAGTGTAAAAGGGTTCGAGAGGGGTTGGCATTTCGGGCCTGTGCTGGCGGGAGGGAGTACGGATCAATGAGGTAGTTTCGGAAAACTAAGGGTACCTTATTTCGGGGTCCTTATAATAAGGATCCTACTATTTAGGGTATAGTATACTAGGGTCCCCTTATTGTTTGAAACCGCCATGAGGGTTCCTGACTTCAGGGCTTACGAGGTCTTCGAGTCTTGGGCGCCTCTGGTACTTCGAGGCTTTGGTGTCCGTTTCACCAGGTTGCCCCCAGAGACTCCAATATCCCTTAATTAAGGAATATTGCTTGAATCATACCTGGGATCCTATTATAATTTAAGGTACATTCCTTAATTAAGGGCTATTGGAGTCCCTGGGCCTGGCCCAGTGCCAGATGGGAAGTGATTTTTTGGAGGCCCAGCCCGCCGGGAGAAACTATCTGGGTTCCTCGGACCATCATGGAAACCCCGAAGCCATAAAGCAAACACAAATTACGGAACAGCACACATCCCGAAATGCCCTACAATCCCAGGTTGCCACCCTCTCACGGAATCCTTTGAACAACCCTGTCTACCAAACTGTATCAGTATCTTCTAGATCCTTTCACAAGGAGACCCCACCATAAAAGGGTATAGGGGTACCAGTGCACAAGCTGTCTAAGTAGAGCCCATGTGAAACCCTGTTGTGCGACAGCTTCTGGGGCCTCCTCGTCCTTGTCCAGGTGCTCGGTCAAGAGAATTGCATCTTCCACCTGAGCCACAAACCAGGGTTTCGGTGTTTTGGAGGCATGTGGGATTTCGGATTTGGGTTGTCAGGGCGTGGGCTTCACGGCTGGGATGTTGAATGCAGTTCAGGGTCTCGACTCTAGCCTTTGAGCAAAGCTTAAAGTTTGAGGTTCCAGATTTTGGGGCTCGGAGTTTAATGTAAATCCTTGATTGATGAGCCCGCTCTTCGTTAAAGGCAATCATAATGTTGATGATATAAATCTTGCATTACCTTAAGGACCCTAAACTATAGGAATACTGGTGATTTTCCTTATTATGGGTAACAGGATTTATATATCATCAACCGTATCACGATTCGTTGTAATACCGGCTAAGCCCGAAATCTCCCAACCTGAAACGAAGGGGATTCTCAATCGGGGAAGGTTCAAACTTTAGCTCCACTCCCCTTAGAAACTAAGCAAACACATCTTCTTTGGAGGTCCCTAGAACGAAACCACAACCCAAAGGAAGGAACAACACGAAGACATGTGCCCAAGAGCCTTGAAGTCTTAATGCTACAGTTATACGAATTTAGGATTTCAGTCAGGTACTTTTGAGCTCCGACATATAGAGACCATCATACTCACCAAAACAATACTTTTCATTTAGGCCCCGATACTAAACCGGTATAGTAGCCCTTGGAAAAACCCTGACCCGTGCAGAAGCGTTTAGAGGAACTCTTAAAAAGGGACCATGTAAAGGAGCCTGAAGCGACACCTTAAAGCAGGCCTTAAGGGAACAATGGCTCGGATTCGAACACCAAGCTGCGAAACCCTCATCCCTGAAACCCTTACGCACCAAAACCCCAACCCTTTAACCCAAAGCCCCTAAGCCCTGAAACCCCTATCAACCCTATAGAACCTTCAAGCCAAGGAACCTTGACCGGAACCCTAGTAACAACACCTAAAACCCCAACATCCTAAAACTCTGAAATCCTGAAACCGGAACCAAAAAATTTTTAAAGTTGTGATTTTACTTTAAAACCTTTTATGGGAACCTTTACTAAAGCCCTAAAGCACTAAAATCCTAAACCGCACGGAGCGGCCGCCTCGAGAGCACCAAGCTGGACCATCTCGCGGACCGACAATGTGCCTAATATAGGGGCCTTAATAATTCGAACAGGGCTCCTTTCAAGGGTTCCTTTAAAAGGGTTCTATGAGGGATCTACAATAGGGTTCCATAATCTAGGGGCCTTAACAACTTGAATAGGGTCTGGGAGAATAATATACTAAATTTCTATAAGGAGCCCCTATATGAAAGAGGGCTCTTGGGTTTTATCTAAGGGATTTACGGTTCAGGGGGTCGGGCTTAGGGTGCTCAGGTTTGGGTTTGGAGGTTTCGGCTGTAGGTTAAAAATAGGGTTAAAAGTACCCTTAATGGAGTTGCCCCAATTACAACCCTACTTACTAAGTCCCCTCTGGGCCTCCAAGTGAGTGCATTAGTTTTTCGTTTAGGGTCCAGAGTTCCCAAAAGGCTTCTGTAAGCGGCAATGCCAACTTCATTTGGGTGGTTTTCTGCTATAGAGCTGCTTGAAAGGAAGGGTTCTATCAGGGTTCCTTTGAGGAGTATTTGAGGGGTTGCGATAAGGGTTAGAGTGAAAGGATGTGCCTGGGTTTAGACAGTCTTAGGCTTCTTGGGTTTAGGGTCCAGGGTTTTTGGGTTAAGGGTTCAGGGTATATGGGTTAAGGTTGTCGGATCTGCACCGCAAAACCTGCTCCAGGTGCCCCTGCCGTCATCGTCCTCGTCCAGGACGTCGAAAACCCATCTGAGATCACCAGCAGACATGCCAACCTGACATTCAGGAAGAAGGCCAGGGCATAATATGTAGCAAACGTGGCAAGGAAGGCAAGGGGCAAGGAAGGCAAGGGTGGCCTTCCAGATTCCATGACATCCCCAAGCCTACAACCCCTAACTGCAGGGATCCCTAACATCATCGCAGCACGAGAATCCATAAGAAGCAGTATGGCTTCAAACAAGAAGTCGGCGGCTTACTGCAGTGCTAGGGTATATGCAGGTTTTGGGGCAGGGATCACACGGCTCTAATTCACGTAAGAGCCTCAATAAGCAGAATTGGGTCTAGGGTTATACAATACTACATGGTCACTAAAGAAGGACTATGAGGGGATATTATTACGAGTTCTTCAGGCCCTTTCGTTACTTTGCAAACTCCGGGTTTCAAGCGCATAGTACTCTTGTAGATCCCTCATAGTAACCCTAATATAGACCCCTTTAAAGGAACCCTATTCTGATTAAGGCCCGTCACAGGCCCCCAAGGGCCATGCACTTACCAATTAATAGTATAGGGGCCTTACTTCCCCACATCACTGTTTGGGATTTGTGTTTTTAAGCAGCTGTCCCATACTCCTCACCACACCAGCCATCCCAGCGCAGCCCACGCCACGCCACACAACACAGACACAGCATGCAGACAGTACACAGCAAACAGCATACACACACAACACACACACAGCATACACACAGCGATACAGCATGCACACACACACACAGCACACACACACAGCATACACACAGCGATACACACAGCGACACAGTATACACACAGCGACACAGCAACACATCACACAACAAGCACACAGCACACACACACACAGCACACGGGCGTGTCCGAAAGCGTTTCCGGAAGAGCCTAAACGCCACTAAACGCGCTCTCTAGAGGGCTCTGTCGGAGCAGGCGCGCGCGAAACGGGTCCCAAGCTCTGGGGCGTGTCCGGAAGAGTGTAAACGCCACTAAACCCGCTCTCTATAGAGGGCTCTGTCGGAGCGAAACGGGTCCCAAGCTCTGGGGCGTGTCCGGAAGAGTGTAAACGCCACTAAACGCGCTCTCTAGAGGGCTCTGTCGGAGCAGGCGCGCGCGAAGAGAGAGAAACAGAGCGAGAGAGAGAGAGAGAGTGAGAGAGAGAGGGGGGGGGAGAGAGAGAGAGAGAGAATCGTCCCACTCCCCGCCCCCTCCCACAGACACAGACACACACACACACACACGCGCGCACACACACACAAACGGCATACAGCATACAGCACACAGCACACAGGACACAGGACACAGCACACGGCATACACACAACACACAACACACAGCACACAGCAGACACACAACGCGCATGCATACATACATAACAGAACAGTATGTTCGCAAGCTTGGCTCTCTTCGTCGTCCCCCCCGCCCCACTCCTTCTCTTTATCATTTTTTCCATTATGTTTCTCAACTTACTTTTAGTTATTTTTATTGTTATTTGTTTTTTTGTTTCTGATTTATTTTTGGTGTATATGCCCATCTATTACAATTCCGCAGTTGTGCTTTGCCCGCGACGTCGCGAGGGGCGCTCCGGTCGCCAACGTGTTGCCGGAATCGATGAGATAGCGAGAAAAAAATGAACGGGAAGGAGGGCGGCGGCGGGCGAGGGGGCGGTGATGGCTGCGCTCTGAACTTTCGGACCAATTCGACACGGAGGAGGCCCCAGGGCTCACTTGTGTTCATTATCTATCGCCGGGGCCTCAGAGTGAAAGAGAGAGAGAAAGATAGAATGTGAAGGTTCAGGGGCAATTTTGGGATGCAGACGTGTGGATGTGGACCCTACATGCTAGGAATCGGTCGTGTGTAGGTGACCTTGGCAGAGGCACACCAACGACGCATTCACATTGTTTTCTTATGCAGGCCGCTGCAAGGACATCGACGGCTCTGTCTCTCGTGTCTACCAGCGCGCCGGTGCTGAGTGCAGATATGGACCCCATCACTGGTCGACCAGCGGTAGCCAACAATATACCATCGAGGTCAGGAAGATTCGCTGCTTTCTGCTGCCCTGCCCCACACACACACACACACGCACACACAAATATATGCGCTGCGATCGGCCGGCGAGGAGGCTTGCAATCTTGTGCGTGCGTGTGTTTTCAAAAAGATGGTGTCCTGGCATGTTACTCTATCCTTGTCACTCTTTGTGTGTGTGTGTCTGTGTCTGTGGGAGGGGGCGGGAAGTGGGACGAAAGGTGCCAAGCTTGCGCATATGTAAATATATATATGGACACAAACACACACACACATACACACATACACACATACACGCATACACACATACACACATACACACATACACACACACACATACACACATACACACACACACGGACGGCATACAGCATGCAGCATACAGCATACAGCACGCAGCGCACAGAACAAAGCACACGGCACACACACAACACACAACACACACACACGCACTACCAACGAGAACGCACACGCAATGATCACTTTCTTTTGCATCGGTTTGCGGCTAACACGTGAAGCACTGTCATGTGGGGTTATCCGGTCCTTTAATTAGAATAGGGGCTCCTTTACAGGGTTCCTTTAAAAGGGCTCTATAATAGAGTTCTATAACATAGGGGCCTTAATAATTAGAATAGGGTTTTGGGGCCCATTATACTATACTTATGATAAGGAACCCCCAAAATAGTGTAGGCAATTATTTGGGCCCCTACATTAACCCCAAGCCGGCGCCTCTGCGCGTAGTCCCTCAAGGCAGATCCCGTGCTTCTGTTGTTCAATGTTAACACGGAAACCCAAACTCACACACACATACACATCCACACAAAAGGAAAGGGCAAGACTGCAACACCTACGTAATTATGAACAGGAAAGCATACTATCCGCTGTGTTCCGTCTTACGGTAACCCTAAACACCTGTTGACGTCCATTTAAACAGCTCTTCTGGGGTGCAGCCGGGGGGCTTCAGCACGCTGGCCGGCCTGCTCTGCTGTCGAGGTTTTAAGGTCTGAGGTTCAGGGTCTAGGGATTTAGGGTTTTGGGTGTAAGGCTCAGCTTAGGGTGCAGGGCTTAGGATTGAATGGAATTCGGATCAATCGTTTGGTCGAATTCAAGGATGGATAGCGATGTCTTTTCGGGCTTAGATTGCAATACAGAGTAGCTTCTGTTTGCTATGGGGGTCTGCAGCTGAATTCGATGATGATGATGGTGATGGTAATGATGACGGCTCGGTATTATGACACTTCTCTCTAACTGTACTTTAGAAGGCTTTAGGCTGGGTTGTTACGGGATTTAATTTAAGTTTATAGGAATAAACGGTTACCAAATTATGGCACCTTATGTTTAATCCCTTAACTAGGGCCCCCCAAAAGCACGCAAGCAAAAATTAAGATAGGGATATCACATATAACCCCTTACAATGAAGCCCAATAAGGTAGGGATATCCCTATAAAATGCTTATGTTTATGTCCTTTTGGGGTGTCTAAGTAGCAAGAACCCAGGAGTCAGTGTTCCCTGCGGAGAGCACTTTCGGCCTTGTGTGCCTTGGTCACGGATGAGAGGATGCGGCTCAGAGCTTCCTGCATCTTTGCTGGGCTATCGGGTTACTATAAGGATTACAATAAGGGTACTATAAGGATTATTATAAGCAAGAGCTTGCTCTCCCCTCCCCTCTCTCAACGACAGCAACTGATGGCTTGTTGTTTTGAGGCTTCTGTGTCAGAATAATCTCGAAGGCGTGGGCTGGTTTGACCAGTGTTGAAACTGCACCGCAAGACATCCGAAAATCCAACATTGCAAGCATCACCTTATGACTAAGTAATATAGAGGCCTTAATGATTGGAATAGGGCTTTGGGGTATATTATGGTTTTGTTATAAGCCGCAGAATGGGTTTTTTCAACAAAAAGGGGGCCGCTGCTACAGCCCTTCACGGTCCCTCTTGTCAAGGCCTTGCTACTCTGGTTATCCCGTCACCCTGCTATAGTTGGAGGGCTTTGGGATATCCTGTAGCACCGCCTTGTAACAAAGTATTCAGCTAACAGTCATCAAACCTTGAAATGCTGCCCTAAGGATGATCTTGCAGCTTTGGCTTTCTGTGCGCCTCCCTTGGGCAACAAAGGGTTTTCGGGATTAGGGTTCGGGGGTTAGGGTTTGAATCTAACATGATTACATAGTTTCACTGTCGCCTAACGGTCGAACCCAAGCTCAACGCAAACGGCATGGCAAACATGTTGAAACTTAATAAACGCCGAAGTAACAGGTGGGGATCTTCTTTCAAGGCTCCTCCCAAATCTTGCAAGCCCTGGCATAAAGCAGAAGCCTATCGCTCACGAGTATGAAAACCCTTGGACCGAATAACCCAACACCACAGGCCGAACTTCCTAAATCCGAAGACTCTGGCATTCCAGCCTGAGCAAAGAAGCGTCGGAAGCATCCCAGGACGTATTTCAAGTCGACTGGGCTGCTCTGTTTAACGAGTTTCGGGCGTTTACAAAACCCTAAACCCTAAAACAAATCCCAAGCCCATAAGGTTTGGATTTTTGCGTCTCAGGGTCTCTAGCTTTGGGCACGCTCAAAGAATTGACAAAATGGCACCCTCAGGGGCCTGGGTTTTGTCTGAGGGGTTATCCTGCGAGAGGACTCGCGGATGCGCGCGGGGAGGAGGAGGCGCGGTAGGGTGCGCTTGTTCGGGCCTGTGCGCGCCGAGTTGACACATTCTCAGGCGGCACCAGGGCGACGCGACGGCTCTGGTAGAGCACTAGATATGCTCCTCATCCAGGCTCATCTGGGAGTTTCCGAAAATAGGGGAAACTGATATAGCACCCTAAATAGTAGGATCTTTACTATAAGGACCCCAAATAAGGTACCCCGGTACCCCTAATTTCGGAAACTCCCATCTGGAGCGCTTCGTGGAAAGAGGAAACATGCAGACAACAGGGTGTCGTTCGCCGGTTAAGTTGTGCGGTCCTTGGGGCTGGGTAATTGAAAAACAATCAATGTTTCAAACGACTTTCACGGGTACTCAGAGTCTTTCTTGTAAGATATTTACAAGGCTTCTACAGACCCGTTGATACCTTGAGAATGGGGGTTGTTTGGGTCTACATCATCAGGGGGTTTGTGTGCGTTAAGCCAACTACGGCGGCACTGCACTTGTGAACCCAGTCGTGTCGCTGTCTGCTGTTGTTGCTCAGGCTCTATGTTGGTCTGGGCGAAATACCATACGACTAGTAAGATGCAAAATTAAGAGCTCCTTCTGATTCAAGGCGCGGCTTGGGATTCAGGGTCCATACCTGTGAATGCAGCCGAGTGGCACGATCTGATCCTCAGATAGCAGTGTGGGTGGATTCCGATGAGGACTCTAGGACCCTGTTTAGGGTCCAGCGTTTGGGGTTTAGGGCTTGGGGAGCTTGGGGGTCTAGGGTTTAGGGTCTAGCGTTTTAGGTTTAGGCAAACCCTCTACACCCTAGCACCTGTACCCTACAGACCCTCACACCTCAACCCTTGAAACACGTCTAACCTCAAGACTCAAACCAAGGATCTTCGGCCAAATCATCCGCACGAACATCTCCTCTTGGCTTGAGGGTTCCAGGGTTTTGATAGGGGCCTTAATAACTACCTATACTAGTTAGGGGGTTCCTTATTGTAAGTATAGCATAATGGGCCCCAAAACCCTATTCTAAGTAATAAGGCCCCTACATTATAGTACTCTTATAGATCCCTTATAGTAGCCCTTATAGACCCCTGTTAAAGGAATCCTATTCGTATTGTTAAGGCCCCTAGAATTAATAAGATGGTTTCGGAGTCTGGGAGACAGTCGGGCTTTGGGGCCTTGCAAGGGGTCCTTCGAAGGCCTCTTAAAACGGCTGCTGTATGGGCTGAGGGCTTCTGTCCAGTTTCCTAGGGGAACTAAATCTTCGCCTTTGGCGTTACAGTACTTGAAGGGGCAGGGGACTTAGTAAGTAGGTTATAAGTAGAGTTGTAAGTGCCCTAAACGGAGTTACCCTAATTATAACCCCACTTACAACCAACTTACTAAGTCCCCTGCCTCTTCAAGTAGGCTTTACAGGGTTCAAGATAAGGGTGGCCTTTTATAGGCTTCGGGGGGGGGGTGGGCTTAGGCTAATGCCCGCCGACGGGTCTGATGGATGGCGCTTTCCTAGTCTTTATTCAGTCTTCGTACAGTAGAATCCCAAAAGCTGGAAACCCAATAGCCTCAACCCTTAAGAGCAATGCATACAAAATCCCAGCACTAATTATCCTTAATCCGGCTTCTAACTCTTTGGGGTTGCAGGGGTTTACTATGTAGTAACTTACTCCGGTACCAATGAAAGAATAGAAAGCACTGATAACCTTGTAGATCCCTCAAAGCAACTCCCTCAAGGAAGACTATAGCAAGGGAATAAAAGGGCTCCCTTTTTGTATTGGGTAATCATATATAAGGAACCTAGGACTACAAAAAGGGAAAAATGCCCACTGGGAGGCTTAGTAAAGAAGTCTTCAGGGAACCTACTGGCGTCTCCTGCGGCTCGTGGGCTTCAGGGTTTCGGGCCTCCGGGTGTTGGGGTTTTGCTCTTAGACCCAGAACCGTAGAAGGTTTAGGGTTTAGGGTTGAACCTAAACCCTAAAATGCCCTAAAACATGTTTTGGTGTTTTGCTCTTTAACCCTGAACCCTCGCCTGCGTCACCTCGTCTTCTTCGGAGGACTCGATCTTCTGAAGGACCTGCGCTTTCCGTGCGCCCAGGAGGGCAGCGTTGGGGGTCGGCAGAGTCGGGTCTCTAACAATTAAAATTAGAATAGGGTTCCTTTACAGGGGTCTACAACGCCTACGATAAGGGAAACTTTCTTTAATTTTTTGAGTGTTCCTTATCATACTTACAGTAATCGTAAAATATACCCCCAAACCATATTAAGATTATTAAGGCCCGCACATTAGGGTTTTCGTGTGTAAGGTTTTAGGGGCTTGGGGCTAATGCTTTTTTTCTTGGAAGTCCAGGGTTTGGCGTGAATTCGGCGCCTATTTTGTTCTATGCATGTGGGTGGTTGTCAAAATTAGGGTCCCTTTTTGGGTGCCCTAAGTATTTGGTGCCGTATTATATTAAAGACCCAAAAAGGGACTCTAATTTTGACAACCACCCATGTAGGATTCTGTAGCTTTTTTGGGGTCTGTAAGGGCTCCTACGCGCCTTGGGGGTGTTTGGCTTTTGGCTTGGACGAGCTCCAGGGTCCGGCTTATTCCGAAGACCCGCAACCCAGAGAATAGGGCTTTTGGGTATAGTATACTAGACGACTATACGAGGGTATTATTTATTGGCTTACGCCTTAAACTCTAAAACGGCAAACCGTGGAAAGCCGAGGACATTGGCCAACAGCAGAAGGCAGTCTGACAGCTCACCAGTCGGCTCACGAAGCAGAAGGTCGCGTGCGAATGCAAAAGCTGCCACCCTGGTACATCCGTGTCCTCATCGAATGTGATGTGTTGCAGACCCGAGATGTCCTCCGCCTTGGACTCAGCCCCAGCCCAAACAAATAATATGAATGCAATATAATATGCACATACAGCACCCTAGCTGTCCTTCGCCTTCGAGCCAGCACAGCGCCGGGCGAGTGAAGGTATTCGTGGAGCCGCTTGATGTTAACAACTTGTTATCCCCTTTCTCCCGTATAATACTTCGCATTGCAGGGACGTGTGGGACCGATGGTACAAGCATAATCTTCAGGAATATAGAAGCATGGGTAATTAGAAAGACAATTCCTCAAGGCTTTTTCTTACACTTACACTTAAATCCTATCTGCACTCAGAAAGCATCGACGAAATTACACTATTGGCTTCCATAGGTTGCCAGTGAGGCGAGAAGAGTACAGGTGGGAAAACCGTGTCCCTTGAGGCACGTAGAGTAAAAAAATCCCAATTCTATTTCTTGAGGTCCTTATTCTGATTCTAACCCTGGACGCCAAGGCCTGCCGGATGAAAAAGACTAGGGTTGAGGGTTCAGGTGCTTTGTGCGGAGCTCAGCCAGGGCTTTGTGAAGAAGCTGGTTTGATAACATGTGTTGACAGCGTCGCATCATGACCCGAGTACGCTTTATTACATGTTGCCTACAGATGTTCAAATACAGACGTGCTCTGAATGTCCGAAATGAGCCTTACGCCCAAAACAAACATTAAGAACTGGCCCGAACTGAGAACTCTCAAGGTTTTGTGTGCTACTCTGTTGAACGAGTTGGTCCTTTCAAACTGCTGTCGGATACGTAAAACTCTAGAAGCGAGTTCCGTATATCACACCGAAGAGCTGCATGGATAAATATCTTGGCAATGTGCAAAGTCCAACGAAATCAACTAGTCTCAGTCTGAACTTGCCACAGGTTATGCGCAAAATAAACGATGAAGGACACCCGCAGTACTTTTCGGATCTTTCTTTTTGCCTCAGCTACATATCCGAGACACCCAAACCATGAACCCCTGCACAGTTTTGAACCCTGAAGCCGAAACCCAAAACTCTAAACCACGACTTTCAAATTTTGGATCGCAGGCCTGTGGCGAAACAATGCGATGTACCACCTTGTCCCTCAGTGCCAGCACAAGCTATCACAGGAAGTGAGTGTTTGTTACTGGTATCCCCGCTTTGGGCACCCCAACTATAATTCCTCGATGTTTCAAAGGTGCCGAATCTAAACCCACACAGAGCCAGCTCAAATCCGTTACAACGCAAGTAAAGGAATCTTTAGACAAAGATCCCTACTCTAAACTAAGCAGTAAGATTGCTGTTGTTAGCACGCTTAAGTAGGGTATCCCAAATCCGACTACACATGGAACACTGGGTGAATTCAAATGCTTCAAAGAGGATAGGAACGGATCACACACACGTAACAGTGCGAGGGCTTGAAGAAGGGATTGTTCTAGGGTTCGGGTGAATGTATAAGTATACATCCTTACGGGCATTCGTGCGTGTGCATTCTGGCTTGTGTCCTGCCAAGTGCTAGCTATTGTTAATTCTAAGATCGCCGCTGCTATCCTTTTTTGTCGGGTGCAGTCCAAGCTTGTAGGAGTACGTGTCACAGGCTATGTGGTTTAATTTCGGTTCATGGAGTATATGGCCTACATTTAGGGTTGAGGACTGTCATTTCTCGGGGGGGGCGCTTGGGCTTTTTCCGGTCTACTCAGAACTTCGATTCGTCCCCAGATTTCTCTGGCAAACCCAAGTGCGGATGGTGTCGGAACTACTGTTCAATAGACTTCCTGTCCGGGGTCTTAAAGAAAACAGCCCTAAACCACACAACATGGGGTTCCTTTAGGGGGTTCTGAGAGAGGTTCCTCTGGGGTTCTATATTGCTATATAGAGAGGCGCTTATTATTCGAAGGAGCCTACCATTTCAAGTTCGAGATTAGGGTCCCCGAATAGCCTCTGGCAGGCAAAACTAAGGAACATACAAAAGACAAATCCTAAACCCAAGCTTGAAATTCTAAATCCCAGAGCCGTAGATCGTGAAGTTAAGTAAATCAAAAACCGCGCACCCTAAGTTCAGTTCTCAGTTTTAAGGCCCTGAGGCTGCAAGGTTCGTGGTCTCGGTTGCAATTGCTTTGGGTTCATGATTTAAGCGATCCAGTAATGCGTTTACGAGTTAAGCTATAATATAAACAAAATACGGAACCCCAGGGAAAAAGCATTAGTATTTTTCCCTGATAGAACCCTTGTTGACCCCGTCTAGAGCCCTTATCAACATTGAAGCTTCAAAACTGAGGTTAAAGGTTTTGTGGTTTTTAAAGTTTGGAGCCTCAGAATGGTCGGGATTGGCAGCTCTTAGCGACAAGGGTATAGGAATCCGTGTTTCGGATGCAAGAATTCTTCGAGCTTAGAACCCTCCGTCAACCACTTCAGGGCAGTCTCTCTGAGACGAAAACTGTGCTCTTCGTACCTGCATAGAAGCCCAAAAAGACTTTGAAGCTGAACGCTCGGGGCTTTCGGTTTAAGGGGTTTGTGTTTACTGGTTCAAGGTTCTAAAGGGTTTAGAGTTTAGAGGTTTAGGGTTTAAGGGTGTCATGGGTTTGGGTTTAAGGGTTTAGGTTTGGGGGAAGTTTTACAAATTATCGGAACGATCAAAAACCTCCAATAGCTTGAACAGTCACAAACCCGGTTTTCCAAGTAATTGCAAACATATTGCCACAGCACTGGGGGTCGTCAGGCCTAGGGACAATGACCGGTTATATCGGCGGGGCAAAGTTAATCGAGCTTTGTGGAAGAAGACTTGGCCACTCCCGAAAAACGAGAAACGCCTGAACTATACATGACGACAAAGCCCTGATGCCCAAATGCTTTACCCCGGACTCTTTCAAAAATCCTAAGTCACGGATTTCTCACGGCTCAACACCTAAGGACCCAAGCAAGGCTTCGGGTGTAGGAAGTATACCTAAAGATTTCGGGCAAGACCTCGACCAAGTAAACCCGAACCCCTCTTGCCCACAGCGCTAAGCCCACGAATCCCACAACCCAAACCCACAGGCTGCAAACCCCTCCACTTCAATGAACCCAACGCCCCTAAACGCAAGACCCGTCTAGTCTAGCCCTAGACATCAAACCCTCAGCCCAGCTTTTTCCCTGCTTCAAGAGCTTTGTGCCTCCTCATGCTCCTCGCCGAGGTTTGATATCCGTGCTTTCGTGACCTGCACCATCGACTTTGAAGTCTTAGTCTAGAATTCGGGGTTTGGATTTGCAGAGCTTGACAGATTCATAGGTTGCGGGTCCAAGCTTCCAGCACCGTGAACGCACTAAACCCGAAACCTGAACCCCTATGCAGAAAACAGTTGGCGGCTTTTCCCTCAGGCAAGTACGCCTTTTTGTTGAAGATGTGCCATATCACCTTGAGGTCGCGGTCCTCACCTGCCCTCACGTGGAGCGGGTGATGACTGCGCACTGCACGTCCGTGTAACACCCGCGGACTGCATTCATGTCGTAGCCGAGGAAAGCCCTTCGCTTTGGATCGGGGCAGGGCGGTGCTGCCTTTGCCACGGCGAAGTAAAAGGCGACCGCGAGACTCTGGGAAAACGAGATCCAGGGACTGTCCTGCCACCGTGGGGCTAGTAAGATTGACGACAGGTCAGGCTTGTCTGTGGCGTTACGGTTGCCCTGGCACCGGATTCTCGCCGATGTGTTCGGCGACGGACCAGTCCCCGTCTCCTTCGATGACAGTCGAAGCGATCACGGTCCTTGCCACAGGCACCGCAGGGTGGAATGCGCGGCGCGTTTGGCGATGCGGCAAGCGTCGTAGCTGGCCGCTCCGCGCCAAACCAGCCCTGGAGGCAACTTGCGCACACACGACAGTCCGTCGGTTTGCGACGACGGAACAGAAGGTCCTCGCCTATGGCGAGTTCCTCCTCCTCTCGCTCTTCGAATTTGGCAAGGCGCACCTCCCAGTGGGATGACCCCATGCCTGACCTTTCCTTCAACAGCCGAAGTTTTGCGCCACGTGCATACACCCAGCCGTGACATTTCCCCCCAATATCCTCGTAGCTTCTTGTCAAGTCGGCTAGCTGGCTTCCTTGCTGGCAAGTGATGTTGAGACACATGTAGCCCATGGAGGTTGTGATATTGATGGCACTGTTCACCGGCTTTATCGGTCTTGCTCGCAACAGCTGCAAGTGCGCAGTTACGGGTGGCTGGCCAGGGCCCAGACCCCATGATGCTGCGATCGTAGCTCGATCGTCGGCCTTTTTGATGAACCAGTGTTGGACATCTCGTCTGTAGTACAAGACCCATCGGCTCCTAATTAGTACCCTTAGAATATCCCTTAAACCCCTGCGAAGCCGTAGAAACCCTGAGCGCAAAAACCCCAAACAACCCTTCAACCCTAAACTCCAACGAACCCTGAAACCCTGAAGCCTAAAACCCCCAACAAGCCCAAAACCCCAAACCCGAAACACCCACAACCCTAAAACCCTAAACCCTAGAACCCCACCCTACCCAATCTACCGAACCACCCAACCACTACCCTACCCGTACTCTACCCTTACTCTACCCTACCCTACCCTACCCTACCCGAAAGCCTAAAGCCCACCCAAACCCTAGATCCTCTCACAAGGAGCCCGTGAGGAGCCCGCAAAGGAGCCCCCAAACGCAACCCTGAAAAGAACACTTGCAGGAACACCCTTCTAGATCCCTTTACTTGGAGGGTCGGGGGGCTTAGTAAGTAGGTAACAAGTAGACTTATTAGTACCCCAAAAGGGAGCCTAATTGGGATTATGTTTTTGATAGCCTTTAACCCTAAGGAATAGTATAGGCAATTATTCAAGCCTCTATACTATAGCGGTGTTTAACCCCTCCCCTCATAACTGAGTCACCCGACCCTCCGTGATGATTAAGGTCTTTGTATGAGAGATCTCTTCTAGATCCTTTTAAGGGCACTTTAGGGACCTGTTACATCCTTATAGTAGCCCTTATAGTAGACCCCTTTAAAGGAACCCTAGGGACCTACAGTAGACCCCTTTAAAGGAACCCTAAGGACCTATAGTAGGCCCCTTTAATGGAACCCTAGGGACCTATAGTAAACCCCTTTACAGGAACCCTACCTATAGTAGACCCCTTTAAAGGAACCCCAGGGACCTGTTGTTTTTCAGGAATGCTAGGGACGTATAGTAGACCCCTTTACAGGAACCCTAGGGACCTATAGTAGACCCCTTCCATTAACCCTAGGGACCTATAGTAGACCCCTTTATAGGAACCCTACAAACCTATAGTGGTGTTTGAATCCCTCCCCTCATAGCGGGGGCCACCCTTGAGTCTGGGTTGCCGGACTTGGAGTTGACGGCTGTATGGCCTGGGGTGCTTTAGGGACTTAAAAATTAAGTTACCATAATAGGGATCTATAGGGCTCCTTTAAAGGGATCTATAAAGGTTCCTTTAAAGGGTGCTTGAGGGAGGCTTCAAGCTTTAGGGCATTTAATGTTTAGGGTTCAGGGTTTAGGGATTTATTTTTTTCGTTCTCTGCGGTTGAGTCGGTAAACGACGCTCGCCTAGCAAGATGAATTCAAACTGCATTTAATTAAAAGTGGTGGCGCAGAAATCTATAGACACAGTATGCGCTCACCGGACAGGGGTGGGATGTAACCAGCAAACGGAAAAGCTGTCCCATCCCCACAACAAAATCAAATGGCGCAGGGACGATGCCTGAGAATGCACGGCAAACAAAGGATGTATTCCGTAATCGGCGATCAAAGCGCCAGACAACGTACGATCCAAATATCGGACCCAAGACGTGTAGGATCTTCCTCATGGGTATCAGGTGAGGCCATTCCTACACGGTTACGATACCCAGGATGTCTAACACCTTCATCGAGGTGATATCGGGACATCAAACTCAACCATAGCATGAAGGCCATAGGACCTCCACACGCAAATCTAAAGCGCTGTAGCATCACTCACTCAATCAGGAACTGCTAAGTCAGGATAGCGGAGTCAGCGTCATTAGATCGCAGGCCTGACGAGTCTTTGTTCTGCTTGATGGCGCGCAGCTGGAAAGCCAACATCTTCATGAAGCCAGCCGCAAACTCCTTTACCGACGCATGCGAGCGTGTCCTCCAACCCTTGTGGTGATCCAGATGCCCTCGCCTGACGAGCCTCCGCTCTGCTTGATTCCGCGCAGCTGAAAAGCCGGCGTCTTCTTGAAGCCAGCCGCCACGGTGAGGTGTGCGAGCGTGTCCTCCAAACCATCTCCACACCTATGTTCAACATGGCCACCTTNCTTGCACAGCATGTCCTTCGAGGGGCCCATAAACAACATCACATCGGGTGAAGTGCATGGGCTGCCAGGTTGCCGTTTGGTGGTCCAGATGCCCTCGCCTGACATGCCTCTGCTCTGCTCGATGCCGTGCGGCTGGAAAGCCAGCGACTTCTTGAAGCCAGTTGCAGACTCCTTTATGGTGAATGGTGCGAGCGTGTCCTCCCAGACAATGTTCAATATGGCCACTCTGCACAGCATGTCCTTCAAGCCCATAAACACCATCACAACGGGTGAAGGGCATGAGCTGCCAGGTTGCCGCTTGGTAATCCAGATGCCCTCGCATGACGAGCCTCTGTTCTGCTTGATGCCGCGCAGCTGAAAAGCCNAAGGGCATGAGCTGCCAGGTTGCCGCTTGGTAATCCAGATGCCCTCGCATGACGAGCCTCTGTTCTGCTTGATGCCGCGCAGCTGAAAAGCCGGCCTCTTCTTGAAGCCAGTCGCAAACTCATCTGCTGTGTAGTCTGCGAGCATGTCCTCCGAACGAATGCTCAATAAAGTCACCTTACACAGTGTGCCTTTTGCGTCCATGATCGCCATCATGTCGGGTGAGGGCAAAACCTGAATGCCCAGCTTGTGCATGGCACACTTGCCGCTATGCACTGCTTGCCCGTANATGTCGGGTGAGGGCAAAACCTGAATGCCCAGCTTGTGCATGGCACACTTGCCGCTATGCACTGCTTGCCCGTAGCCGGCAGACGCACCCATGGCGGGTGCTGGGGCCTACAATATTCCTGCCAAGCGCAGGCGATTTGGGCCCTTTTAGGGATTTAAGTTAACTTACCAGAACAGGGATCTATAGGCTTCCTTTAAAGGGATCTATAAGGGTTCCTTTAAGGGTTCAAGGTTTGAGTCAACATAATAGGGTCTATAGTAGATATTAGGGTTTCCCCTCATGATGGTAACTCAAGTCAGATAAAGTCACCATAATAGGGGTCTATAGTAAGTATTAGGGTTTCCTTACTTTGGCAATTTAGGTCAAATTAACTTCCTTAGCAAGAACCCAGCCTGGCATGCTTGAGGGAGGCTCCAAGCTTCAGGGAGTTGAGGGCATTTGGGCGGTTGTCAAAATTAGGGTCCTTTTTTGGGTCCCTATTATAATACGGCACCTATTATTTAGGGTATCCCAAAAGGGACCATAAATTTTGATAACCACCCATTCAGGGTTTAGGGATTAGGGAGTTGAGGGAGTTTAGGGGTCTTTGGCGTTACAGCTTTGTTTTCCTTTTGGTAAGGTTTAGGGTTTAGGGAGTTTAGGGTTTAGCGCTTTGGCGTTACAACTTTGCTTTTTGTCTTCTTGGGGTACTTGGGGTTTAAGGGATTTTGGGGTGTGTGTTTTAGGGTTTAGGGCTTCGGGTTTTAGGTCTCCTGGTTCCTGGTTTAAGTGCTTGGGGTGTAGAAGTGTTTTGGTTGCACGTCTGCCTTTGATATCATATATGTGGGTGTCGTGGAATCGGGAACCACGACGCCCAAGATAGACCCTATACAACTGTGATATGAGTCTGCTATGTTTTGGCATGTACTGTGCTGTATTAGTGTTGTGCTGTAAGTTGCACGGGACATATGCGCACATGTACAGGCCTGGCCGAGCCATCAGCTGACGGCTACAGGTAAACATTTAAGAGAATGTGAATGTAGTCACCATCAAGGCCCACCACAATTTCAGACTCGCTTTGTGCAAAGTAACCCAAAACCCTGAACCCTCAACTGTAAAGCCCTAACAAAGTCTTGGCAGCTCACTAACGATACCTCGGTGACGCTTGTACTGTAAGCAGTAAGTATGAGGCTTGCACCACTAAGCCCAAACACCCTAAACCAGGAGACCACAATACAGGCATCTTTATAGAAGCCTACAGCAACCATAATGGAATCCGGATAGACGTTCTAAAGTCTTTAAACGAATCCGTATAGAAGCCTATAGTACTAGCACCTGTCCTAGAACCCGTATAGCTAAAGCCCTGAACGGAACCCAAACGAGCCCCCGTTATAGTAACCCTCGTGTCTAGTAATCCCAAGGCCCTTAAAAGAACCCATATAGAACCCAAAGCCATAACCATCATAGCACCCTTGTAGCACCCTAATGTAGGAACCGGATTAAGAAACCTTGGGCCTTCATTAGGGTTCTTTATATGAAGCCTACTATTTTGGGGTTATAGGCCCAGGGTTTCTTAATCAGGTTCCTACATTATTATAGTACCCTTATAGATCCCTTTAAAGGAACTTAAAAAAGGCCCAGGGTTTCTTAATGAGGTTCCTACATAACACCCTAAACTTTCAGGCCGGAGTGCTGCACGGCTTCCGCCAGCTTGGCCTCTGCGCCGCTGAAAGTTTGCGAGGAATCCGGAGTCGGGGGGTTCTGGATTTGGCGTCTACAGGGTGGGGTTTAGGGTTTAGGGTGTATTGTTTTAAAGCTTGGTACACTTCTCGTTTTGTGGGTTTAGGGTCTAAGGATTCTGTGATTTTTGGTTCAGGGAATTCGGTCTGGAAGCCTAGGCTGGCGAGGCTTCAGGGCTGGTGGAAGTTGCGGGTTCCCAGGGTGCGAGCCCTAAGCCTGACCTCAGCTCTAGACATGCTTACACGGAATAGAGGGGCCTTAATAATTAGAATAGGCTCTATAGCGTTCCTTTAAAGGGTTCCTTTAGTAGAGGGGCCTTCATAATCAGAATAGGGTTCCTTTGTAGCGTTCCCTTAAAAGCGTTCCTTTATAAGGTCCTTATAGGGATTAGGCATGTAGGGGTTTAGGGCTCGGGCTTGACTGTGTTGGAGACATGCTTACACTTGATATAGTGGCCTTAACAATTAGAATAGGGTTCATTTTACTATAAGTATAAGAAGGAACCCCCACACTAGCATAGGTAATTATGTAGGACCCTATATTACATATCATAGACTGGGGTAGTATTCGAGTCTTTGCACTTTCAGTTGCCGGGCGCGCATATGAGCGGCAGCAAATCTCACACCACATCCAAAAGCCCCAAAGGATAGCTGCCCTGGGCTACACCCAAAGTGCCATGTGGAATCGGGTTTTACAATGGAGATGGATGGGGAAACACGAAGCAATGGTGGTCGACTTGTCAAAACATGAAATCAAGGAGACCCACCGCTCTGAAACCCTCAAGTGAGCACTCCAAGGCCGTAGAAACCCTGCCTATCCTTTGAGGGTGGTGCAGCAACCCCGAAAAATTTCTTTGAATCCAAGTTTGGGAGATTCCTAATGAAAGGGCCTTTGCAACAGGTCCAGGCCGCGTTTGTCGGCCCGCCTTGCTCCGAGTGAAGCTTCGACTCTAGCTTTCAGTGGTGGCAGTGGTGGCAGTCGTAGTACGTAGTAGCGGCAGTAGTATTAGCAGCAGCAGCAGCAGCAGCAGCAGTAGTAGTAGTTGGAGTGGGAGTAGGAGCGAGGAGAAGGGGGGTAGTGGTAGAAGTAGACGTAGCTGTAGCAGAAGCAATAGAAGTGCTCTGTAGCAGTTACAGTGCTGGCGATACTTGTGGTCCATGTCCCTACGTAATATTCGCAGCAGAGGAGCCAGTGGCACTACGGTTAACACAGCGCCAGCAAAGGCACTCGTGTCTGCAATGGTGAAGGAGATGACCGGAGCGGTAGCCCCTCTAATCAGAATTTTGTGTCCAGTGACGCAAGGATAGATTTACGAGCAGTGAAGACGGAGGAAACGGCTACTCAGTCGTAGCCAGCTTCAACAAGACTTTTCCAATTCAGAGAAGCCTGAGGCAGATCATGGCAACACTACATTCATAGCCACCAGAGGCTCTCGTTGAATGCCCTGGCCCCAGGATCCAGAGTGACCCAGGCAAAACAACGACGCGAGAACAGCTTATGGGCTTCAGAACTTGGCCTGCAACAGGGTCTACAGCCCTCGAAACAACAGCACTCGCCAAAGTTGTCTTGAACAAGCACATCATCACAACAAACAGCACACCCAAGAAGTGCTGATGCGGACAGGACAAGGTCCTACAAACCATAAAGAGCCTGAAGACCCAAACCCAAATCCTGAGCCCTGAAGCCTTACCCTAAAACCCCCCAGCGTGAAGGTATGGGACCCTTGATGCAGCACTTACCGGAATCATGTTGTGAAAACCCGCTTGAAGGAGCGTTTGCATCCGGTCTGAGACCTAAGAGCCCCTTGTGTCCCTTGAAGCCCCTACTTGGAGGTTCATGGGTAGTTATAAGTAGGGTAATAGGGGTTCCTTTGAGGGTTCTATAGTATTCTGTAGGGTGTTATAGGGTTTTATAGGGTAGTCATAAGTAGGGTTATAAGTCCCCTAATGTGAGTTGTAAGTATAGCTACCCTACTTATAACCCACTTATAACTATACCCATGAACCTCCAAGTAAGGAGGTGGCAAAGCTGGGAAGATGTGTGCTGTCGGCATGCAATCGTAGTATGCGGAAATATCCAGGCGCCGATACTAAGGGCTTAATGACTAACTGACTAACTGACCAACACCTGAAAAAGCCCAAAGAATGGCTGAGTCCTCGACTGTTTGCTCCCAGAGCAAGAAGAGGATGTATGCCGCCTGTATATCGAAGCAGGGAAGGCACGGAGTTCTGCGCGGTGCCAGTTCTCGAGTTTCTCCAAGAAGAGCAGGTTTCAGGAGTCGGGACTTGCATCATGTTAAGAACCCCATATACAATGTTAGAACTAACAAGAGCTAGTAAACTTCCGGTTCCTAGTCGTCGCCCTCTAGCAGGAGCCTGGGATCCCTACAAGAAACGATGCCTAGCAGCGTGGTGCTTCGGAACTTCGGAGACGTTTTCAACTCCCTCTTCATCAAAAAAGCAGTTGTGCCAGACAACCAAACAGTGACAGAACATGCACCATGTACACTCAAAGGATACCTGGACGACCACGCCGCAAAGGCCTCCTCCAGCATGCATCTGGCTCAAGGCTCGAAAACAAGCCCTACTTGGAGGTTCATGGGTAGTTATAAGTAGGGTAACTATACTTATAACTCATATTGGGGGACTTATAACCCTACTTATAACTACCCATGAACCTCCAAGTATCAGCGCAACCTGCGGAAGCCCAACCTCTGCAAGTCCCAGACCACATGCTCTTAGTCTGAAGCCCAAAACTAGAGCTCAAACCCTCAAGCCCTAAGCCCCAATTCCTAAAGGCTGAGTATCCTAGCCCAAAACTGATTTAGTTAAGCATTTTTTTGTGGTAGGTTATGTATATAGCCTGAAGGGTGACTATCCAGCCCCAATCCCGTATCTTCTGAATGCCTCGGAGGACACAGTGCAGACGGGTGGTGGTTTCCCAATCGGCTTCGCAGTGGGATCCAAGAACATGAGGTTGACCTGGTTTACGGGGTTGGTCCAGGGTTTTGGGTTTATGGTTCTCTTTTGTATATATATATATCTATTCTAATGTTCTAAATGAAAGAAGAAAAAGGATGAACATTCATGATTTGTGTGTTTAAGATTTAGGGTATAGGGTTTAGGGTGAGTTCAGCTTTGACCTCCCAAGCCCCCGAGCCCCAACCCTTGTGCTGCTCTGTGTCCTGTCGTAAAAGAAGAGGATCTCTAGGTTGGCAGTACAATTCCATTTATGGGGCCATCAAGCCAAGAGCACTAAGAACTCGATGAAGCCCAGAAGACGAACATCACCCTCATTTTCCATATTTAAACAAGGTCTTGCTTGGAGATTTAGCCTTCAGGAACGCAGCGGTTACTGTTGCTCGTCCTCTGAACCTTGTCATGGGATCCTTCACGGAGAGGGTTCCTACGGCAGTAGATAGCCTAGTAATCTCCAAGCTTCCCTAAGTTTCTATAATATATATATATACACATAATATGTATATATATATATATGTATATACACATAATATGTATATATATATATATAAGCCCTTTCATGTGTATATATATATACATATGTGTACAAAACGTGTGCATATATATATGTATATATATATATATATATATGGTACCCCCCCATGTACCCACGCCTGTCTTCGCAATCTCGGCTTTGGGAAGGCATGGGTTCTTGGGATGCCCTTGTTTCCATGCCTTTCTCCGAAATCTCAGCTGCATGACGACGTGCGTTAATGGGATGGGGGGCGTGCCTGTAGATTGTATGTTTCTTCCTTATCTTTTAATACAAAACTCTCGCCGCGGACGAAGATAGGGCGTATTAAAACGTATTCAAAATGTATTCTGTTGAATACGCCTCGGATCCAAGATTCAAGATTCAAGGTGCCAGGGAGAACTTTGCCCTGCACCTTGAATCTTGGATCCGAGGCGTATTCAACAGAATACGTTTTGAATACGTTTGAATACNTTTGAATACGGAATGTTGTGGTTTGACATTGCATTTTGTATTTTGAGCCTGTCGTTGTTCTGTGGATAGTCGTCATTTTGTGCTCTATAGATACTATAGATATCGCGCGGTCATTCCGGAAACATAACACTGGTAATGCTGTGCGAGGTAACATATCCACTGCGCCATGCTCTCTATGTGTTTGACTCTTTCAGAAAGCATTTCCCTCATCATACAGCTGTCGTTATTGTGATTCATCCCGTCACTTCTGTTTTACTATTTGGAGTTTTGGCCTGGCACAGCAAAGGGCTTAACGACGTCCAGAAGTTCGTTTAGTTCAGCTTTGGCTTCTTTCCCGTCCAGCCGCATCGTACAACTAGAAAAACTGGATTTCATCTTGATAGATCTGTTACTACCCTTTTGACAGGTGCAACAATGTTGATGAAATTTAGTCGGTCTAATCAATTGTTGGATAGTTTGACGGATTGACCGGATCCACTTGTTGGGCACACATATGACATATGTACTCTTGCGATGTGATTGCACATGCATATAAGTTGCTGCATATTTGTGAACATGTTCATGAGACTAATCCTTTCATCCTGTGCATACTCTCAGAAGACCACTTCATTGATCGTCTTCGTCCGTTATGTGTACGGAACTATACTTGTCGCCTACTCTTGTCTACGACTGAAGACTTTACTATGGGAAATTTAGTGTTATACGGAGAATGTATTGGGTTAGCTTACACTTGTCTAAAGGTAAATGTATAACTTGTGTTGCTTCACATTTGCATGGGGGTGTCTTTAATTGGCGCACTTTCATTTTTGTACGGCTTTAAACGGTGCTTACAGTAAAGAGCACTACCCAGTACAGTATACACAAGTCATCACAAAACTCTGGCATACAGGAGTCTTTAATGGTCATCATTTTTTAGGTGCGAAACCTAAACGATTCCGTACGAACAGACAAGCCCCAGCTCGATAGGATGGACATGACTTAAACGATGCACAGGCTTAAGAGATGATCCAAATAGAAAGCTTACAGCTGATATCAATACAAGACAGCGAGAACCACAAACTCATGTAATCAGTACCAACAATAATCTAACTTAACCAAAGAGGAGTAGAATCGAGTAGAAAGCTTAATACGCAGCCAAAACATGTTGAATTCTCTTCGGTCTTCACCTCTTTCAGCCGGCTTCCAAGGACAAATATGCCAGCAGAATAAGCCATCATTGTAGTGAGAGTGAGAGTGCATGTTGGTAAACCGTGCAAGCACAGGTGCGAATCTTCGAAAAGTAATAGCTCGTAGGTTTATGCTTTATCAATATGTGAATAGACGTAGGACTCAACAAATAACACATTCACTTTTACAGGTCGGGCTAGTATAAAATAGTGTGAATAGTAGCCACAGGAATAATGTACCTAGGAACGTTTTAATTCAGACATAGTAAGACAGGGGGAAATATAGAAGTAGCTGGGTTGGTATTACTGAAGCAATCAGAACGGTGAGTATAACCATCGTAGTAAAGANAATAATGTACCTAGGAACGTTTTAATTCAGACATAGTAAGACAGGGGGAAATATAGAAGTAGCTGGGTTGGTATTACTGAAGCAATCAGAACGGTGAGTATAACCATCGTAGTAAAGACGCTGGTCACGGCAACAGCATCATTGGTAAATGTAACAGTGAAACTACACTTGGTGCTGGCATAGAAGAACATATTAGTACTTTAGTGTACTTCACATACGCAAGAATAGTGGAGATTGGAAAGCTTTGTAGGGACACGACGACGATCCCAGACAATTCAAGCACAAAGCGTGGGTACATGAGGGGGGGTAGCATATATATATATATATAAAAATCTATACATACATATATATATGTAGACAGTGCTATAAGTGTCATTAGAAAACGTACGGATTCGTAAGTATTACGAATTGCTCCTTGAAAAAGGGCTGTCTTTTCTTGCTTCATCGCCTCTCGAATGATGCAGGCAAAGGGCGAACTCCTCGTACTCCAGGGTCCCATTGCTGTTCCTTGGCATGGAAATCTGGAAAAAGTGGCGGTGTCAGGGCGGGGCGAACGCACTTTAAACTCATGGGGCACTGCGGTTCCATTAAGGTTTACAGGATTTTCCTAAGGGGTATGTACACTTTGTCTAGCAGGTTTTGCACTGGTAGGGTTCCGAAAACTTCTATCCAGGGCCCCGCAAAGGTTTTACAACGCAGACCTGTGAGAACCAAACCCCCCTTCCTTCACTGATATTTCTGACAGGGATCCTGTACAACATGAACGGTGTCGAGGAGTGGGTTTCATGAATCAGGGTCTACCTGAGTAGAAACCCTTCTCGAGGAATTCTCACTGAACCTTAAGCCCTAAACCCTTGGCCTTTCGGTTTTGACAATGTGAATTCTCTTGTCCGTTGGCCCGCTTTAAGCCACAAACATTCCAGAACCGAACGGAGTCGGTTCAGGGTTCATTCATCCTAACAGCTACAACATACAGACACTGACAGCGCAGCTTTGCCGAACATCCTTCTTCCTGAACTACTCCCGCCCGAAAAGAAAACCATGCGCACTTACTCTAAAACCTGAGGCTTTAAGCCACAAAACCCCAAACCCTAAAACCCTAAACCTTAAACGAAAACCTGTAGCCGTTGGCCTCCCACACTCCCTCACGCGAGACGTAGCAAGTCGAACTAATGTAGGGGCCTTAATTATTAGAATAGGGTTTGGGGGCCCATTATGCTAGAGTTCCAATAAGGAACCCACCAAAATAGTATAGGTAATTATTTAGGCCCTTGTAGTACGCGTGTGTTTTGCAGTGAAGATATAATATGCAGCCAACATACCTTTACACGTGTGACTAGTGCTACCACTATCTTGGCACCAAGACTTTGTGCCCAGGCCCTAAACTTGATGCCTTATTAAACTCTTCTGCCAAGGCTCTTGTCGATTTTTCCTCGTGTTTTTGATGCGGATTACGGCTTCGTGGGTTTCGGATTCTTCTGAAGCATTCGAGGTGTTCTCGTCAAAGGGCTTATGGTTGAGTGAATGCTTTACAAGTAATAGGCGGGTGAGGCTGCAGGAATGCAAACGCTGGAGTGTGGGGTTCAGCATTCTTGAGGTTCATGTTAGGGAAGGCGCATGTGGGTTCAGGTGCAATATAGAGGCTGGATAATTGCAATGGTTTTTTGAGTACATCATCGTACAACTATATTGATGGAACCCTAAACCCTGCTTTAGGGGGTCAGGCTTGGGGATTCGGGGATGGGGAGGGGGCGGGGGGGGGCGGGAGTGCGTTCAGGGCTTAGCTGTCAAGCGCTGGCCAACTTTCCGTGGGTGTGCGGGGGCGTTTTTCCAAATTCAATACACCCTTCAAAGACACTCAACCTTGCAAAAATACCATATAAGAATTCCACATCTGCCTGCAATAAGGAAAAACCCTGAGCTGAGGTCCGTCAGGAACTGAAGCGGTTGCTATGCGAAGTTTCGTATCCATGGGGCCAGACTCTATCCCTGCACCACGTTTTTATGCAAAAACGACAATCCGGCACAATAAAGAACATGGCTTCGCCAAGGGCTGCTACAAAAAAACGATGCAGAACCTCTACTTGAAAAAGCGGTGGCCGCTTATGCCCCTATCAGCCCTTTTGAGCAAGCTCACACTCGCATGCACTCACAGTTATGTTTTGTAAGCCGGATGTGCCGTGATCCTCCAAGTAGGATAGATACTGCAAGAAGGCCGCGCAAATAATTTCACTAAGCCCTAGTCCCAATTCCTCTAAACCCTGAGCCCTAAACCCTCATCGTCCGGTGAAAGAATCGAACATTCTTTCGAGGCATATTATAGTATTCTTGAAGCAGAGAACACCAATGCGTCTGAGAGGCGGAACATCTGATCCACCTCCTGTTGAGGCGGGATATGTAAAGTCTAAAGCCTATCTTCGCGCCTGAAGTCCAAAAACGAGTGTCCGGCAATTTGGGAGAGTTCCTACTTGTCGGGTATCATGGGGAAGTAAAGGTTAACCTTTTTCATAATACAAGGATTATATAGGGATTATACTACCCAAAGAAGGTTAAAGGTTACCTACTCTACTTCTAGGAGTTTCAGAGTGCAGGGGCCACAACTCCGATCCTAAATAGCAGGATCTTCACGAAGAGGGCGCTTGAAACGAGACCACGAACGGCTTGAACCCCCCTAACCTGCCCTGAACCCTAAACCCCAAAACCAACCCCTCAACCGTAACACACGCCCTCCTATGAGAAAAGAAAATCAAGCAGCAGTGCCCAAAAGCAGACTTCAAGCCCTAGGCGCAAAACTCGGTTTAGGGCTTAGGGTTTTGGGGTTTAGGCTTCTGGGGTTGTAAGGTTTACGGCTTGGGGTTTCGGGGTGCAGGGTTCTGGGTCACAGGGTTTTGGGGTTCAAGGCTTGGTGTTTGGGGTTTAGGGTTCTGGGGATAGGGTTTGGGGGGCAGGGCTGAGGTCTTTGGGTTTTAGAGTGCTGGGGTCATAGGGATTTAGGGTTAGGTTTTTGGGATGCAAGCTGCGAGTATGCCCACTCCTGCAACGCAAACCAGCCTTTCTTGTGACTAAGTACTATGCCTTGCGAAGTTGATTGTGCTGGAAGAGAAGACGAGACAAGAGTAATGGCAACTGCAGCCATGATCACAACCCAAGAATCACACTAAGCATCGCAAGAACAGCAAACATCGCAATGTCATGCAAAGTCTAGCGCTAGCCAGCTCGTAACGGACCCAAACCAACTAGTACTCATGGGCGCATTTTTATGACAACCGCACGCACGGCCTCAGCGATCAAAGGGCTTTGTGTATAGCACAGCCATATAGCGCAAATCCTAACCAAAAGGACTACGTAGTTCTTGCGGTTTACTGACATACTTCCGACAAGCGAAACCTGCGAGCCTTCTTTGCCAGGCCAGGACAGATCTTTTGCAAGATCTCCTCTGGATTTCCAGGCTTTGTGGGCGTTGGTGGGTAGGGGCCTTCCGAAGTGAAAAACGCAAAAAGAGCAAGGCTAATTTGGATTACATATAACTACCCTAAGGTACCTATATCCTGACTTAGCTAGTCTCATGATCTCCAAGTACGGTTGATGATACAAATCTTGCATTACCCATGATAAGGAATATACCATAATTCCCATACTTTCGGCTCCTTAAGGTAATGCAGGATTCATATCATCAACTGTTAGGGGCCTTAATGATGAGAATAGGGTTTTTGAGGTATGTTATACTATAACAAAACATATTTAGGAACCCGTAAAACAGCATAGGTAGATTTTCTTATAGTATCCCTTAAAATAGTATAGGAATTATTCAGGCCCCTATATTATAGTACCCTTATAGATTCCTTATAGTATCCCTTAAACACCCCTTTAAAGGAATCCCCAAAATAGTATAGGTAATGATTAAGGCCTCTATTGTAGATTTTTGGGTTCGGGGCTCCAGTGTTAAGTTTGCTGGGGCTACCCGAAGGTGCACGAAATTCAGGAGCCATTGAAGGTATCAGGTTGAGGAGCTGTTCTGTGCAAGCGTCGATGTCGCTTGTAATGCTAGACATCGTAGATTGAGAATGAAGTCAAGTTAAGTTGCCATAGGAAAGAACATGTATTATCTACCATACGTCCCCCTTGCGCAACGAACCTAGACTGAACCTCCCAACCTCACACCTCTTCTTTTGTATCAAAATCCAAACTCCAAAATCCAAGCAGCCCAATACCCACTAATCAGGACAATTCCCTGAACAAGAAAAAACTGCTAGTGTGATCGAAAGAATATTTCTGAGATTGGCAACCTTAGTGCCACTCCTCCAGCTGAGCTTGTGATATGACTCCGTCGCCGTCGAGGTCGTACTTTCGGAAGATCTCCTGCCAAGGCTAATGCAAAGAGCATTCACAGATTTCATCTATGAGCGCGCACATAGGGGCCTGACAATTGGACGGGTTTGGGTTGCTTTGTGCGATAATTCAACAGGGACCAGAGCGGATACACTGGCTCATTATGCAGACGCCTACATGGCACGTCACTCCCTCCCTTCAAGCGCTTGGAATTTGGATATTGTTACAAATACCACTGTAAACCCCTTAACAGCCCTAACCCATAAATCCTGAATGCTGGCGCGGTTCCCCAGTTACAAACCGGTATGCTTTTCGGCCCTAAGAATCCTTGCTTATAGTCTCCATAGTCTTGTTTGGGCTTTAGGGTTTAGGGTTTGGGGGTTTAGGGTTTAGGGTTCATTAGACGAATTCGTTGGTAAGGACCCTACAACAAAAGATCTAGCCAACAAGGGAAATACAACGGAGACTACAGAGGGAGCTGAGATATTGGTCTCCCAAGCTTCGCAAGAGCCCTGGCAGCTTCAGAACAGCAGAAGCCAGAGAGGTCCCAAAAACCCTTAAACCTCAAACCTCCATTCCCATAAGCCCCCAAAGCCATATAATCCTGGGGGCCGACCCAGAGGATGTAAGCTATCTCAGCATACACTTCCACATAGACAGAGATATAGACATGGATGTAGATATAGATATAGTTATAGCAGATACATATACACAGGTTAGTAGCAAAGACATATGTGTATACCCTATGCATCGGCATGCATCTAAACAGATAAATCTATGTCTGCCTGTCAGTCTGTGTGTCTGCCGGCCTGGCTGGTTGTCTATGTATGTGCAAATGCGCACACGCAAAAACACACTATGCCAACATAGAAAGAACGACTTCCCACTCAGTTCTGTGACTAGATACCATGCCCAAGCCTCCGAATCCCCAAGTTAGACAGGCCCGGCTTCATGGTTTTTCTGCGGGGTATACGGTATGGGAGGGGTTTATAAGGGCGTCACAGAGACTCGGCAGCATTTCATGGAAGGGCCTTCATGACGGCAGGAGGGCCTTTTTGGGCATATTGAAGCATCTTGACATGGGATTGCAGTCATGGTCTAGCACGGAGGGTTCTGGAACCACAACTCAAAACAATCAAACACTCTGGGGCTTTGTGAGGCTACTGAACAGACTGCAAGCCTTCAAGTGTGCATAGTCCACTTTCATCTCAACAAATTATGTGTTTGTGTGTGTGTGTGTGTGTCTCTCTCTTTCTCTCTCTCTCTCTCTGTATATATATATATACACACGTCTGTTTTCAGTATGTACACATGTACACTTAAATACTTATTCATTTATCTATGTGTGTGGATACAAAGATACGTACACACTATGGGCCGAGAAATCATTATAGCTGCATCTGCCCAGCAAGACCGGAGCTCCTTCATCTTCCGCACCGACCTTGTAAGATAGCTCTATGGATGTAGGGTTTCGGTTTACGGTTTTAAGCATCTGGGTTTCGGGTTTAGAGTTTGGGGGTTTAGGGCTTTAAGGGGTTTGGGGTTTTACAGGTTTAGGGGTTTGGGGAATCTAGGTGTCTGTGGGGGTTTAAGGCATTAATTATGGTTTAAGGCTTTAGGGCTTCAGGAGTGAGAGCGCCGGGCTTCGGGGAGGTAGTGTGAGGCTTTAGGGCTTTAAGTCTTCAGGGTCTTATGGCTGTAGTGGATTAGACTCCTAGATGTCTGAACTGTTTGTACAACTCTTAGAGATAGTTACTACATATTCTAGCCTCCAAAACACCTTCTAATTGTCAAGGCCTGTTTGTAATGGTTTAAGACGGCGACTGGGCTTAACAGGCTTAAGGGCTCCGTAAGAGTTCTGGACGGTAGGATTTTGGGGTTTTGGGGATTGGAGTTCGGGCTTTCGGACTCATAACACACTCCGCACCGGCAGCTGCCCTCCCATCCCTGGGCATTGCTTTGCTCAAGAGGAGTTCGCTGTAGGTTAGGGTTCGGGTGACGTACTTTGCAATAGGCTGTTCCAGGCCCAAAGCACCAGCAACGGCACCAACTCGAAGAACGGAGATCCCTGATTAAAGGGTAGCTTAAGGGTTCCGTTAAAGGGTACCTTAATTCGAAGCAGAGCTCAACCTTGAAAGGTAGAACTGACTTACGCAGAGCCGACCCTACCTGCAAGGATCTACTATGTCATATGTGGGTCTGCATCCGCATAGGTTAACACCTCCAAAACCTTGATGTAATTAGCCAGGCGGTCCTAAAGCCTAAACCCTAACACAAAACCAGGTAAGCCAGTCTAACATAAAGCCTGAATGCTTACGAATATTTTTTGCCTTATGATTTTCTGGATGTTGAAGTAGCCAGGGGATCTTGTATTTCACGATGGTTCCTTTATGGAACGGGTCCCCCCCCAAAACGTCTTCAAGTATGGCACTCCAGAACCCAGATTTTCTATCTTTACCCAAAAGGTTCAGGGTTTACAATTTAGGGTTTAGGGCTTATTCATCCCCTTGGCTGGCTTCGGAACCCCTCTTGTGGGCGTCGGATTTTCAGCTTCATGGTACAAGCCCTAGAGACACCCAGACAATTAAAGTCCTAAAAGCCAGCCGGAAAACAGCCAAGCCTAATTCGACCGAAAATCCCTCATCGGACCCCTATTCATGTCACACTTATAGGACCCGTATGTAAAGCCTTAACAGCACCCTCAAGAACCCAGACACTCCAATATGTTTAATTATGGATTATACCTTATATTGTAGTCGGATCTCAAATATGACGTAAGGAATATTCCTTAATTAAGGGATATTGGAGTCTCTGGGAACCCTCCTTCTCTAGAGCTCCTCAGGTTTATGCTTATGGTGTGTCCTTCTAGATTTCCTAGAACCGGTAGGCTATATCCCCGAAACCCTATTGTAATTATGAAGGCCCCTACTTGGAGGTTCATGGGTAGTTATAAGTGGGTTATAGGGGCTCCTTTAAGGGATCCTTTACGGGTTCTATAGGGGTTATAAGTGGGGTTATAAGTAGGGTAACTATACTTATAACTCATATCTTGGGACTTTTACCCCTACTTATAATTACCCATGAACCTCCACGTATATTAATTTGCCCAGCGACATGTGAACATCCTCCAGACGGGGCTTCGAGGCCATGGCAGCCGCTCTCCCCGCGAAGCTGAAAGCTTTGTCAAGTCAAAGGGCAGAGGGGTTTAGGGTTTAGGGGTCCTCCCTGAACCATCGACGCGTTTTGAAACCCTGCACGGTCTCCAGATGCCCCTTCCGACAACAACAATCCTTGAACACCCTAAAATACAAGCACAAAACCCTTGAACCGCGGACACCCAGTCACCTTCTCGCCTGATCCTTTCGGTTGAGGAAGTATAGGATTCTCCGAGGTTTTGGGATGCTTGGCACCGGTTTTTATTGTGAGCCTACCGATCAAAACAGGGTGTGCGTAGGGTTTAAGGGTTTAGGGGATAAGTAGAATAGGGTTCCTTTGAAGGGTTCTTTGAAGGGTTCTATAAGGGTTTTGGCTATGTGGGCTCTGTGATAGAAGTGCTTTGATAGGGCTTGGGGAATTTTTAAAGGCATATCTATAGCAAGGAGCCTAACAGCCTCTACAAAGCCCCAACCCTGAACCCGATAAACAAATCTCTGTGGTGCTGGCTTTCGCTTTGAAAACCTGCGCCCGGATGGCGAAATCCCGAACCCCAGCCCCCAGAGGATCAGGGGACTTCGTGAATAATGTGAAGTAAGGCAACTATACTTACAATTTCCGAAGCCCTTAACCCCAAGTAAGTACCTGCAAACACTGACACCACGGGAGAACCAGCCCTTATACATTCAACTTATCCCTACACCCTAAAAGCAGAAAGCTGCATCAAAGAGCCGAAGTTTCGAAGCATCAGTGCAAGAGGACAGGGAGACTCCAAAATCTGTTGAATATGGACTTATGGTTTAAGGTTTCGTAGGCTTCAGGGCTGACATTGCCCCTGATAATGTGTCGGGGAATAGGGATAATGGGGAACCTTCATAGCTAGAATCGGGTTTCGGAGTATACTATACTCCTCGGTATCCTATGTCGAGATTTAGGGACGGGGAGGTGAGGCTTACGGTATTGAGGACTTACCCAGTCCACTGTATGGTGAGAGATAGGATATGGGGTTCAGGCTTCAGGCTTAGGGCGTCCGGGGACACTTGGCCCTAACCTATTGGGATATTCGGATTCAGAGTCATGAAGACGTTCTCCTTGAAGTGTGCTGGGTGCAGGGTTTAGGGCTTTGGGCTCAGGGCTATCATTTTCTTCGGGCAGGAACCCGTTGTTGAGAACATTCATAAACATCATCTACACTCAAGGGAGGACAAGGCTATCTGTTGAAGTGTTAAGAACAATCATGGGGATCCCTCATAAACTATATCATTTTGGAAGGGTCTTACTATTTGCCTTCCTGTGCTGATTCTTGGTTACAGGGGCGGGCTTTATTGCCAAGATCTACAATACTAAAGTAGCAGAACGCAGATAACAGCCCACAGCAGTCCTATAATTCAAATGTTGTCACGCTAGCAACAGTATGAGTAGCTGTTGGCCTATGCCCCAATACGATCGAAAAGGTGAGATCGTGGAGCCTCTCCGAAAGTCCCAAAGTTTCATTTGTCCCACAGGTCCTTTGGACTCATGGAACTCGATGCGAAGAGGCCTCTCAGAGAGTCCATGAACTCATCACCCACATGGCCGGTGACCTGGGTACTATGAGGCTTCCTTGAGGGCTTCAGTAGACTGGTACTATGAAGGTGCTACAAGTGTACCATGGCCGGTGAGTTAGGTGTTCGGGGCTTCGATAGGATTTGAATGAAGTCTTGACCAGGTTGTCTCGGGGTTCTCTACAGGGCCTTATACCGCCTCGGGCTTATGGGACCCTTATCGAGTTGTTTGTTCGGTTCCAAAGGATTTTAAAGTTTACCTCGGCTCCAATGTAGCCTGAGTAACCAGCCCACTGTTCAGGACGATAAGGGCTGAATTCCAGGATACCTCGGGGGGAGTTTGGAGCTTTGGTTCAGGATTCAAGGGCTTACGGCTTCAGCACTCTAAGGTCAAAGTTGATGGAACAAACCCAACAAGGAATGTGCCGTGATTCCGGTAGTGTCGGCTACAGGGTGTGGAGCAGTATGACGAAGCAAAAATGTCAAGAAAGGAGATTTAAACCTGCTACAGAGGAATAGACAGCATGCATGAAGAAGGAGCCGATGAACCCGTTGTGCGGCCCATACCCCACCACAAACGCTTACAAAACAAGAGCGAATCTCAGACTGTCCAGGGCCCCCAAGCCAGCGTCATCAGTTCTTCGAGGCTGATCTCGCCGTCCTGAGCCCAGGGGTGACTTTGTAAGCTATGGATATACAACTACTTCTTGTCAATCCTATTCTGGTGGCCCACGTCTTGGCCGCTTAGACCTCAAGGCCTTTAGGGTTTACGGATCCTTCTTTAAGATCTTACCCGTTCCCGTGGCTGAGGATTCTAAGGCTCAGTTCTGTTGAGCTTGGCATCGGTGGGTCTACTCGGGGCGCACCGTAATGTGGCGGGTCCGACAAGAGCAGCCCTGCTCGGTGCATCCTCCTCCTCCTCCTCTTCCTCCTTCTTCTCCTCTTCCTCTTCCTCTTCCTCTTCCTCTTCCGCTTCCTCTTCTTCTTCCTCTTCCTCTTCCTCTTCCTCTTCCGCTTCCTGTTCCTCTTCCTCTGCCTCCTCCGCATCATGGCCATCATCATCCCCACCAACGTCATCATCATCATCAGCAGCAGCAACATCACCACCATCATTGCCACAATGACAACCACCACCATCATCATCGTCGTCGTCGCCTTCATCATCATCATCACCTTCCTCCTCCTGCTGCTCCTACTGCTCCTCCTCATTATCATCTTCATCATCGTCATCACCATCACCACTGCAGGAGTGGTGGCGATGATGGTGATGAGGACGACAATGCTAGTGCAACACTGGCTTTGGGGTTCAGGGTGTCAAGCTCAAACACAATGCTGATATTACAGGCAAGTAAAACCCCACGAACGCCTGAGCTGCTGTGAACAGTGAACATCGAATCCTTTGTGCTCGCCGCGAATGACGAGCTGTCAAAGACTACTAGGTGACATCAGAAACATCACCAAGGTTAAAGGATGAACTCTGGACTCCTAAGTAGACCAGACAAACAACATACACTACGGATACCTAAACTTCTTAAACAAGCCCTCTCTTTGATCAGGGGTCTGCATCAAGAGTGCTGGTCTTGGAGTTTAAAAGGATGGCAGCTTGATGTTGGTCGGCTCACGGCTTTCGGTTTGCGCTTTGAGGCATGTAACATTTAGGGTATGTAGGGTCCATTATACTGCGGTTGAGGATACAAATCCTGCATTACCCATAATAAGCAAGATACCATAATTCCCATAATCTAGGGCCATTAAGGCCTGCTATTGTTGTTGCTGTTCTTCTTAATTCGAAACTAGACCAAACCCCGCAGACCTCGTCGTCCTTGTCCAGGTATTCAGACAAGAGGAGTGCGTCCGACACCTGAGGCAAAGAAGCACCAACGACCAAAAGCTTCAACGAGTTTCGAAATTAACGCCCCCGCCAACCAGATAGGGCCTAGTAGGATCCTCATTGTAAGGACCCCCACAACAAGGTACCCCTAATTTTCGGAAACTCCCAGATAGAGCCTAGCTCATGGGGTCTCTTTGGATTGTTTTTTGGGGACCAAGAAACCCTGCAGGTGCCTTCGTAAAGCCGATAACCGTGGTGCTGTTTTGGTGATGAACACAAGGTTGTTTCAAGTCCTTGAAGTCTCAGTGCATGGCCTCTATTATAGAAACAAGGAACCCCATACATTAACCTTAAATCCATAAAACCCACAACCTTCATTGTAGGAGCCCTGGTAGGAACTCTTCAAGGAATCATTCCAAGAACCCTGATTATACATTAGCCCTGAATCCTAAATATAACCGTTTCGGAACCCTTTTGGTATCCTTGAAGGAATCCGTCAAAAGACCTTTTCAGGAATCCTTTGAGGAACCCTCATGTAGGGGCCTGAATAATTACCAATATTCTTTCGCGGGTTCCTGTTTATAATTATAGTATAACGGGCACCAAAACCCGATTTTAAGTATTAAGGCCCCTGTGTTATCCACTTATAGATCCCTTATAGTAGCCCTTATAGATTATATACTAACCCCTGAGCTCTCGAATCCCGGGCTCCGAGACCTGAAAACACAGCGTTTCGGCCTCGAGGGCACCAAGCTGAACCATCTCCCGGACCGACAAGGTGCCTACTTGTCGGGCATCATGGGGAACTAAAGGTTAACCTTTTTCAGAATACAAGGATTATATAGGGATTATACTACCCCAAAAAGGTTAAAGGTTACCTACTCTTGTGCTCTGGATTAAGTACTTCTATCAGGCTTACTTGTCCAGTGTCGTAGGGGACTGAAAAGCTTACATTGGGGATTATAATACCTACTAGACAGACCCTAAACCCTTAAGGGAACCCTGATAGATCCCTTCAAGGAGCCCTTATAGATCCCTTAAAGGAGGAGCCTCTACAAAGGAGCCCTTATAGATCCCTTAAAGGAGCAATTGCAGGTCCCTTATACAAGCTTGGCTTGGAGCCTTAACGGGAGGCTTCCGGGAGCACACCACCAAGTACCCTTTAACGATGGCTTTATGGTCCTTAGTAGCGGGTAATTAGGGTCTAGGGTGCAAGTAGCCTTTAATGGTGGCCTTGTGGTCCTAAGGCCTAAGGCGGAGGGAAGGGGTTAGGTCTTGAGAGCTTTTTGGTGCCAGGGCTTGGGGATTGAGGGTTTAAGGCCCGAGAGTGCAGTTTCCAGACTTCGGATACTTAGGGGTTTGGGAGTTCATGACCTTCTCGAATGCTTTAAGAGGGACGGCCTAAAGCATTGATGAGGTGGCAGTGGCTTCGGGCTCTAATGCGGGAATTAAGGATTGAAGGTGATCTCGATGTGACGACTAGTTAGACTCATTCCAGCAAGTCTTGTTGATAATGTAGCTTTTTGATTGCTCAAAGCTTCGGAAAGTGTTGCACTGCGACAACACTTCAAAACCCCAATCTCCCAAACTCCTGGTTAAACACCTACAGTCCGAAAAATGAGAGGTTTGAAACCCGTAGCCCGAAATCACCACCCCCCACACCCTTAACCGAAAACCCCCCAGCCCCCTAAACCCTAAACCGAAAACCCATCCGCTGGGCATCCCGGCCGTCGTCGTCCTCATCGAGGATGTCGAAAAGAAACTTAAGATCTGACGCATTCATGTCTACCTGAGAAGTCTTGATCAGGCTTTTTTGAGGGTTTAGGCTGTTGGGGTGTAGGGTGTAGGGTTTGAAACAAGCTTTATCTGGGTTGTGGTATTGGGGCCCTGAAAATTATTTATAGATAGGAACCTCCAAAGGAACCATAAAGGGAACCAAAAGTTTCCCAAAGTGCCACTTTTAGGTGTTAAGGGGTTTAGGGTTCATAAGCTTCCGAGGCTTCAAGTTCAGGGTTTCAGGGATCGGGGGTTGAGGGCTTGGAGTTTCCAGGGTTCGAAACGCTTTATTTTGTCATCTCTTGTCTGTCAAGAAAAGGCCGATGAATTGCAGAACTTGCAGTCAGGTGGTGTGGGGGATGGGAGCGGAAGCGGAGTTGTTTCGGGATCGTTTTGCTCCAGTATGTTTTGGCGAACATCGGGCGAAAGCCGCAGCATAGCCGCTTCAATTTTACGCGTTCCGTCTACTTACCCTTCGCTGATGAGAGGACTCGGTGCAAAAAATGCATATGTATACGTGCACCGGCAAGGAACCGACTACCGATGTGACCATGAGCTGTGTTGCGATCCGAGGACTGCCCCTGCCCCTGCTCAGAGGACCTGGCCTAATGACGAGCTGCCGGTCGTGAAAGAGCGAGTCGAGCCCAACCGCTTGCCCACAAACCCCTCCTTGAAGCCTTACCAAAACCGTGTAAGAGTTGAAAGAGCTCTGCACAGCCTCTACCAAACAGTCTCAAATGGTAAAGCATGAAAGAACTTAATTGAAAGGCTTTGGACAGCCTGAAATAAGCCTGCAATTTGCATCAGGGTTTAGGGTTGAGGGTGAGGGTTTAGGGTTGACACCCTATGAACCCTGGCCGGGCCTTGCGGAAAGCATTGCAAGGGGGAGACAAAGCTTAAGAGCTTCGGGTTTACCGGGAACTTGCTTCGGCATGCAGCTGGGAGGCTTTAGCCGCTTGGCCGGTCTGCGCAGCGTTGAAGGGGATCAATCATACTTGTCTTCTAATCACTATTATAGTCCGTGTTAATGAGCGTACTACTTTTCTTGTAGTCACCATTCTCAGTCTAATAGTCTTCGTATGGGTGATTGTCAAAATTAGGGCTCCCTGTTTGGGTGCCCTAAATAATAGGTGCCGTAATGTACTAGGGAACCAAAAAGGGATCATAATTTTGACAACCACCCATATGGTCAGTATGATAAGTGTTACTGTTCCATAAAGTCTATATTGTGAGGACCTTGCTTTGACGGGTCTGGAGGTCTCTTTGTGTCTCGAAAGGGCTTCCGGGTATAGGGTTCAGGGTGTTTAGGGGGTTTAGGGGGTGTTAGGGAGAAGTGCGTTGCACGAGTTTGTACGGTTCGGGGTGCGTATTGTTGTCTAGGGTATGGGGCTTTCAGGTATTTGGGGTTTAGCGATCTAAACCGACGAATATAACAGCTTTCACAAGTATTGTATGAAACTGCATAACAAAGGCTCATTAACTCTTTTAAGGACTCTTGAAACTGTTTATGTGTAGTCGGATTTCACAATAGTTTGGGGATTTGGCGTTGCCCAAGAAGCTCAAATCCTGGCTGCTGAGTCCAGGTGTGTTTGCGAATTACAGCAAATGCTAGATCAAACTAACAAACAGAGGGCACGGAGCACAAGAGCACCAATGATCCATGTCTCGCTTGTAGCTTACCGGCCCCCGCAATTCTTCACGAACAGATAAGCTCTGACGGGAAAGTACAACAATGCAAAGATGCCAGCTACCCTTTGCAGTTTCCAACTTTGCAAGGTCTACTGCTGTTGTATGGAGTTAATACTCTAAAATCTTAGGCTTTTCGGGTCTTAGGGTTCAGGGTGTAGAGCTTTAGGAAATCATGTGAGGCTCAGCGATTTAGGGTCTAGGGATTTGGGTTCTAGAAATTTTGGGCACTTAGGGGTCTGGGATCGTTGAAGCCTCTTTTCATTTCTTAAGAATGCATGAAAAGGCAGAAAAGGGGCTTACAGAATGTAGACAAGGGATGTGGGTCACATAATACGCATGTGGAATGACGCCGTCGCTAAAGGGATTCTACTGCTCGAGGTTTAATAGAGGGGTCGGAATGAGTAGTCATGGTATCCCATATGCTCCGAATCTCTACTTGCGCACACTGTAGAGCCACCTCCTGGAGGTGGCTTAAATTGAATCAAAGTTTCCCCCATATAAGTCACACTACAAAAACCTAATAACCACCGAAAACCTAGTCGAATTATCGAAGCCCCTTTCCCACCGACCCTGATGCAATAATTCTATCGCTGACCCCTGATCTTCGAGCCCTCCCAAAACCACCCGATAGCGCCGAAGCGGACTGCAACGTCCTCGAGATGTTTAAGGTTTAGAGTTTAGGTTAGGGTTTGGGGGTGAAGGGTTTGCGGTGGAGGGTACAGGGCTTACTTAGGGCATACTACAAGAAACTACATCATTACAGCAGCTGACTACTGCATGCATTTGGAAACTCGGTATAGTATATTACATGCTGTAATTAACACTCCTTTTCGAAGGTAGCAAAGCCTAAATCCCAAAGTCCTGTTCAACAGACCCAATGGTAAAGGATGACTTCCGTCTATCTTGCGCGGCCAATTTGGCTTGAACGTTCATTGCTATGGTGAAACTTAATATAATGCGGTATGATATAAGAAAGTATAGTATAATGTCATGGAACATAACCTAATCGGTTTCAGAAATAATATATATTTAATGCCTTAGAATACTAAAGCTAGGCCGGAAAGCGATGCCCAAGGCGGCCTTCTTCGATGCCAGCACGGCCACGAGGATGCGGCTCAAGCCTTCCTTGCGGCTCTTGGGACTTAAGGCTGGAGGCTGAGGGTTCAGGGTTTGCTAGTTCATGGGATAGGACTAAAAATATACATTCTTATTCCTTATTGGGTTTAAGTACCCATAAGAATGTAAAATGTTACCCAACTATGACAAAGTTTGAGGTTTAGGGTTCAGAAGGGCCATGATCCATGTCTTCGGCCCCTAAGGGATTAATTGGGTTTTGGTGTTTTTCATCCTTGTGCTTTTTTTGAGGCTTGGGGGCTAAACACGGGGACCTGGGACAAAAACACCCTAACAGGCATCTTCGTCCTGCAAGAGTCTAGAAATTTTGCGGGGGAGCTTAAGGAGATTATAGTGTGTATCGGTTCGCTTGTGAGAGCTTCTCAAAAAGGCCTTAAGCTTCCATGGTCGGATAAAACCCATAAGGCCGCCTTAAGCCACAAAACATCACATGGGTAGTTGTCAATGTTAGGGTCCCCTTTTTGGGTCCTTATTATAATACGGCACCTAATATTTAGGGTACCCCAAAAAAGGACCACAGTGTTGACAACCACCCACATGTTTTTCTGGCCGTCTGCGGAGATCAAAAACGCCAAAAAGCTTGGGGGTTGCAAGGCTCTCAGCAAGCCACATTTTTCCTTTGTTAGGGCTGAGGGCATTCCGGAGTTTGTATTTAAGGGTTGAACGTCTAAGTAATTATGCTTTTAGGATGAAAGGCTTACTCCTTGCACTGTTCAGGGCTTGCTGCTTCCCAGACCTTAGAGGATACAAAACGACAGAACCCCACCCACCAAAAACATGACTGAGATCTTAGAGTCCTATATCTCTGACTGGCACCGGCAACCCTAAACCCTAGCCTTAGCCGACCCAGCCCAAACCCTACAATCCCTTCCCGCGGATGAAACACTTCTGACCATCTTCAAGCACTCCTGAAAGGCTCCGAAAGATGGAACGTTCGAAAAGACCTTACTTGGAGGTTCATGGATACTTATAAGTAGGGTTATAAGTCCCCTAACATGAGTTATAAGTAAGTTACCCTACTTATAACCCCACTTATTACTACCCATGAACCTCCAAGTAGCCTAGCTTCGCCTGACCGACACAACCGTAAGATCTCGTTTTTTCAGGGTATGGTGTCGCTCTGTCCCAGACCCAGGCCCAGACCCCATAAGGGTGGTCCATGTTTTTGGCGATCCTTTGAAGGGGGGGGTTGGGTAACCCGCCTGAGCAAAGTAGCGTCGGAAGGACCCGAGGACGTACTTCATGTCGACTGCGTGGCGTGTTGATGGTGCTCAGGTTTCAGGGTTTACGGGTACTTTGCTTTTGGCGGGGGGTGGAGGTTGAGGATATGAAGCTTTGGGACTACAGGGTGTTGGATGCTGTAGAAGATAAAGATCTGTCTCCAAAATCATCACCCGACCCTGAACCGGAGGAGAAAATTCGTTGAAACTTCAGGAGGGTTCCCCAGAAAGCCCTTAAAAGGAATACCCCCAATTTGGGGCCCTATACTACTAAGGGTACTTTATAGGAACCCCCATTACCAAGGGGTCTGGGTAAGGGTGCTGTCTCCCGACGTTTTAGCCAAAACAAAGTATCAAGGCTTCCGGGTTTAGGGTGGAGCCCAGCACTACCTAATCACAAGTGTTTCGTCATCGGGCTTCGTATGCTTAAAGGGTTCTGAGACGTAGTAACTACGGTCGTGGATAAAGCAAATTGTACTTGTGTTTTTTCTCATCCGGATTACGGGACATATACCCGTACTTACCAAATCCAATAATCCTCCAAGCGGGTGTCGGAGGTTTGAATCCTGTGGTAGGGTGTTATGGGTTTAGGGGTTAGGGATGCTTTTTTTCTCTAGCGGGCCCTTTTCCTCCTTGCAACAGTCTCAATACCTATCAGGAGGCTCAGGGTTTCGGGTTTAAGGCTCAATCGTCTTGTTTAGGTAATGGCACCCCTAAAAAGCCCGAAAGCCCACAGTGCCCCGATGGAACTGATGCCAAAACTCAGCAGTTTTGCTTGCGGTCTTGTCTTGAGAAACCCTGTAAGCCTAACACCCAGAAAGCCCGAACAGCCCCATAGCCCCAGACAGAATTCTGAAGATCAACACCGAAGGTGCTGGCTTTTGGGCTGTGTTTTGGAATTCCGGATCGTTTCGGCCCGCAATGACTCAAAAAAGCCACAACAGCCCGATGACTTGCCGTTTTATGGGGCTTGCGTTGCTCCTTGAGGTTTGGTGTGGTTGCGACCTTTGACAGTTTAGGGCTTAAAGGAGGGGTTTGGGGTTTCGGCCCATGAACCGAGCCAAGCCGCAGGTTTTTATCCTCAGATGGCGGCTGATGCTCCTACTTGTCGGGTATCATGGGGAACTAAAGGTTAAACGGTTAACCTTTTTCATAATACAAGGGTTATATAGGGATTATACTACCCCAAAAAGGTTAAAGGCTACTACTAGGTGCTCATGCTCGGGGAAGCCAAAGAACCACAAGGAGAAACTTTTCTACTGGCAGGCTAGGGTGAAGCATGGACAGCAAATCGAGCCCATGCAAAGGTGGCCTGCTGCTAGGCCAGTGTTGTAAAGCCGTTACGGCGGCTGCAAGCTAGTTTGCTTTAAGATGAAGACCGAAAGAATGAAGATAGAGCCACAACATCAACAGCACAGCCAGAAGAAGCAGCAGCAGCTCGAGAAGGCAGCGACAATGATATCCACTTCTGGGCCCTAATCTGTAGCTGTAGTATATCACACCCTCAAACCCTGCTCTAACTCCTCAGACCGCTACACTCGATTTGTTTGGGCCTTCTTGTGGCTCATACCAACCGCCCCATCAAAAAAAAACAAAATCCAATGCAGCGCCCAGCATCTTCGGCCAAATCATCCGTGCAAACATCTCCTGTCTGGTTCTTAGTAGGGAATGGGGGAATGGATTATGGAGACTATTGTTGGGGATTATCTAGGGACTACTAGAGGGATCCTTAAAGGAACCTTGAAGGAAACTCCCTTAAAGGAACGCTTGTAGGAACCCTGAAAGTATAGACTATGGGGATCCAGTATTATTGGATATAGGGACTCCTATAACCCCAAACCCTAAGCCCTATAGATCCCCTTAAAGGATGCCGTAAAGAGACCCTAAATCCTCAAAGGGATCCATTCCCCACCAGACAGTCTCCTGCCACACTGGGGACTTTGCAGGATTTGTCCAGGGGCCTGAATAATTACCCAGACCGGAGGATCTAAAAAGTAGATCCCCAGCTACTAAAGGGTACTTTATAGGAACCCCCTTCAGGGATCTACCTTTTTGGGTCTTCCGCGTACCTATTACTATTGTATTACTATTGGATTAGGGTTCCTTTAAAGGGGTCTATAAAGGCTACGATAAGGGGTATTGTATTTAGATTAGGGTTCCTGTCAAGGGGTTTGTAAATAAGCTACCATACGGGGTATTGTATATAGATGAGGGTTCCTTTAAAGGGGTCTTTCAAGGCTAGGGCGATTATAAGGATTCGTACAGGGGCCTGAATAACAATCGGAAGGCTTGTAGCATGACATAGTATTGTAGGGCTAATGTATGGGCGAGGACAAGAGGATAGTACCGGCAATTGGGCTTTGGGGTATAATATACCAGTTGTACCAAAACCGGAACCCCAACATAGCATTGGTAAGTATTTACGCCCCTAAACGCTCGCCATGCAATCGTCGAGACTTCGCACTCTCAAACATGCGCAACAGCGCTCGGGCATCTTCCTTCGCCTCTGACCCTGCAATCGTCGAGTGAATCTTCAAGGGCCACCTTCAACCTCTCGAAGGCCATTCAAAACCAATCCCTAATGTAGGAGCCTTAATACTAAAAATAGGGTTTTGACCATTATACTATAATTATAATAAGGAACCCCCAAAATAGTATAGGTAAATTCTTAGCCCCCTATATTACGGCATGTTCCTGCCGGGGACTTCTTGCCAGGCTAAGCAGCGGGCACTTCAGAACATGCATGCAGCACGTGTTGATGTCATTCAAGCTCATCCCTGAAATCATAGCGGCGATGCTGCGATCTCGACCTGACCAGGTCTGCCTCTCTATTCAAGACTGCAATCCGGCCCATGAAATCCGACCAGGTTCAGCCGCCTGAAGATGACCGTCGGCCTTCAAGCTTTGCATGGGTTTCGAACTACTAGCATCGCAAGCCCGAAGCCCTGAATCCTGAGCCCTGAAAACAGGCGCTAACAACCCTGAGGAGTCCTGCGTCACCTCGTTGGGGGCGTCCTCGACCTTTGCAAGGACCTGCAGCAGTTGACTGGGCATACCTTCTCGTTGGTTGGTTTACACAGAAAAGGCTGGGTTCTAGAGTATAAAGATTCTGTATGAAGTCTCAACAACCTTTGCTCCCTTTCAAACCATGATCCACAACTCGCTCGGCAAGAGCCTTGCACTAATGAGACCCCCCAAAGAGGAAGGGTAGAAGAGTACTTATGTAGCGGCCTTTATAAATAGGGTTTGGGGGCCCATTATACTATAATTATATTAAGAACCCGCACATAGTATAGGTAACTATTGGCCCCTGTATTTTAAGAGTACTACGCCAGGCTCTGGCACCGCCCGGCGCTGAAGGCTGTGCTCTGGATTACGGGCATCTCTTGGAGATTTTAGAACTGTGGCGGCTGCACACTGTATGTAGGATTTAGGGTTAGGGTTTAGGGTTTACGGTTTAGGGTAAGCTTAAACCCGATAGAATCGGAAGAAGGATTACATAAGCGACACAGAGCAGTTGGGAAGCACACCCCAATGTCATATCTCCTAGGAACAGCCTCACTGCTCGGTGGCCAGACCACCAAGCCGGACAATCCCTGAGCCCTCTTTGAACCCGCAATCCAACGATAGAATATTACCTACACTACACCCTAAAGCACCCTACTTGAAGGGGCAAGGGACTTAGTAAGTAGATTAAAAGTAGAGTTATAATTGCCCTAAATGGAGTTACCCTGATTATAACCCTGCTTACAACCAACTTACTAAGTCCCTTGCCCCTTCAAGTAAAGCCATGTGGCCTAGGATTCCGAAACTTAAAAACACGACTACTTGAGTCCCCAAACCTAGCAGCCCAGACCCCAGGAGGATCCAAAACGTAGATCCCTTAATGGGGTTCCTATAAAGTACCCTTAGTAGTATAGGGCCCCAAATTAGGGGATCTACTTTCCAGATCCTCCCGGGAGTCTGGGAGGAAGATGTGAACACTCAGTAGCCCAAACGCCCAAACACCGCAAACCCGGACAATCCCCGCACCCAGTGCCGGTGCCTCTTTGTGCGCGATCCGAGATACCACTTTGGACCTGAAGAAAGGCTCAACTCAGTCGACGACTTCACGAATATTGTGCCTAAGCCTTTCCAATTTTACGGGTCTCAAGCTTTTGAGGTTATATTATCCTGAGGAGTTATAATATGCCATAAAAAAGCTTGAAGCTAATTTTACTTACTCTGCTACGAAGTGGGAAGAAGGGCCCCTGGTTCGGTTTCTGGTTTAGGGTTTAAGTTTTAGGGGTTTCGGGTTTAGAGGTTTAGAGGCTTTCTTTTAGGTTTCAGGTTGTAGGGGTTAGGGCCTAACCGTCGCGCAACCTGCAGCTAAACCTTTGAAGAAGCCCCGAACCCTAACCTAAAAGCCTGAAAGCAAAACCCGAAGCCCGAACACGACACCGGGGTTTCCGGTCAAAAACCACCAAGGCCCTCTTCCACAGGCGTAGATATCTCCATGCCGAAGCTGTAGGCTTCAGAGTTCGGGCTTAACTCAGCCCCCTGCTGTTGATACGCAAAACTTGCGCTACGTTTCCCTGAATACCAGAAACTGAGGGTACTAGGGCCGATTCCTGAGTATAGGTGATGCAGGATTTTGTCCGTCAGCAGTGGAATTTCTCCCCAATGCTCTGGCATCGTAAGTTCAAAAACGGCTAAGCTCTGCACACAACAGGCATCCACAAACCAACACCCTGCATGGCCTAACATAGGGGCCGTAGTAAATAAATTAGGTTACCTGGAATTAGAATGTTTTCAAAGGGCTACTAAGAGTCTTACTATAGGGGCTTTCTGATAAGTTGCTTCATTTTACTATAAGTATAACAAGGAAATTCCAGAATAGTATTGGTAATTACTTCGGCAACTACGTCACTTTAAGTAGGGTTCTATGGAACCTTCAATGCTTCTTCGGTGGTCTTTTGAGCGCCGTCTCTCTGAGCCACCGACTCAACCGACTGCACCTGCATCCAGACGTTGTCCGGGGATTTCGGTGCTTCTGGGCTAGTTTAGAGGTGTTTTCGAAGCCTTCCAAAAAGGATCCCAAACGGGACCCTAATTTAGAGAACTACCCTTGCAGTTGACACAAAGGGGTTTAAGGGCTAAGGGATGGGGATTAAGGGCCTAGCGGTTTTGGGTTTGCTGGGCTCTAAAGCCTGAGGGTTCAGGGGTCTTGGGCTGAGGGCTTAAATTGAGGCTTCCGGCTGCAAGCCTGGGTTTTGGGCGTTTAGGGATCAGGTTTTCAAAGGCTTCGGTGTTCAAGGAGCAGCACCAATGGCTTGAGGTAAAGACCTTTTCAACAGTTCCATCATTTTCGATGTCCTCTAAGGGGGGTTTGGGAATGCAGTAGAATCATGTCCTGGCCTGGATCTGACTCTCGGGATTGTCTGGCTCGCGGGTTTCGGGAGCTCTTTCTGGGCTGCTTGTCGTAGGGTATCTCGGGGTGGGAGCTCCCAAGCGTAGACCCCAACCCTATGTGCATCCCAAAGCCATTGGTCATTGGTCATAGCGCCCGAACCAGTCCCCAAAGGTTCTTGCAGGCCCAAGAAAACATGGATTAGGTTTAGGGTTTAGGGATTGGGGGTCGGGTTCTTGTTGAGGAGCTTGGTGTGTCCGACTATAATAATATGCGCGCCTTTGAAAAATGTATGATCCTTGCTATGGTAACTTAAGCTACAGTCCGCTCCATCAGAGCCTACCATAATGATGAAAAGGTTTACGCTTGCTGGTATCCCGTTTAGTTGCACTCGCCTTTAAAATCAAAAACTCTGCATAAAACATTTCCAGCCCAAAAACTTGAGTCTGACCAAGCTGCAGGCTCTGCATGCCATGATCCTCAACCTCCACACATATGTATGTGTGTGTGTATGGATGCATGCATGGAGGCAGTGTATGCATGTATGTATGTATGCAGTTGTCATTGTAGCAGCTATACTTGTGTCCAGCACAACATGTATGAATCCGAGTGCCGGCTTATGTGAATAAACTGCTTCTCAGACTATCTCTCTCTCTCTCTTACATATTTCTGTATACACGCGCACACACATTTGCATACATATACTATTGTGTATATACATGCACGCCTTTGTTGTACACGCATGTCCTGTGTATTTGTATATATGTATCTCAATGTCCATGCCCATGGTTGTCTGTGGACCGTCTTTGGGCTCTAGTCCCCAAGCCCTAAACCGAAATTCCGTAAAGCCCTATAAACCCTAAAGTTAAAGGAACAAAACCATAAACCCTAAACTTAAAGTCCGTAAAGCCCTGAACCCCGAAGTTGAAGGCACTAAAACCCTGCATCCTAGAGTCAAATGCCCGAAAACCCCTTGTTTGCTGCCTCCCGGTGCTCCTCACCGAGTTTGGCGATTCGGGCTTGCAGGGCCTGGGTACAATTACGGCAGGAACCTAAGGTTGCCAAGGTTGGGTCTTAAGCCCTCAGGAGCATTGGAGGGGGTACAGGGTTTACGGGGTTTTTCGATGGCTTAAGGGTTTAAAGACTACGAGCTCATAGGTTTTGTAGGTTTATGATTTGTCCAAGGGTTTTTGAAAGTTTCTAAGGGTTTGTGAAAGGGTTTTAAGGGCGTTTAGAGAGTGTACAAGGTCATAGCTATGGAGGTTTGAGAAGTTGTGCAGAGGTATTCTTTACCGGCTTTATGCTCTGGGCCCGAGAAGGTCTGGGGATTGAGCTGTTGCTTGACTCAGGAATGCTCCTTTTATGACAATAAGGCTTCTGATAATGCTTTCAAGAAGACTACTTGGAGGATCAGAGACTTATAAAGTAAGGAGATATGTAGCTTCCTTAGGGCTGTAAGAAGTAATGAGTATAGCTACTGTTTTTATAACCCTGGCAGGTAAGTTCCATTATGTTATGCTTTCTTATTCGGTTATATATCTGACTACAAGCAGTTTTTAATATATTATGTTACAGAATGACTATGCATGTCCAAGAATATATGTTATACCTTTCATGTTTATAGTGTACTATTATGTAACATTACAGGTTCCGGAAAGACGAGGGGTAGAAGGCCTTGGTCCATGAATGCTGCGGCAGGAGCCCCCAGAAACCCTAAAACCGCACATGAAAGCAACAATTTTGGTTGGGGGTTCCTTATTATAAGCAGTATAGTATGATGGGCCTCAAAACCCTATTCTCACACTTTAGAAGCTGCGGCCCCTCCCAAAAAAAAAGTATATCAGCCAATCTCTAAGAAGACTTATCCAGAGATTCTGCAAAAGAGGCGTCGCTTGAACCTCCGAAAGTGACGCCACCGACGCTTGGCTTCCCGACGCGAAGCTGCCGACTGCCCATCCTCGGTAATGACTCCACCGCGGTGATAAGCAAATGAAAATACATGTCTACATACATATATACGTATATCTTGGGTTTCCGTATAGATACAGATACCTTGAGACATATCACATGTACAGATGCATACATAACGAAACATGGACTACACAGACAAGTGTATAACGACTCAAACAAAGAGCGGAGCAATAAACAATGCGCATATATATATATATACACACACATACATACATATGTAGATATAATAAATATATATATATATATACACAACCACATATGAAACTATAAATATAAATGCACACCTCTTCGCCATCATTAGTGGATATGTGTTGTAACTCGGCACTTCCATTTTGGGCGGGTTTGGGGGGGTTTAGGGGTTGAGGTTCTGAGATTCTCCGGGGTTTAGGGTCTGGGGCTTTCGGTTCGGGGTTTGGCCTTCAAGGTTTAGGGTTTAGGGTGTTGGGTTTTCCTACTGGCCAAGTATCATGAAGAACTAAAGGTTAACCTTTTTCATAATACAAGGATTATATAGGGGTTATACTACCCCAAAAAGGGTTAAAGGTTACCTACTCTACTTCTAGGGTTTTAGTGTTGGGGACTACAGGGTTGGAAGCTTTGGCATTTTGTTGCCTCTTTTCGTGAAGCCGGGCTGTGCAGATTTCTTTAAGGTAGTAGTATAACCTTCCACAGGAAGTTGATCTGTCACAAGGGCTTTTAGAAGGTTCTTCCCAGGGATTTAACAAGGATGTCCCAGCTTGTTAGCGAAGCTTTTCATAGGTTTTGCAGGTCTCACGGCTCAACTACAAACTGAGTTGCCGCAGAAAGCTCAAATAGCGAGTGTTGTTCGACTTTTATACGCAGCTGCTGAATGCGTGCTGCTTGCTACTACTGCAAGAACAATCTTCCATGAAGCCATGAAGGCTGTGCAATGAAAAGCTTCGAACGGGCTTCGCACACACACAAGCGTTATCAGGACACTTATGAGACCTAAAGTTGGGCTACAGCTATACATGAAGAGTTGAGACCTAAAGTTGGGTTACAGCTATACATGAACGGTCCTGGGAAAAGCGGGGCGGGGGGGGAACCTGATCAGTTACGGCCCTTGCTCACGGGACACAGTACAGGGATCCCTATTGTCACCCCTGTTGTGGAGCGGTTTTCTGCATTCCCTCAGTCCAACACAGGAGCTTCCGAGAAGTGAGGTACACGTGCCTTCGAAACTAGCAGAGCGCGAAACCCAAAGCCCTACCTGAATGCTCTTTTGACCTAGTAGGGCTAGCGGCTAGTCAGATGGGCTGTGCTTTAATAATGTGCGGACACAAACAACTTGGCAAAACAGAGTCGTCTCACAGTACAACCCACAACCCAAGACTTCTATCACTTACCTGATGTGGCTCCCATTTGCCTCAGAAGGTCAGCAACAACTCTTTCCGAGAATCCCTTAACGAAGCCGGATTCCGAACCCGCAAAAACAACTACACAAGCAAATGAAACCCTTCTAGTTTAGGTTACGCCGCCGTTCGAACCAGATAAAAGTAATGCTCTTATTGCTCCACTTAAGTTACATCATAATCAAATTCCGAAGAGCAGTCAAAGAGGAAAGCCACAACTACAATATTTCTATTCTAGTTTAGGAAAAACAACTACAAAAATAGCCCAAATCCTTCAAGTTTAGGAAAGCCGAACTGCTGGACTGCTTCCGCCAGCTTCGCCTGTCTTGGGGGCAGGCTTGGGCAGAGCTTCTTCGGATGAGGACGGGTCAAAATCCTAGGGTTGGGTTTAGGGGTTTAAGGGTTTATATAGGGGTTTAGGGGTTTGGGGTTTAGGGGTGTAGGGGTTTGGGGTTTAGGGGTTTAGGGTTAGCATCCCCAGCACCCTTTTGGGTACTGGGCAGTTTTGTAAGGAACCTAAGACCACAACTAAGAAAGGAGGCACACAGGACAATGCTGTAATGGCCCGAGATTTACAATATGGGTAAGATAATTTGTGATATTCCCAGACCCCCGGGAGGATCCAAAAGGTAGATCCCTTGAGGAGGGTTCCTATAAAGTACCCTTTAGTAGCTAGGGTCCCAAATTTGGGGGATCTACTTTTGAGATACTCCCGGGGGTCTGGGTTTATCACCCTAAACCCTAAACCCTAAGATAATTTGTGATATTGTTGTGGCGCCATCCCAAGACAACTTGGCTGTTGTTCAATGATTGGGGCTTAGTAGCATGCTTTCGGATTTGGGGTTGCGGCTTAGGGTGTGTTTAGGGTTCGCATTTGCATGGATATTTTCGTCTTGCTTGCGGAGTACGCAGGGTTGTTGGCTTCAGGGCTTTCCGGTTATAGTCTAGACCTGTGATAGACAGCCCCGCGTCCCCGTAGTCAGGACCATATTAGAGATTCGAAAGCAGGCTCTCTTCACCACAGGTTGAAAAAACATTCAACATGGGAATTTTAATCATAATGAACCTACTAAAAATAGCAGTCGTACTAATACCACTAGTAGTGATTGACTAATCTCGAAACCGTAAATCTCTCGTCGTAAGAGCTGGCAGGTGTACGGGGTTTCAGGCCTCGAAGTCTTTAGCAAAGAAATGGGGCACTCAACAGTTGGAACAGGTTTCGGGGTATGTTATATTATTGTAAGGAATGACATTGGTATTCATTCAGGCATCTTTTCTAAGCGTATACCCATCTGACTACTTAGCACCTACAGTCAGCATGACACCGCTTGAGAATCAAAGCTTCTCTCCGCAGTAAAAAATGAGGGGGCCCGAACCTCCTATGGTGTAGTATTTGTATCCCATATAGCGAAACCTGAACATCTGAAACTCGGGGCATGGTGGTCTAAGCGCCAACTGTAAACCGGCAGCTTTCCTGCCTTCTTCGTGGCATACCTTTTCCATCAGCACCACGGTCTCGAGTTATCAAAAACCAATCGAAACCTGCCCTATAGCCCGAAGCCATACAGCCGCAAACACAACCCCTTCACCCAAAAGCGCTGAAGCCTGAAACCCTGCAAAGCACCGGAAGCGCGTACCGGACTTCAAGACTTTCCTGTATCGCGCCTTTGGGACAGGTCCTGGCCGCGTCTGCCGCCCAGCCTAGCTTAATGCTTCGTTTGTGTGTTTGTCTAGTTTGTCTAGCCTTTGCAAGCAGATAGACACATGCCATGTGGGTATCTAACTTAGGGGCTGAGTACCCTAGCCGAAAAAAAGGCTGACCTTTCCAATTATGGTAGGATTCTACTGACCCCAAAAGGCTAAAGGTTACCTGCTCAGCTACTAAGCTAACAAGCAAGCCCTGAGCCACACTGTTCCTGATAATGTAACTAGGGGCCTTAATAATCAGAATGGGGTTGGGGTGTATATCATACTATAACTATAACAATGGACCCAAAATCCTATTCAATTTATTATAAGGCTCATAGTTTAGGTGTATATCATACTTTAGCTATAATAATGAACTCCCAAAACCCTATTCTGATTATTCAGGCTCCTATGTAATAACAATTATCATTATTTATTATTGTTGTTAATGAGCTCCTTGACTTCAAGGACCTCTTTGGTTTAGGGGCTCAGGGTGCAGGGTTCATGCTGGTGAACAACCGACCTTAAGGGCGTTAGTTAGACAACCAGGAAGTCAAACGGCATACTATCCCGCTGCGTAAAATGCGGGGTCTCCTTACCTTTGAAAGGATCCTCCTGCTTTAGAGTCTATGCTATGGGCAATGTTGCGAAGCGTTGAAATTCGACATGACAGGGCAAGCCCCTCGGCATGAGGCAGTTCCCTGTGAATCATCTGAAATTCGATAGACGGCTAGCGCGAGGAGATGCACAACATGATACAGCGCAGGAGGAGATAAAACTCGATGTTGTGGCGGCGATGTCAGCCGGAATCCGATGACGGTCCGGGCCGTAACATAGCGTCCACTTTCAGAAAAACTGGGGCTTCTCCACTCCCTCGACCTTAAGCCTCACGGCAGAGAACCGTACTTAGGAACTGACCACATCTTCCGCCAGCATGTAGCCACCCTGTGATGTCCCGGCCTTCATCCTTAATTCATAGGGACCCTTAGGGGGGGACTATACTTCCTTTTTATGGGTATTAAGGCCCCCTACCCCCCTCCCCACTACCCCCCGAAGGGTCCTTCATCCTTAATCCCCACTTCGACCCAAGCCTGAACCGTTTTGACTCCCTGAATCCTGAACCCTCGTAGACCCCTAAAGAACCCAACAGTGCCACACGTCAATATCAGAGCAAGTCTTCTGTTGTTGAGGAACATATCTCAACTTATCACCATGTTTGAAAGGAAATAATATCTACCATATATCCCACTGGTTGTAGCCTTAAAGCTCCGTCACACCCAAACACACCCAGCAATGGCAGAGGTGTCGGGGAGATCCAACAGAAGCCTCTTGAGCTGCGGTGGGACTTCGTCTATTTTGCTCTACCGGTACCTATGTTAAGGAACTCTGAGGAATGCACATAGAATTTATTCCGTCCCGTATGATAACTGCACAAAATTGGCGGTCAACCCGAAAGCAAAACGGCAAAGCCCTGAACTCGGGCTCTATTCGCCTACGGAAGCCCTTATGACTCTAAACCCAAGACCCTGAACCTTAAACCCCAATGTCTAATACCCTAATCTCTAAACTCTAAGTTCTGAAGCCCTCAACACCCTTAAACCCTAAAGCCCTAAACCCACAGCTCTTAAACCCCAGACAACGCACTTCCAAACTTCAGAGCTCGGCTGTTTGCTCCCAGAAAAGGAATAGGACGTAGGTCGCCTCTTCTTCGGGGAAGCGGTTCAGAGCTCATAGGGCTTCTTTGTCATGTGAGGGCCTTATAGTAATAACAACAACGACAGCATTAACAATAGTCATAATGATAATGAGGATTCTTTTCGTTCTTTTTTGTCTGTGTTTAGTTATTTTGCTTTGTTTTTGTTTTGTTTTATGCTGGTTGCTTTGTTTTTTTTTGCATGTTTTTGTGTTTTTGGGGTCTATTCTGCAGCAACAATCCGATGCTTCTGCCGGAGTGTATGTGCTACTTAGATTAAGTATTGCGTAAAAGACGCAAAAACTACCGCTGAAACTCCTGGAAACGTGCACTCCCAGGCTCCACCAAAGCATAGGTTTTTGGGACAACGTTACAGTATGTAGACGTCTAAGAAGGACCCCTGAGCCAAAGCATTCGCAGGACAGAGACTGGCTTAGGGGTTAAACTAAGATGACAAAGGGCCAAACGGTGTAACCCAGGAAAAATAGTGTGCGTGGGTTGAGGGCTTTGGGCACTTGCTGTAAACAGGGCTGCAATAAATGCAGAACAGCATTGGCGTTTTGGTCATCGTCTTGGCCGTTTGGTCAGTGCATACCCAGACCCCCGGGAGGATCCAGAAAGTAGATCCCCTGATTTGGGACCCAAGCTACTAAAGGGTACTTTATAGGAACCCCCTCAAGGGATCTACTTTTTGGATCCTCCCCTTAGGGTTTAGGGTTTAGGGTTTAAAGAGAGCTCCATGCTATGATTTAAGAATTCGCCCTCATATGTGTCTTAAGCATCAGGATGACTTAGTAAGTAGGTTATAAGTAGAGTTATAAGTGCCCTAAATGGAGTTACCCTAATTATAACCCTACTTGTAAGTCCCCTGCCCCTTCAAGTATAGGAGCCCAATAGTCAGAATAAACTTTCGGGGCCCATTAATATACGAATAAGGAACCCCCAAAATAGTATAGGTAATTTTTTTGAGCCTGTATATTATAGTACCTTTATAATTCAATCTTTTTTAGTATCCCTTAAAGAGCCCTTTTAAAGGAACCCTTTAAAGGAACCCTAATTATTCTAATCATTTAGGCCCCTATATTACTGAGAAACCTGATCTCTTCCTTGAGGCGCCTCGGAGGAGATGTGGCAACGGGGCGGTGGCTTCGGCTCCGCGGTAGGATCCATGAACATCGCGTTGACCTTCCAAAGCGTGCAATGGAGCACCGGGTTCTTGTTGAGAAACTTTGTTGTAGTTATGAGAATATGGAGAGCATACTGGTTACCCTATACCCCCCCTAGCATGCTAACTCACAGTTTAGATGTCTTACCAGAACCCAGCCAGTTTGCTGAGTTGCGCTTGATACCCAAATGAGAGCAACGGGAGCTGGTTCACGGGCTCCGGCTGTTGATGGATCGAGAGAGGATAGGTACTTGGTTGCTGCACGGCCTTACAGCCTCAGGTTAAAAGGGTGTCCGACAACCCAGGGAAGTGAAGTGAATTGTAGGTTTAACGAAATAAAAAGACAAATATATATATATATATATGTAGCGTATGTATGTATGTATGTACGTACGTACGTAGGTATGTATGTATGCATGCATGTATGTATGTACGCATGTATGCATGCGTGCATGTAAGTATGTATGTATGCATGTATGTCTGTATGTATGCGCATATATATATACATACACACATGTATAATGCTTAACTGCGGCGAAATTGGCCTTGCCAATGCAGCTTTGAAGTTTGCAAGGTGTGAGGGCTGAAACCGCTGAAACCCTAAACCCTGCAGAAGCTTTGGACCCTGCGGACCCTGACTTGGGACATAGGTTTAGGGTTGCTTTGATGCTTACGGGTGCCCTGCGGTGTAGGGTTTGTAAGACTTACGGGTCAGGGAAGGCTGCTTGTCGGTATAGGGTTGAAAATACCCAAAACCCTACACACTAAACGGCTTAATGGACTCAAGGTTTGGGGGTAAAGGGATTGCTTGGAGGTGGGTCGGGTTTGAACACCGGTTTCTCTGAGGTGCAGGAAAGGGACGAACTCCTCGTACTCCACGAGATTGTTGTAGTTCCTTTCATGGGAGCTTACGACGTTTGATACCCGGGACCAACCCCGCAGCCTGGCAGAAGCCCCGCAAAAGCATCGATCAAGCCCCAATCCGAATAAGGTGCCTCAAGAATTAGAACAGTGGTTTGTGGTATACTGAACAATCTTTGCGACACTGAACCACAACCCAACAAGCTGAACTCTGGCTGAAATTCTGGGCATTGGAGCACTAAATCTCAAACGGTAAACCCCTAAACCAGGGATCCTAAACCCCGGGCGCAAGCCGCAGAACCCCCCGCCCCCTCCCCCTCCAACCGCAAAACCCTGGAGCACCTCAAGTGCAAAACCTCGACACGCCTCGCAACCCTAATGCCATAAGGGGGTTTCCGAAAATAGGGCACCCTAATATAGTACCCTAAATAGTAGGATCCATATATAAGGACCCCTAATTGTCGAAAACTCCCAAATAAGGACTTTGTAGCAACCTGTACTCCTCAGTAGCAGCCCACTAGTATTCCTATACTAAACCTGGCTGTAAGCCTTACTAGGAGTTTCTTCGTTCACGTTCTACTGAGAGGCTAGAGAAGACAACGAGAGTGGTAGCAGCTTAGGATTTCTGCTTTACAGCTTAGGTTCCAAGAAAGCGTTAAGGTTCGGGATTTACGGTTTATGGCTTTAGGTTGTCGTTTTAATGGTTGGGGTCTTAGGATTTTGTGGTTTAGGGAACCCGAAACCATCTGCCCGCCAAGTTTCCTGTCGATCTTGCCTTGTGCACGGGAGACGTGGATCAAGGATTTCGGAGGGTTTAGAGTTTAGGGATTTCGGAGGAAGCTTTCGCATTCTGTCTGTGGCTTAACAACCTTTATCCCCATCAAGCACCCAAACCCCTAAACACTAAACCGAAGACTTGCGCCGAAGATGCGGAAGATGAGGTCCATCTCCTGCTGCGCACGGCATCCAAAGCTCAGAGCCAGGAAATGGGTGGTCAGGGATAAAGTAGGGTTTAGGGGTTTAGCGTTTTAGGGTTTAGGCTTTAGGGCCCCTGCAGTACTCGTAGAACCCAACCTCAAACAGGGTGGGTCAGGTTCTTAGGGTTTTAGAGCTTGGGGAGTTTGGGGCCCAAAGCCCGGAACCGTGAACTGCCGTTTTTGAAGCCGGCAGGAAGCAAACTTTTCCGAGCTGAAACTCTGAAGCCCTGGCTCTTCGAGCGCTTCTGGGAGACGCAGTTCTTTCTTGCGCTGTAAACACACACACACACAAGGGTAGTTGTCAAAATTAGGGTCCCTTTTTGGGCACCGGTGCCGTATTATATTAGGGACCCAAAAAGTGACCATAGAATGGGTTATGGAGACTATTCTTGGGGATTATATAGGGACTACTATAGGGATCCATTCCCCCATTCCCTAGTAAGCACCAGGGAGACAAGCGGTAAGCGCTAAACCGCTTGCCTGCTGCAGAATGTCGGGGCACAGCTTCTGAAGGATGTCCTGGCGAGCGCTTCATCTTTGCAAGAGTAAGTCTTTAAGTGTTTAAATATTCGAGCACCTTTTTCTATCTAAATTTATTTTGGTAGCTACTAAGGTACTTATAACACTTTTTGGCAAGTAAGTCTCTTTCAGTATCACAAGGACGAGTCTCTAGGGCTGTAGGGTTAGCGACTTCGGGCTTGGGCCAGGGGTTCGGGTCTTTGAGGATTTAAAGAACTTCTGGGTGTGGGCGTTTGAAAAGTGGCAGGGGTTGAGACGGTTTAGGGTTTAGGGCAATGTTCGGATAATCAGGGTTTCAGGACCACGGGGCACTCCGAAACTGAACCACGAACTCTGATTGAAGCCCAACTGCTCCTCCAGAGCACCGCGGGAGATAACTCCATCGCCATCGCGGTCGTACTTCTGGAAGAGCTCCTATACTTCGGCGTGTTAGGCTTTGGGGCTTTGAAGGGTTAGACTCCAGGGTTTACAGGTTTAGGTTTCGGGTTTGGGGTTTAGGGCTTAGAGTTCAGGTTTTCAGGGTTTAAGGTTTAGGGTTGAGGGCTTGGTTTCCTTTGAAAGGGTTCTGTAAGGGTTTCATGTAGGGGCCTTAATAGTTAGTATACGGCCTAAGGCTCCTTTAAAGGATTCCTGTAAAAGGGTTACTATTAAGGGTTACAAAAAGGTGTCTACAGTAGGGGCCTTCATAATTAGAATAGGGTTTGGGGGTATATTATACTGCAATTAGAATAAGGAGCCACCAAAATAGTATAGGTATTTATTTAATATTTAGGCCCTACATTAGGCTTTGGCGCTTTGAGGGTTTGGACTTTCGGGTTTTGAGGGTTCAAGTTATGCCCTGGAGCTTTGAGGGTGTAGGTTTCGGGTTTCGGGCTTTGAGGAGTTAGACTTTAGGGTTTCGAAGGTTCAAGGTTAGGATTTAGAGGTTCAGGATTTTGGGGGTCTCGGCAATTCTGTGTGTTCAGGTGTTTTGGGTCCTGAAAGGCTCGTAGCACTACTGCAGTATATCTTTGATGAGATATTCTTACTGCCTAAACCGTAAACGCCGTAAACCCTAAACGCTACTATACGAAGTTGGCCACTTCAAACCTGAAACATATTTGTAAATATGACCCTCTCAGGCCCAATAAGGGGAAATTAGAACATGTCCCGAAGGCCTACCTCGCATAGAGCAACCCAACCCTAAACTGTAAACACTTCAGGCACAAGGGTCCATAGAGCAGATCCCCGCGGGCTTTTGCCAATTGGGGGCTTAGGTTTAGAGATTAGGGTTCAATTAGGGTTTAAGCCATCAAACCCAAGCCCTCAAGCCTAAACTCTAAAGCCTTAAGCCCCAAACTCTAGAGTCTATGCCCTAAGCTCGACACTCTGAACTCTAAACCCCAAACCCGCACAGAGAGTGAGACTCCAAACATCTCTTTAACCCAAGGGCACCCAAGCAGATTTCCTACATCTGAAATCCTCAACCATAGATCCCAAACCCGTAAGGCCTATGTAAAGCCGTATAGAACCCTTACAGGTACACCTGACATCCTAAACCCTAAACCCTAAACTAACTTCAACAGGAACCCTAACTCCCAAAGACCCCTACTCTCAAACTCTGCTTAAAGGATCAAGGACGAAGCAGAGCTATACGCAAGCCAACTACAACTATGATGACGTATAACTGCCAATTCAGGCACAAAAACTCTGCTTACTCAGTCCCCTTGTGCCCTACAATCTTGTAGAAGCTTTATCGAACCCTTACAGAACAACTTATTGAAACCTACAAGTGCCCTGACCCCAAACCCCAAACGCCCACAGGCGCCCAGGAAGCTCTATAGTAGACCCCAAAAAGTCGGAAACCGTATTCAGGACAATTATTGCTGGGATTCCTTATACATTACTCTTAAGGATTGAGGCTATTGGGTTTCCAACTTTGGGGCTTCTACTGTAAACCCAAAGCCCTAAACCCGAAGCTCCTTCATCTTGCGTACGGACCTCAGGGAGGTCGCTTGTTGGGAATCTGCGAGTGTGGAAGTTTACTGGGTTCTTGTTAAGGAATTCATTTTAAGTTGCCATAGCAAGGAAACCATATTATTTACTATAGAACCCGATTATGATGGTAACTCAAAATAAACCCCTTAACAAGAACCCAGTTTAGGGGTTTGGGCTTCATGAATTTAAATGGGAGTTTCCGAAAATAGGGGACCCTAATATAGTACCCTATAAATAGTAGACCCCAAAATAAGGTAACCCCAATTCTCGAAAACTCCCAAATGTTTGTGTGTTCTTGGGTTTCGAGGTGTTCAGGGCTTTCGGGCCGTGGGGGGGGTTTAGGCCGTAGCAGAGCTGAAGGTGTTCAGGGTGTGGGGGGTTATAGGGTTGTGAGGGCTTCTAGCTTCTCCTAGCAATGGTGTTAGATAAGACATTTCTGTTGTTTCTAGGACAGTTCTGTATATCCGATGGCCCTCTTCGGCATCCTGCTTGCAGATGCCACTATGCGCAACATCGCGCCATCACCATCACCGTCACCAAAAGCATCACCACTACCAGCACCAGCATCGCCGTTATCGACGACATACTCATCTTTACCATCATCATCATCACCATCATCATCTTCAGAACCGTCATCATCATATCAGCGATGCTGCACCACGCCCTATTAACACCCTGTATCAGAGAAAACTTGTAGAAGCCTTGAGGGAATGGGGTTGTTGTACCTGGGATCCAGTATCTCATGAATCGCTCGACGTTGCATTGAATGGTTTGGAAATTAGGGTATAGGGTTTAGGAATTATGGTTTAGTTGAAGGAAAAATAGAAGTCCTCCCGATTACTTCTACTTCCTAGTGCCTCCACAGAGGCTCCGAGACTTCATAGGATGGGGTTTGTGGTTTAGGGATGTAATTTAAGTTACCATAGTAGGGATCTATAGTAAATGAATTGGTTTCCTTTTTGTGGTAACTTAAATCAAAATCTTTAGCAAGAACCCAGCATAGGATGGGGTTTAGGGTTTATAGGGCTTAATCCGTCTGGTGAGTATCCCCAGGCCTGGTGAACACATGTAGTAATATAGGTATACTGCTGCGACATGATATCGAGTATGATGTTACCAACTCACAGTGGATTAATAGTACTGGTAATAACATGACAAAGGCAGGGGACATCATCGTCTCTGCCAGAAGACCCTCCGACATGGCGCACGGCGTGTGGACGGAGTCTCAACTCCACAAAACAGTCGAACCAAGACGCCTGGACCCCTTGCCCTAAAACTACGCCCCAAATCTCTTGAACTCTCAAGGCATTAGGTTTTACGAACGGTCGGGATGTCGGACGTCTTATCACCCTGCTTTCGCCGTATTAAAGGGCTTTCGGTTTAGTTTAGGGTTTCGGTTTTACGGTTTGGTGGTGTCTCTTCTACAGCCTGCTTCAGGTCAGCCCGGAAACGGGACTTCTTCCTGTCCTTTGTGCAGCTTTTGCCTCGTTTCAGTCTGCGTAAGACTTCCCTGGGTACAAGCCCATCTACCTAAACCTTAACACTCGGTGTTAGACGCTGAACTTTAGCACCGCGCCAAGGTATTCCCCCGAATTAATGAAAACGCCATAGAGCCATAGATGCTTACAACACCCACCCAAGCCGTTCCACTTCTGACAGACAGAGTTCGAGCCAGAAGTCCAGCCAACACGATGCGGATCTCGGCTACAACCCTACATGTAGTCCGTATGAAGGGGAGTGGTTTATTGTACGTGCCTTAAGAATTAGAACAGTGTTTGGGGCTCCTTTATAGTATAATTATGATAAGGAACCCCCCAAAACAATATAGGCAATTATTTAGGTTTACTCTTCTATATTAGGTAGAAACCCTAAGTCGGAGCTTCTGAACACTAGGGTCGCAGCGGGGCCGCAATATCTAAAGTAGGATTTGGGGTACAGTAACGTATAATTAACGGTACTGGGGACCGTAAGGAGACAATACCAGTTGGGCATCCCAAAACCAGGAATTCAGAGTACTATAGGGGCCTTAATAATTAGAATAGGCTTTTGGCGACCATGCGACTATAATAAGGAAATCCCCAAAATAGTATTGGAAATTATTTAGGCCCCTCTATTGTAGTACCCTTGTAGATTCCCTATAGGAACCCTCATAGACCCCTTTTAAAGGAACCCTATAAGTAATTATTTAAGCCCCTATCTTAGGATCTCTCATAACCCCTACATCTCATTGCCTCTGGCAGGCTGACTACCCTAGCTGCACCGTGTTAGAAAATCCAAACACCTATATGGGAGTTTCCAAAAACGGGGGACCTTAATATAGTACCCTAAATCGTAGGATCCTTATTATAAGGACCCCGAAATAAGGTACCCCCTAATTCCCTGATTTTCGGAAGCTCCTATGTTCAAGGGCCTGTGTCCGATGCCCTAGACCTTTCAACCTGACAGCCTTAATGCACCAAGCCCTCCGAACCGTAAAACAAACAGGCTCGTCAGACCTTCACAGCTAGTTTTCAAATCTAATACCTTCACGCCTTCAGCCTGTACACAAAAAACGTACAGCCTCAAATCCCGAAGGCCTGAACGCCCTAAAAATTGAACGTCATAAAAACCCTAAACTTTAAACCCTAAGTGAACTCTACACCGGCTGAAACCTTATAAAACCCCAAAGCCCTAAACCTCGGAGTACGCTTATGGAGGGATTCTTTAAGGGCGCCCTAAACCCTTGTAGTACCCTTATGGAACCCTAAACTTACTGGAAAGGGCCCCGGGCTCGACAGTTCCTGGCAACAGCGGGGACTTTCCTTTTGCCATGAAGGATATCAGTCAAGGCGTTCCATTAAGGGTTTACGACGTTGGGACGTCTAGGGCTTAGAGGTTTAGGGGCTCAGCTTGTAGGATTTGAGAAGGGTTCCTTCATTCATTTCTTTGGTGGAGGATTCAATGTCTCTCGTGTTTTGAGACTTGTTTGGCTCTTTGTTCGGCTTCAAGAAGTTCTGTTCCGGGTTACATGCACGCCGTGAAGGTCAGGGGCTTACATCGTTGTCATGGCTTTAATTGAGGGTCCGGGGTCTCTCCTGTGCATCGTGTCGTTTGAAAGGGCTTGGGCTTATGGGTTTGAGGCTTAGCCTACACCTGTGGGGCTTCGGATTTCCAGGCTGCGGGGATGGACTTTAGGGCTTTCGGGTTTTTAGCGCAGAGCTGTCCTTGCTCGGAACCGGCAACACATTAGGTTATCACATCCGAACCATACGGGTGCCAGTGGCGGAGAAACTTAGCTTTGTGGCGTTCCCTACTATGGCTTCTTTATATGACTCCTCAAAAAGGTAGGTGTAATGGGCCGCAGGTATGCTTGGAGGTTCATGGGTAGCTATAACTGGGGTTACAAGTAGGGTAACTATGCTTATAACTCATATTAGGGGACTTATAACCCTACTCATGACTACCCATGAACCTCCAAATGACCTTTGTTAATGTTTGACTGGCCGATTTGCGTTTCGCTGGCCCGGCCCTCTGTCTCGGCAAGCCTCGATCTGCAGCCGCCCATCTACCAACCGTCTTCTCACTCGAGATTTTGTAAGTATTGCTCTCAGTATTGTCTTGTCAGTACTCTTATCGTTGTTAAGTAGTCCAAAAGCATTGTTCTTAGTAGTCGTAATATCATTGTTCTTGTTACAGCTGATGCCCAGACAGCCCAATACCCCTTAATTAAGGGAAAATAGCTTTCATTCGGCCTGGAAGTGCTTGGCCAGCACCCCTCTTCACAACTGGGATGCTACTCGTCTCACTCGCAGTCGAAGAACACGCCACTTGGAAGCACAACAGCAATGCGCCACGACCATTTAGGGCCCCTAAAAAGCACATAAGCAAACGATAGGATAGGGACAATTATCCCATATAAACCCCCTTAGAATGAAGCCCAGTAAGGTAGGTATATCCCTATAAAATGCTTATGCTTATGTCCTTTTTTGGGTCCCTAACCATTGCCGATCTTCAAGGCCCAGTCTATGCGACCACGATCAAAAAAAGCCTCATCTTTCCCGTACAACACCCGCTTGGCTTTCGAGCTCCGCGAAGAAGTATATCTCCTCGATCTCAAATTCGCCCACATCCAAGGCCACCCACTGCGTGGCGAGCTGGCAGTCACCTGGCTCGACCTCAGACATTGTTCCAGGACTTTGCGGGAGGTCGAATGCACGTAATATAGGGGCCTCAATAATTAGAATAGGGTTTTGGGGCCCATACAAGGAACCCCCAAAATATTATAGGTAACTACCCAGACCCCCGGGAGGATCCAAAAAGTAGATCCCTTAAGGGGGTTCCTATAAAGTACCTTTAGTAGCTAGGGTCCCAAATTAGGGGATCTACTTTTTAGATCCTCCCGGGGGTCTGGGTACTGAGGTCGGATGCACGTGGCCCAGCCAAGGCCTCCTCGCGTCGCACTTTCCTACGCCTGAGCCTTGGCTTTCAGCCTTTTCGGCCTCAGAGGTCTCCTGCTTGGGCTCATGAATCGATATAAGTAGGGTTATACGGGTTCCTTTAAGGGTTCTATAGTATTCTGTAGAGTCTTACAGGGTTTTTTGGGGTAGTTATAAGTGGGGTTATAAGTCCCCTACTGCGGGTTCTAAGTCCTAAAGTATGGGTTATCATTGTAAGCCCACTTATCATTACCCATAAACCTCCAAGAGGAGCACAGTGTCCAAAATCGAATGCTCCTCGACGGGGCCAACATCGGAGGCCTCCACGGCAGCTTTCTCGTCGATCAACGCGGGTGAGGTAGTTCTAGGGGCCTGAAATCCCAGACCCCCGAAAGGATCTCGAAAGTAGATCCTTTAATGGGGGTTCCTATAAAGACCCTTTAGAAGTATAGGGTCCCAAATTAGGGGATCTACTTTTTAGATCCTCCCGGGAGTCTGGGATACTATGGTTGAAGGTATATTCCTTAATTCAGGAGTATGGGGCTCTCTGGAGCCTTAAACCCTACACCCCCAAACCCTAAACCCCTACACCCCTAAACCCTAAGCCTCTAAATCCCTAAACCCCTAAACATTAAACCCCTAAGCCCTAACCCTAACCCCTTAAGCCCTACACCCGTAAACCCCTAAACCGTAAACCCTAACCCCTAAAACCTAACCCCTAACCCCTAAACCCCTAAACCCCTGAACCGTAAACCCTCACCCCTAAACCCTAACCCCTAAACCCGCAAACCCCTAAACCGTAAACCCTCACCCCTAAACCCTAACCCCTAAACCCGCAAACCCCTAAACGTAAACCCCCCTAAACCAAAAACCCCTAAACCCCGAGAAGTGCGCCCCGGGCGCCTGTTGGCGCGCTCGCCGAGGAAGCGCCTCCGCTCCGAAGCCAAGCCCCTGAGGATCCCGAGTTCGAGGTCTTTAGGGTTTAGGGTTTAGGATTCGAGGTTGGCGGTTTGAGGGCTCTGAGGCTTTGGGAAGTTTAGGGTTCCTTTAAGGGTTCTATATGGGAGTTTCCGAAAATAGGGAACCCTAATATGGTACTATTTTGAGGATCCATATAAGAAGGACCCCAAAATAAGGTACCCCCTAATTTTCGGAAACTCCCATATAAGGGTTCTAGAAGTCTTGTATCAAGGGTGGGTGAAGGCTTTGGGGTTGAGGGGTTGGGGTTTGGGTTTAGGGCTTTAGGGTTTTGCAGGTTTAGGGCTACAGGGTTGAGGGTTTGGGGTTCTAGGCTTGAGAGTTTCAGGGTTTAGGAGGTTTAGGAGTTAGGGGTTCACGTGTCTACAAATTTGGGTTTGGGGTGTCTGATTGAGAAAACACCTTGCAAACAAAGCAGCCTTCTTACATGTACATGTATATGCGCATGTGCATCCATGCTGTCCGAAAAGGCTCTCTGCAGGCTAGGCACCCGCGGTCACTGGTGGACACCTGGCCAAGGGCACCCGGAACAGCAAGGGGCTTTTTTTCTATTTAGGGGTTTAGTTGTAACGATTTTACACTTATTCGGGCTTCTAGATTACGCGCTGAGATTGCGAAGGCTTTATCGGGGTTAGGGATGCATGGTGCGTCTGATGACAGCTCTGAGCTGTCCTGGGCTGAGATGGATGCACGAGAGATGTTTCGAATTTTCATGGCCGCCGGCATAAGCGATTCCTTCCTCTACCGTATACCGCTGAATATTGAAACTGCGACCCCACGCGGATGCCATAAAGGATATAATTGTAGCATCTTGGAGTTCGGGCTCTATATTCCGCAATCGCGGAAATTAACAACCATCCTAAACGCGTAACCCTCTACCCTAAACCCTTAAACCGCTAACCCTAAAACCCTAAATCCTACTTAAACCTCATTTGCGCCCCCACCCTCTTAAGTCAACCCTGAATCCTAATCAAACTTGATTAAACCAGATGTGTTCAAGCCCTAAACCCAAAATCCCAAACCCTACTAAGCCCAACCCAACCGAAAGTTGCATCACTCCCTCCCCCACCCCGCCCACGCCCTCGGAGCCTCGGCATTTGTAGCGGCCGTGGGCTCCTCTAGCCTGGCAACATTAACTTTGGAGCTAAGTATCCTAGCCCAAAAAACTTAACCTTTTCAGTTATTGTCGGATTATATAGACCCCAAAAGGTTAAAGGTTACCTGCTCAGCTACTAAGTTAAGGATCAGGGAACTTCGTAAAGGGTTCCTTGAAGGGTTAGGGCTCTTGAAAGGGTTCCTTAAACGGTTCTGTCGGGGATCTATAGAGCTCTACAGTAGAAGCCCAAAAGTTGGAAACCCCATAGCCTCAATCCTTAAGAGTAATGTATAGCGAATCCCAGCACTATTTGGCCTTAACCCGGTTTCCAATTTTATGGGGTTTACCGTAATCATTAGCTTCATAAACCCTAAAACCCTATAGATCCCTTAAAGGAACGCCTTAAAGGTACCCTTATAGATCCCTATCATCAATAGTTGACTGTAGGGTCTCAAGGATCAGGGGACCTAGCCCGAAAACCAGGCTCTGAATGCTCATGTTTAGGCTTCGGAGCTTTGGCTTTAGGCTTTAGGGTTTAGCTTTTTAGGTTTTAGGGTTTAGGGAGTAGGGTTTAGGTTTTAGGGTTTAAGGGATTAGGGTTTAGGCTTTTTAGGGTTTAGGGATTAGGGTTTAGGGTTTGGGGATTCGGGTTTAGGGATTAGGGTTTAGGGTTTAAGGGATTAGGGTTTAGGTATTTAGGGTTTATAGGGTTTAGGTTTAGGCTTTGTGTTGTTGGGGTATATGCCCCTTCAAGACTTGTTGGTTAAGGCCTGCATGGAGGGTGTTAGATTTTCGAGTCTTTGGATTTGGGGTGTTAAGAGTTTCGGAGCCGGGAGAGAACTGTGTGATTTCTGGCTGCGTAGGCTTAGACGGTTTGGTGCTTGGGTTTTGAGAATGACATGCAGGTATATAAGAATTCTAGGTTGAACTTGTGCTTTATGTTGCCATGTCAAATTGACGAGCTAAGTTCAAGATGACAGCATGATGCATGACTGCCAAAGTACAGCCAAAGCAACCAGCCCCCCACAGCCCCTAAAACAGTCTCTGGTATTTCAAAATCCTCAAATGGTTTCCAACGGCTCTGCTGGATTTAGGGCTTACAGGGTTTGTGATTCCAGGGTTACAGTTTGGGGTGGGTTCAGGGCTTGTGCCTTACGGCTTGGAGTAAACAATAAGCCCCGGAATCTCCTGACCTTCGAACCTTCAAACCCTGAACCCCCCAACCCTCGAATCCCAAACCTGGGGCCTCGTTCAGGAACCTGATTTGAAGGATAGCAAAGTACGGCTATGCACGAAAGAGGTTTTTTCTGAATATTTTACGATGGCAAACAATTTTTGTCGAAAGTTACAAGACCCGTGTCTACCGCCGTGAATATCCCTCTAAGTCTAGCCGCACGAAAACACCGAACAACTGAGAAGCCCTCCTCAACAAGGAACCCTGTGGGACCCTGATAAAAACCATTTGGGAGTTTCCGAAAATTAGGGGTACCGGGGTACCTTATTTTGGGGTCCTTATTAACAAGGATCCCACTTTTTGGGGTACTATATTCTGGTTCCCTATTTTCGGAAACTCCCATTTTTGAAACCAGCGAAAGCCCGGAACACCAGATCCGACAACGAGGCCTCTGCGTGTTTCGACAGCCGGCAGCCTGCAACTTGGGCGGTTTGCTAAGGCTGGTTCCCAGACCCTAGGGTTCTTAATGTAAGGGCCTTAACAATTGGAATAGGGTGTTGAGGGTTCCTTGTTATACTTATAGTATAATATACACCCAAACCCAAATTATAAAGGCCCCTCAGACTAATTAGAAAAGGGTGTTGAGGGTTCCTTATTATACTTATTTGTTGAGGGTTCCTTATTATACTTATTTATACACCCAAACCCTATTCGAATTATTGAGGCCCCTACATTAGGGGTTTGGGACTTCTTTTGTAGGAGACTTTTAGGGTCTGGGGCTTCTCGGCACTCCTGACTTCGTTTGGAGTAGGGTTTAAGGTTTACCCTAACCCACCGGAACCGACTTTTTTGTAGGGTTCCTACAAATTCCAGATTAAGGTTTGTAATAAGAACCTACAAAAATGTAGGGTTTGGTAGGTTAAGGTAGGGAGGATTTAAGGCTTCGGGCGTATTCGCTGTTTGGCGGATTGAGGGCAATTTCGCTGAAGAAGGCTGTTGCGAGCGCTCTGAGACTTTCGCAGATAATGCGCTGCAAACAAGAGTCCCACATACCCGTGTTCTTTGTAACAAAATTTGTAGACGCACCGACCACCATGGTCGTGGACTAGTAGTAGCAACAGCAGCAGCAGCGGCAGCAGCAGTAGAGAGTGGAGAGCAGTAGCAGCGGCACCGAAGATTATTTTCATATCCGCCAACGGAACACCTTCGCCTAACACGATGCAAGCGAAACCCTTTATCAATGGAACTCCACAGGAGCTAATCCGGCTCGGGTGTGTTTGCAACTTCGGGGAAGCCGTCCTCATGCATTGCCAGGCGGCGCTTCAACATTGCATTCTCCTGCAGAGCAGCATCCCGCCAATGCATACGCTCAACTCAACACATATTTACCTTGGTTCTAGCGGCCCAGTCTAAGAGAATCGAAGTTCGGTCAGACGTGCTGGTTGTGCCCAGGTTGCGCGAGAATTGAGGATCATGCCCTACGCGAGGTGAATCACTCCGTGGCTTTGAACTGACTTTCAAACAGAGAAACTGTTGGCTCATCCTAACCCCCAAACCCAAACCGACCCTGTACACCTCAGACACAAGCCGCAGGCCCAATATAGCGGCCATCATCGTCAGAACAAGGTTTTGAGGATCCTTGAAAGCATGGCCATGTGAGACAGGCTACGAGCTGGCGGGCGTGGCCTTTGCTCAGCTCATATCCTTAGCCTTATCAGTGGATAAGCAAAGCTTTTAGGGTTTCGGGTTTATGATTTACTTTTAGGGCCCATCAAAAGCCCTCGAGTCTTGACCATGCAGGACTTGAGCCAACTCTCCGTGCGTGTATGATAGTATGTGATAGCATATGCTTGTATATTGTAGTAGATTAACACATACTGTATAATTTAGTATTTCAGGAAAAAGAGTAAGTTGTAGTTTACTTCCTCAAATACCTACTGAGACCCGAGCTTCGGCTGCAGAAGGTTAACCTTAGGGTCTTTTGAATTTAGGGGTGAGGGTTTAGGGGTTTAGGGTTTAGGGGTTAGGGTTTCTTCAAACTCGACGACCCTAACCCTCGAAACAATGAACCCCAGACCCCTAAACCCTAAATCCATAATCCCAAACCCTAACCCCAAGGGTCCAAAGGACCCAATAATTAGGTACTCGGTCTTAGGATAGTAGTCTATGTAGCTTGTGATTTTGGAGAGTATATGATTATTAGGTACTTGGACGCTTGGGGTAGCCCTAAACCCATCATCCTAAACCCTACACCCCAAAAACGCCGAACCCTAAACTATAGGCGCAAAATGCCTGAACCCTTTAGGGAGAAGACCAACCAACTCGATGTCTCTGTCCTTGCGTAGGGCTGCAGCCTCTGCCTGCCAGAGAGAGCAGGAGGAGTCCCACCTCCTAAACCCTAAACAAAAGCCTCAACCTCGAAACACCATGATCCTCTGAAATCCTTGGAACATTCCCTCCTGCCACCCCTCTGGGCCCTAAGCCCTACAACTCTATACCCTAAACCCCTAAATCCTGCCGCTTCCGCCTCCAGCGCGGACTGTGGCGAAGCGCCTTCGAGCTTTCAGTGCAGACACTTTGAGGAGGATCTGGTTGGGGTTCTCATGCTTACGAGATATTGGGCATAGGGTTTAGGGTTTCGTGTTTAGGGTTACGGCTACGATATGGGTAGTTCTCCAAATTAGGGTCTCTTTGAGGGTCCTGCTTATGAGGGTGCTGTAGTATATGTTTTGATATATTGGGCTTAGGGTTTAGGGTCTGTAGGGTCTGGGTTTCTTGCAATCTAAAGGAGGGGTCTCCAGAGACTAGGTTTCTCTTACAGAGCCGATATGAGAGAGACCTAGTCATCTTGCTTGGACCAAGAAGCCGGCTTTAAGGTATATTCCTAAACTCTTAAAGTCTTAACCTCTAAACCCTAACCCTTAAGCCTTTAGCTTTAACTCTACAGCCCAACACCTAAAATGCCAAACCCGCCTTAGGGTCTAGGGTTGCAAGAAGCCCCTGCAGATTGAATCGCCCATACCACACTTGTTATCCAGAAGCCCGAACTCAAGGAATAGTTGTCGTACTTCTTAGTCTTCCGACCCTACTAGTCCTAGTATACCCTCCCCCTTATCAGACAATGCAAATCTTCAAGTCTGACTCTATTCCCCCCCATAACTCCTGTAGACACCTAGCCCACTCTGAACCTATGGAGTACCCTAGCCGAAAAAAGGATAACCTTTTCAAATATGGTAGGGTTCAAAAAACGCCAAAAGGCGAAAGGTTAGCTGTTAGCTGCTCAGCTACTAAGAAAGAGGATCTAAAACCTAAAACCCTAAACGCTAAATTCCTAAAACCTAAGCCCGCAAAAGCCTATGAACCCGTAAAAACCCTAAACTTTTTGCATATCCGAAAACCTGAATCCCCCAATCCCATGAACCCTACTTGGAGGTTCATGTGTAATTATAAGTGGGGCTGTAAGTGAGATAACAATAATTATAACCCATATTAGGGGACTTGCAAATCCACTTACAACTAACTACCCATGAACCTGCAAGTAACCGTTGTAGAAACTCGCCCCAGCGAGCGGTGTCGAGCTCGGCCTTGGGTGTCGGGCGATCGGCGGCTGGGCCTGCGCCGGTTTAGGGAGAGCGGAGTCAAAAGCCCTAAAGACTTTGTTCTAAGAAGAGAACTCAAGCCTTGTTGTAAGAAGCGCACTGTATTGAAAGAATGCGGGGGTTTAGGGTTTAGGGGTTTGTTATGAGAAGAGAGGGTGGTTTAACGGTTTAGGGTTTATGGGGTTTAGGGTTTCGAGTCTGGTCCATGGTTGGGATTGCATTAACAATGTGAATTTCTATTCCTTCTTGGGTTTGAGTATACACATAGAAATGCAAAATGTTACCCACAAACGACAATCTAGGGTTTAGAGACTGAAGTGTTTAGGGCCGGGTTTAGAGGTTTAGGTTTCCGGGTTTAGGGTTTGCTTTAAGAAGAGAAGAGAGCTTTGGGGTCGATTAGGGTATAACGGTATAGTTGTAAGGGGTCTAGGAGCACGGGACTTTGGGGGTACATTTTGTACATTTCGTCGTCTGATTGCAGGAGGCATGTTGACTTCAAGGGACAGAAGCGGATTATGATGCTGAGGGCGTGATTTGTGGAATGAGAATGGCTGACGGTCTGTTGCCTTAGGGGGGCTGCTCTTGCTGCCAACTTAAATCCTTTGATGTAGCCCTACAAGAAGCTCACTATGATCCACTTGGTAGTATTCACGTGATAGCGGTTGCAAAATGCCTGGGCACGATAACAGTATTGGGTACCGTTTGACTCAACCACACCAATAAGAACAGTATATGAACGGTGCTTCTACGTTTCAAGCTGCAGGTTTTGGCATTCAAACCTCAAGCCCTAAAGCCTAACCCCTAAACGGTGACAAAACCCGACGGCCAAAGAACAAAAACACTTCCCCAAGGACCAAAACACATTTAACCAGCAAATACCACAGAAGAACACCTCAACCAGTATGAGTATGTAATATTTCACAACTACTCAAGTCTCCCGCCAAAAGCTCATGGTCTTCGCGCTTTTTCTCCCGAGGTTCATCGCGAACGAGGCGCGTCGACTAAACATATTCCAGGATTTAGGGTCTCTAGGTTGAGGGTTTAAGGTCCTAGGGGTTTGGGGTTTAGGGTGAAGAGGTTTTGGCCTTGAGGTCTGCGGCTGCAGTTCTAGTCAGCTTTGCTGTTTGACACAGCTCAGTGAAATCTGCCAACCACTTGGAGGTTCATGGGTAGTTATAAGTGGGGTTATAAATAAGGTAACTATACGTATGACTCATATCAGGGGACTTAAAACCCTACTTATAACTACCCATGAACCGCCAACCAATAACTTTGAACTGTCATCGTGTTTCCGGTTACATATGGGCGCTGCGCGAGCAGAGGTGGTCTTGGAGCGTTTCTTGCAGTATGCAACGACAGGCATGAACCACTAAACCAGAAACCAATAAACGGAGAGTAAACTGCAAGCAAAGTCCTACATCACCTCCAAACCCCCATCAGGGTCCAAGGTAACGTCGGCACCTGACATAATGTCTTTGATATATAATGAAACACCTAACACAAGATACTCCTACCCGCTTTAGTCGTTGCATTTCGCGTTTTTGATGCTTCCCCCATCTGCACACACGCAACGACTGGGGTCGCTGCAAAGTCCTTGCATTTGCCGTTCCCGCAAGGGCACACACCCCGCACACCGTCCCCCAAGAGTGAACAACTCATGCGAAAGCGCGCGTGCTGCTGTTCGTTTTTGCAGCCTTCTGCAAGTGCACACCTCCGGGGACAGGTGAAGAACGGACCCTGCAATGCATGATCTTACACCTGCGTGCTGCGGTTCGTTTTTGCAGCCTTCTGCAAGTGCACANCGGACCCTGCAATGCATGATCTTACACCTGCGTGCTGCGGTTCGTTTTTGCAGCCTTCTGCAAGTGCACACCTGCGGGGACAGGTGAAGAAGGGACCCGGAGATGCATGCACTTATACCCGCGTGCTGCGGTTCGTTTTTGCAGCCTTCTGCAAGTGCACACCTCCGGGCACAGGTGAAGAACGGACCCCGTGATGCATGCACTTATACTTGCGTGCTGCTGTTGGTATTGACGAACGGACCCCGAGATGCACGCACTTCTGTCTGCGTGCTGCGGTTCGTTTTTGCAGCCTTCTGCAAGTGCACACCTCCGGGGACAGGTGAAGAACAAACCTCGGGATGCATGCACTTGTACCTGCCTGCTGCGGTTCGTTTTTGCAGCCTTCCGCAAGTGCACACCTCCGGGGACAGGTGAAGAACGGACCCCGTGATGCATGCACTTATGCCTGCGTGCTGCGGTTCGTTTTTGCANCGTTTTTGCAGCCTTCCGCAAGTGCACACCTCCGGGGACAGGTGAAGAACGGACCCCGTGATGCATGCACTTATGCCTGCGTGCTGCGGTTCGTTTTTGCAGCCTTCTGCAAGTGCACATCTCCGGACCCGCGTGCTGCGGTTCGTTTTTGCTGCCTTCTGCAAGTGCAGACCTCCAGGGACAGGTGAGGTGAAGCACGGACCCCGAGATGCATGCGCGGTGCGAAGTTCAGAAATGTGAATCCTATGTGGACCCAGAACGATACCCTGAACGATACCCCTTGTGTGGCTTGGAAGGCAAAGAGCCCACCCAACCTTCCAGCCGGCCTTCCCCGCAAATGGTTGGCTTCACATCCGTGGCATCACAGCAAACAGGCACATCAAAACCAACAGCCATTTCCCATGCACACGCTCGATTTTGCAAGCGGCCGCTCAAAACACACATCAGTGGCATCGCAGCAAACAGCACATCAAAACCAGCAACCATTTCCCATGCACACGCTCGATTTTGCAAGCGGCCGCCCAAGAAACACATCAGTGGCATCGCAGCAAACACCAAATCAAAACCAGCCATTCCCCATGCACACGCTCGATTTTGCAAGCAGCCGCTCAAGAAACACATCAGTGGCATCGCAGCAAACACCAAATCCAAACCAGCCATTCCCCATGTAGACGCTCGATTTTGCAAGCAGGCACTCAAGAAACCACCTCAGACCTCAGTGGCATCGCAGCAAAGAGCAAATCAAACCCAGCCACTCTAGTTTACAAGCATGTCCGAGGATCCCGATTGACGCGGTTTAGCAGGATCCCCAACCGCACACTGGACCTGGGACGACTTCGGGNACACCAAATCCAAACCAGCCATTCCCCATGTAGACGCTCGATTTTGCAAGCAGGCACTCAAGAAACCACCTCAGACCTCAGTGGCATCGCAGCAAAGAGCAAATCAAAACCAGCCACTCTAGTTTACAAGCATGTCCGAGGATCCCGATTGACGCGGTTTAGCAGGATCCCCAACCGCACACTGGACCTGGGACGACTTCGGGCCTGGACCCTGCAGGAAACAAACACCGCAGATCATCATCTTGGAAGCCTTTTCCCCCATGTGCACACCGAAACGCAACGACCCCACAACAAAGCTTCCCCCGAAGGTCTGGCGCTGNCAAACACCGCAGATCATCATCTTGGAAGCCTTTTCCCCCATGTGCACACCGAAACGCAACGACCCCACAACAAAGCTTCCCCCGAAGGTCTGGCGCTGCCACGAACAAAACGCAACGACGTAAGCAACTGGGAGTAGCCGCAGCCAGTTGCAGGCACAGGCGCAGCAGCAGCAGCAGCAGCAGGAGCAGCAGCAGCATCAACAATGACCCGCCTGCAGGACGAAGGTCCAGCGAAGTCAAGCTAGACCTAAAAAGAAACAGGCGCGTAAAAAACCTGGTAGTTTCCTGGTTGCTCACGAGCATCCATGGGCAAATTGTATAACGTCCACCTAGACCTCACCCGTTCCACAGTGCATCCATGGGCCAAAACGATGATCACGTCCACCCAGACCTCATCCGTCCCAGAGAGCATCCACACCCAGACCTCATCCGTTGCCCGTTGCACCCACGGGCCAAAACCATGATAACATCCACCCAGACATCATCCGTCCCCCACAGCATCCAGGGCCCAAAACAATGATAGCGTCCGCCCAGACCTCATCCTTCCCCCAGACCATCCATGGGTCACCATGATAACGTCCACCTAAGCCACATTCGCTCTCCAGTTCACCCATGGGCCAACCGTGATATCAACCACCCAGACCTCATCCTTTCCCCAGAGCATCCATGGGTCAACTATGATAACGTCCACGCAGACCTCGTCCTTTCCTCAGAGCATCCATTCGCCAACTGTGACAACAGCAACCCAAACCTCTGGCGCTGAAGAAGCCACGGCACATATTACATCATATGACTGGGACTCAGGGCACAAACTGATGACGGCACACGTTCCAAGACTCTGGCCTGTGACCACCTAAAAGACCCGACTCTAGCCAAACCTGCGGCCCGTCCACCGTCTCGTCCAGGCGTATGGTTGCTGCTCGCAGTGCCGGCGGGGCTCGTTTAGCTCGGACGCGCGCGAAGACGTTGACCACACGCTCGAGTACGAGGAGCCGCGGACCGCCCGAGCTGAGCTTTGGGTAGGCGGTTCGCTTGCGGCGCTTAACAACCCGCAACATGGCGCCGTGGCGCGCGGCGGTGTCGGAGAGATTGGACAGCCATTGTCGGAGAGATTGGACAGCCATTGTTTCGGGATGCTGCGGGACTACTTGGCCGTCAGCTCCAACGGCATCGTGCGTGACCCTCACCCACACACGTTCGACGATCTTGGCTCTCCGAGCCAATACGCCTAGTGCGAGGGCAGGCGGAGCTCGACGGGGTGCGCCACTGCCGGTTTGTTGTAGTTTTTTTCCCACGCACCTTTTTCACCAGAAGTCGAAGCGGTCCCGGTGCACAAAGCTGCAGCCTACGGAGGACCGGGGCAGACGCAACGCAAAGGCTCAGGCGAGCCGAGCCGGCAGGCGACTGGGCTCCGGCGGCGCGAGCCAGCGTGCATCAGCCAAGACCTCGTGCAAAGCAGGCGGCTCGCCTGCAGCACCAGGTTCAGAGTCCGCGGGGAGGTCGAGGAGGGATGCGGCGGCACGCCGGGCAGCGAGCTCGCGCAGCCTGGCGAAGGGGAGCTGGCGTGCTGAGGGCCCTGCCATGTGCGAGGAGGCGGGTGCCGGATGCAGCTTCTTGGCTCCAACGCCCCCCTATTTCAATGCCGAACACAACGAGCAGCTCCGGGTAGGTTCCCCGTCTTTTCCGGCGCTCTGCGCGGGAGAACGAGATGCCAGGCTGAACATCGGCGCTGGGGTGAGGCAGGCCATCACGTGTCAGGGAGGACACGATAGTTGCATCGACGGCGAGCTGGGCGCCATGCCACAGAGGCAAGCCGTTGCACACTGCCTCAATGCGCCGCGCATCACTGCCGGCAACATCAATATTCATGTCAGCGACGCGGACGTTGCGGGCGACGCGGGCCCCAGCCTCACGACATACACACGGGCCAATGCACGTTCCAAAGGCAGCGCACGGGTTGGGAGCACGCCCGATGTGGCGCAGGCAGCGCGGTGGTCTCCGAGCGCATCAAGGCTGCGGCGGCAGCTGCAGGTGCGCAGCCCGAGTGGCAAGGGGAGACGCAAGCGACGGAGGAGGAGAACACGTTGTAGTTGGCGTCGACGTCAGTGGGAGGTTCGGTCGCGAGGCTGCCCAATTGCTCCGGCTTTTGGCGCCAGCGTGCTGCGGCCGTCCCAGCGCACGTCCGCCCTTCATGCAGTCATCAACACCTGGGTCTCGCGCTGGTCGGGCCTGTTGGCGGTCGCCGCGCAGCGAGCGTATGCCGCTTCGTTGCTTAAACTATACCCGCCCGCTGCCGAGCTTAGCGATAGCATTGAGCCAAACCTACACGAGGTCCTTGCTGATGCCCGGTGGCAGCCTCGGAGGATGTGCTCGCCAGCCGCCTGCCCCCGCGCTAGCCGTCCGCGCGCATCCCTCGGCGCCCTGCGTGCGCGCGTGTTGCAGCAGTAGGTGGTAGGACCGGGATGCAAAAAGGTGTGCCGAAAAAAAACAAAAACGAGCTGCTTGCCCAGGCCATGCTGGACTGGATGAATTTCTGGTCGCCGTCAACATTGGCGGTGCCACGCAAGCAAGGCGGACCATCGGGAGGTGAAGGCAGCCATGGTTGCAAGCCGCAAGGCACAGCACGGGATAGCACGGGCAACGCCCGGGCGAGTGCACAGCAAAATGGAACACCCGACTAGCCAAAGATGCCAACATGCGAGCAGCGTCATCTGCGCCTGTTGGTGCGCTTTCAGCGGCGATCAGGCTGACCGAGACCCCGTTTGCATAGCAGGCTTATACAACAAGGAGATGGGTTATCCGGCCTGAGTTTTCTGGAGGATCGGCAGTGGTCGTGGGCGCGGTGGCAGCAGCAAGCAGCAAGCAGCAGCAGCAGGAGGAGGAATAGCAGCAGAAGAATAATTCAGTGCTTTGAAAACGGTTTTAGGCTTGATGTCCAAAGCCTCAAGTGCGTTTTAAGAGCCATTCCTCATGTAGACGCTCAATTTCACCAGATGCCCACGAGACACACGTGAGTCACATCGGTGGCATCATTGCTGTACCTGGTATAGTCGGTGTAGTCGTAGCTACAAGTGGCATGCTGTGCTTGTAGTGGCAGCGCAGCTCAATACAAATATTGTCGGATCACTGGTGTATGGGGTGCCCAGAAACCCAAACACTAAATCTCCAGAAATCATGGAGATCATTGCGAAGCGCTACCAGGAAAATACTATTTTGAGGCCCGTGCTGGAATGGTCTGTATCCTTCGTCCAGTTTGATACAGCCTCGTACACGTACCGTTTTTGAAAATTTAATTCTTCTGTCAATGCAAAACGACCGTGCCCGTGGGCCGCTATTGCAAAATGGTGCAGGATAGGTGCAGGATGTAAAAGTGGAAGATCGCGCCTAAGGCAGCGCGATGTTTGGCAAAAGCGCTTGCAAATCCGAGCGCAGAAAAACGTGACGACGCGCATTTACAGCCAAGCAAAAAAAAACACGCGAGAGCGTCTCGACCTGCACCTGGGCAAAGCGCACGAAAACGTGCCAATGTGAACGACACCAGAATTCACTGCGTCAACGGGTGTCACAACGGCAGCTGTTCAGATCCACGGCGTCAAATGCCCGTACTTGTCGCGTACGTCACTCAGTGGGCCATTTATTGGCCTGCACAGTCAGTTCGGCTTTCCGGAACATGGCATCTAGCGGCTATAGCAGATCCGGGCTAAAATAATCGGACGTGAGCGCAAGCTCTGCGCCGCTCCACGGCGGAAGCCGCGTCCTGGGGAACGTTTCGTGCAACGCACTGCGCGCAAACGGCTATTCGGAATTTTCGAGCCCCATAGTGTATGCACCGAGCGTGGTTGGAGGTTCTCAGTATCAGGCGAAATCGAATCCCAAACCACTAGAAAGCACGTGGGGCTTGCTGGCCATCCCTTCTTCGAGGGTGCGGGGATGGATCCGCTGAGTGCGGCGGCGCGTGTTTGCGATGAAAACAGGCATATAGACGATCAAAGCTGGAAGATTTTTGAGAGCCTTTGTGAACTTGCCACGATTGTGCGGGAGCCTTCTGCAGCAGAATCGCAAAGTCGGAAGATCCAGTTCCGGAACAACTGACCAACCCGTTCCATTTCCCAGCTTCCAGTTTTTGGACGTTCACGAGTATAACAGTTGCAACAGGTATCATCATCAAGACAGCACCCACTACCACCACTCCTCACCACTCCTCCTACTGCACTGTTGCTGGCGGTCAAAGCTGAGTCGATTCTAGTTTCCCTGCTACGAGGTAAAAGTGTAGTCACACAGAAAGTGTAGTCACACAGACCCAGCCAAGCAATGCCTTCTTGCACGCACGAGTCGTATAAGCGGTTTGACAGCACAGCACATTGAGCTAATGGTTCCTTGGGAACGGCACAATGCGCCTGCAAGTGCCAGATGGCATCACGAAAATCCGCCTTCCACAAGGCCACTGGCACCAGGGAAGGCTGACAGGAAGCGACGTCAACTAGGTCAGGCTTCGGGATTTGGAATCTAAGGGTCTACATTCAGCGAAGACTTTCTGAGTAAATACGTCTGGCTAGCAAGCTTGCCGAAATCACCAATCAAAGACAAGAGGCATCAGAAGCCCTTGTGGAACATCGGGAGTCTATATCCTAAGCCTTTCAACCCCACTGCTGCGGTGTATCAGCATGCTGTAGAAACACATCGCAAGCTTTGCCCTGCACCATGCCAGTCTGAATCAGCCTAGCTGCAGAATGACTAATTCGAAATACATTACAAGCATATTGAAGTATTCCCCAAAACCTCTTAAAACTCTTTCAGCAGTTGATGAGCAAGGTCTAGTCAACTTGTAACGAGCATTCATGCTGTAAAGTCTATAGGGGTTAGCCGCCACCACCAAACTCAGGAATGCGATGACGGCTTGATGGGACAAGTCAACTTTAGTCCAACATCTCATGAAATCACATCTGGCATAAGGTCCCGACAAGGTTCTAACGCCTAAGCGGGTTCTGGTGGAAACTCGCTGTGAGCAAAGGCTACTGCTTGAGCGGGTACAAAGGGCGGATCATATGAGTCCATAGTATAGGGCTTGGGGTACTCATAGTATACTATAGTTATCATAAGGCACCCCCAAAACAGTATAGGTAATGTAAAGGCCGCTAATTTGAGTACTTCCCTGTGCGCTGTACAAGCTTGCGGTTGCAAGTGCCTGCCCGCACTGCTTTGCGGACGGAGCGCAGGCCACTTGCCATGATCAAAAACAGCCGTAGTGGCTGGATGCTACTCGGCCCGCGCCGGACCTTCCTTAAAGCAGTTAGCGTCAAACAGCAAGAATACTTGATGATGTATATTAGTGAGTAAGCCTTTATGAGCCCTGCAAGCGATCCTGAAAGTTAAATCACCTCTTCGACAGCATCTCTGCCGCCGCGATCGCGAACTCCTCTCCTCCTCGGCAAACATCAAAGACCTGAGATACCGCGCGATGTCGAATAAAAGCAAGGCATTCGGCTGGAGAATCTGCGCAGAAAGCAATTGTTGTTCCTGTCAGCAAAGAAGGCCTATAACCCTACAGCTTCATCGCAGGCCGTAGTAAACATAAAAGTGCTGACGATGACTCCAGAAACGGTCTATGTTTCGTATGTGGGGCATGGTAGGGCTGCACATGGAAATGAACAAAACACTAAGCACTGAGGTTCCTATATTCCTAGCCTATACTATTCAATGGCGGCCGGACATTCAGGAAGGCAGCAGTCCGCAACTTCTACTAGACCTTGCCTGCCGGGGACACCTTAAGCCCTGCATCCGGGCCCACCCTGCAATCGAGTCACAGCCGCTCTAAGCCTACTCAGCATTGCGGGGTTCGAAAACTGACTCTCAAGTCATGAACCGTTCTGCACCAAACGGCGCAGTCATTGAAGATTTCGCCCTTGGTCCCCTTCGCGTTCTTCATCTTCTCCCCCAGATGCTTCACGCAGATTTGCTGGGCTTTCGCCCTGCGGCTTCAAAGTGTGAACCAGAAAGCCGTTGAAGGATTTTGTATCTGGGATTCTACAGCAATTATGCTAATTAAGGCCTAGGATTCAGAGCACGGCGAAGAGCCTCTGCACCAGAGAAAATCGATTGAGTTTAGCAGGTTCCGGCTTGGGGGTGAAGGGCTTCTTTGTTGGCTTCTCGACCAAAGTCCACATGGCTTCTGAGCTCATCTGCTCTTCTTTCGGCGGGTTTTGGGTGGCCCATTCTTACGGTGACCGTTCTAGCAACCCTTATAGTAGCCCTCAAACACCTCTTTAGTAACCCTTACAGCCTCTCGGAAGCGGTGCAGGAAGTGAGCAGCGAGTACTGCCTGGCGGAAGCTTTGCAGCATTTACTCTAATCGGCTCTGGATACGAATGCTTCTACAGCTACAGCACTATCTGCATCCTTGTACCTCTCATGAGACAAGATTCGTGTATGTGTACACATCCATCCATCCATCCATCCATCCAGCCAGCCAGCCAGCCATGCATCAAACCACACATACATGCTCAAGATCATTTCGCAATCTGTGTGCACTTATGCATTAAACACGCATGAATGTATGGATGAATGCGTCTAGGTATGCAGGGGTGTGTGTGTGTACAAAGAGAGACACTGAGAGAGACAGAGAGAGAGGCAGAGGGAGACAAAGGGAGACAGAGGGAGACAGAGGGTGACAGAGGGAGACAGAGAGAGACAGAGACAGACAGAGAGAGACAGAGAGAGGCAGAGAAAGACAGAAAGAGACAGAGGGAGACAGAGAGAGACAGACAGAGAGAGACAGAGAGAGGCAGAGAAAGACAGAAAGAGACAGAGGGAGACAGAGGCAGAGGGAGAAGGCGGTATTTGTGTAGTATGTGCGTTGTTTGTCTGTGTGTCTGGCTTTTGAATGGGCGTGATCTGGTCGAGGATGATGGCATAGCTGAAGCTGATGATGGCGATAATGGGTGATGCGCCACAGAGCTGGTGGTTCCAATGATCACATACATGATGAAATCTAAAATCTGTTTAATGTCAACAAGGTCACTATGCTTCGCACCGCTCTCAGCACTCTGAAGCAGCCTAAATCTGAAGCCTTAAAAGCTCTAAACCGTAGACCCCGCCGAAGAACCTCAACTGCAAAGCCACATGTTGTAGTCGGTGCTTCCGAGGAGCTGTCCGGCTAGGCCCTGGAAGAAGCTGTTCGCATACTCACCTCTCGAATTCGGTTCAGGAGTTGCGAGTTTAAGATTTCCCGCTTAAGCTTGAAGCACTCCAAAACTACCAAGACCGTAAGCGACCTCCATTTCATCATCGCAAACAGGGAAGAGCAGATACATCCACTGAATTCTCAGACACAGCGCACCCGAGGAAGTTGAAACAATAACTCACGTTCAGGCATGCGAGCTTTGAACAACGAGAGGGCTTGCAAAGGAGTTCCTATCGGACTTACTCTCTTGTTGTAGAACAGGGTTTGGAATTTGAGGTTGGGGATGAAGGACTAAAGCTTCTCGACTCTGTGCTTTCACTAGGTGCTTGATTGAAAGGCGGCTTGAGGGTTTCGAGTGGGATTTTGAGTTTTGCTGATCGACCACTGCCATTGGAAAAAAATCCCTAAAACCCCCCGAAACCCTAAACTCTAAACCTTATACCCTAAACCCTTAGCCCTAAACTGTAAACCCTAAACTCTAAACCTTATTGTCTGGGACGGTTCGGGCCATTCTTCCGAGGTCTGCTTCGGAGCGGTTGAAACAGCAGGGGGACGGCGCCAAGGTGCGGTTAAGGCTTAGTACTTGTCCGCCCCAATGGCATGATCCTACAAGCTCGAGAGGCCATCGGAAATCGATACTTGGTCTACATCGACAGGAGGGTCGGCATCGCTGGTTGGAGGATGTCCTGCTCAGGACTCTAGATCATGAGGTGAGCTTGTTGCAACCAAAAACCACAAAACCGAAAACAACAATGCCAAGCCGCTGCCGCCCAAGGCAGTCCACTTTTTGTCCACGGCGAACTTGTTGTTACTGGGCGGGTGTTTTAAACTAAAGTGAAGGGATCTCTTGGACGGGTGCCACTCCAAACTGCACTCCCCCTAAGTCTGCTACTGTATGTTTCGGATACCTTGCAGAAAACCCAAGCTTGCAGACAGGCTACAGGCATACCCCACACTTAAGACTTCGGGCCCCCACTAAAAGTTAAAAGCTTCAACCCTACACTACCCTAAAGCCTACAAAATCGCAAGCAGGCTGACTCACTTTTCCACTCTACAACGGCGGTTTCCGAGCTTGTAGGACCCAGGAGAACATGTCTCAATCCGCAGGAAGCAACCATATTCTTCAAGTGAGATCATGGCGGCGACATACTCAACACTTGAAAAATCTTCTACTCAGCCCTAAACCCGATAAAAACCCAATTCAGACTCTATCGAGCATGCAACCAGAAATGCTTTTGTAGCTGAGCAGCCCCCTTCCGTTGCCGACCTGTGAGGCAGGTTCAGGCTCGGGCTTTCATGCTCAGACCAGACTCCGATATTCTACGAGGTTGTAACTACTTATGATACCATACTACGACAATCTACTATATGATTCTATACTGCACTGCATGACACTGTACTACACCATCCTGTACTATACTATGCCATGAAGTGTTGTACATCGAACCTTTCAAAAATTATTCTCAGCATCTTACACCAGATCTAACGCCCCGAAGAGTCACATTGCTGCGTCTACTTTAAGGGCCCCTATACTAGGTCACGTTCACCAGGACCCTGGTGGTACCGTGGCACATGAATGTGCCCATTTTCAAGGTAAAACGGTTTTGAGAACTCCTGAAATTGCGTTTTTTTAGAAGCTGACGGTTTTTACTGTTGATGACCAATGAATGAATGGTCTTAATTCATGTTCGCAAAAGAACATGAATGCTTGTGACAGCACAAACAAGCCCGTGCCAAGCCCGTGCAGCATGTTGTAATTAGAAGCAGAATGCCGTAATTACCAGCATGTTGACATGTTCGCGACAGTCCCGAATGCTCGTGAGAGCATGTCTTGTTCCAGACACATACAACATCCTGCTGAAGCATGTTGTGCAAAGAGGCAAGAATGCTGTAAATACCAGTGTTTCAGGCATGCTCAAACAAGACATGAACGTGTGTGACAGAGCGCCTTGTTCTAGAAGCGTCACACCTACTTTCTGTTGACAAGAAGCAAGAACGCTGCAAGTACCGGTGTCGTAGGCATGTTCACAAACAGACAGAAAGCTTGTGACGGCGCGCTTTTATCAGAAACATCAAACATCCTTTTGCGTTATGATGTGCGAAGAGGCAACAATGCTCTAAATACCAGTGTTTTAAGCGGCATGTTCACAAAAGACAGGAACGCTTGTGAGGGCGTATCTGTTCGAGAAAGATCAATCATTGTCTTTGCATTAATTATGTTGTGCAAAGGACAAGAACGCTGTAAATGCCAGTGTTTTGGGGCATCCGTCGGAATGGATATTATCCCCCCCCCCACCCCATCAAAGAAAACTTACCGGCCGAACCCCGAAACAACCCCAAACAAACAGGTTAACAGTCCTGGTGCGCGCGTAACCACCTATTCAGACCCCTATATTATAGAACCCTTATAGCACTCCTTTTAGAACCCATATACACCCCTTGTAGAAACCCCATTCTAACTAGTAAACCCATTTTATCTATTGAGGCGGCTATACGGCAATAGTATCTAAATTCAGGAATTCCGTCCTGCTGGCTGACTGCAAGACGGATATCAAGATCCAACAACCCAAAACAAACCCTAAGCCGAAAACCCCAAACTCTGACACTCAAACACCAAAACGGCTTAAACCCAAGATGTACACAGTCTTGGAGGTGCTGGGCTTGAGCCTCGGAAAGGCTAAAGGGTATATATGTCGTAGCACTAGTCGCAGTCAGAATCGTAGTAGTCATGGGATTGCATCCCCTCACCCACGAAGTCCTGCTAGTGCCACCAAATCCAAACTCCTGCAGAAGCCCACCTGAATCTGACCTTTGAGGAAGCGGCTCTCTGCAATGTTGGGCATGGACACTCCTGAGAGGCAAGACAGAGCAAGACATAACCACCTTCAAGGGTTTAGGGTTTAGGGTTCATTGCTCATGATGAGTCAACAAGATGAGGTCGCTGATGAAGCGGATTGCCAGGACCAAGGTGAGGATGAGTAGGACCGAACTAGCGGCTGGTGACGTAGATTGAATCATTACATTGCAAGCGTCAACATCAGTCTTAGTCGTTCTCAGGCTCCATGCTGTCGGACGGCAGATCCAAAACCGAACCAAAACTGGAAGCCGACATCTGAAGCGCGCATGCAAAATCGTTAAGCCATCCAGGTTGCACAGGTTACCAAAGCGTGCTTGTGTTTAACAGTTCTGGCGGCGACACACATGCATCCCTCAAGTTCCGGTGACGACATCTGAATACTTGAGGTCACCAAGCCGGCAGCTGTGCCCGAAGGCAGCGATAATATTGAGATGGAGTGGCGCACGTTGATGCCCTTGGGCTTGCAGGCGGTGTGGAGGTTGATGCTGTCCACAAGACCCTCGGGCGTGTTCCTGGCCGGGGCATTTAGGGCACAGGAGTGAAACACCAGCTGAACACAGACTTGACGTTCATCCCTGCTGATTCCCGCTCTTGTCCTTCAATCCTTGAATGCGGCTGGCTGATGCTAGCGTTCTACCATGATATCTGTTGGTTACCACTCTCTTTCTTCATCTTATTGCTTTTGCGATGAGGCTTACTTGCATCCGCGAGACATCGTGCGAGTGACATGACTATTGGTAGCAATCTGTTGACAGCACTGGTTCGAGAGACCTGTCCAGGTTTTGCTGCCGCCTTCAACTAATGGTTCTGCCACCACAACTGTGTTCGCACAGCACTGCTACCTTTCACCTCACAAGTTTATTCTCAGTGCGAACATTGTTCAGCACCATTGTGCCGAGGAGGCAGGGAGGAGGAGGAGGAGGAGCTCAGCACTACTGTCGACAAGCAGTTGGCAACTGCAAGAGGAGACGACACAGGAGCAGGCCCCAGCCAGCACAAGCCCCGAAAGCTGCAGCAGTGGCACCCACAACCATCAACACCAGCAAAGCAAACAAAGGATAGCAGGAACAAACACAGGAACTGTCAAACCGGACTAATGCGCAAGCAGCACGAACTTTGAAGCAAGCTCCATCTTCTGCCGTGGTGCATGCGGAGACTCAGATGCTTCTCGCTGTGGAACTCAAAGCCGCTGAGGTAGTCTCCACCTGCACTGGGACAGGCTATCCTGCGCCGCCACATCTTGCATCCCAAGACTGGGATTAACGATGCTTGCTTAAGCCGTTCCTACTCGGGTTGATGATGCTTCTGAAGCTCAAATCGATCGAACCGGATGTGGCAGGAAGGTTCTGCTGGACCCCATCATGCTTGAGGTTGCGCTTGCGGACTTGAGGGCGGTCGATAATGGGTGCCCAGGTTTTGAGCTGAAAGAGCCAAGCTCCAAGACTTGAGATTGGGCTGGGCGCTTCTGAAGCATCGCAGAAGACACTGCAAGGCATCGCCTTCGATACCGGGGCCCTAACGGCAGCATGTGGCGGTGAATTGGCAGCAAGCCCGCGAGTGGAACTCCCGTTATGGCAGCCGGCATCATGATCACCAAACTCTATCATCACCATCATGACCGCGATCATACCGAGGACAAACATCATCATGCTCGTCATCATGACCGTCACCCTCGTTGTCATGGAACTCATCACCACAGCCGTCACTATCAGCACAATCTTCAGCAGCACCCACTATCATGATGCGTGCCATCGAAATCATCCATCTGCGTCGTCCCACCCCCCCCCCCAACATCGTCAAGACCATCATCATCATCATCAACAACAACAACAGCAGCATCAGCTCCTCACGACCCTAAGCGCCAAACGCCAGAAGCTCCTAATTTTTAATTCTTAAAACTCTTTGAGCCCTAATTAAANGACCGAAGCCCTGAAGCCCAAGCCCTGAGCCGGGAAGTGCAACCCTAAGCCGCTAAGCTTCGTGATGAAGTCATGAACCTAAAATCGGAGGGACCGGTACTCGGATCAACCACAAGCCCAACATCGTCAAGACCATCATCATCATCATCAACAACAACAACAGCAGCATCATCTCCTCACGACCCTAAGCACCAAACGCCAGAAGCTCCTAATTTTTAATTCTTAAAACTCTTTGAGCCCTAATTAAACCCCATAAAGCCCTACATGGCGCATCAGCAACCTCAGCGCAAAGGGATACTGGAGGGTACTATTCCTGTGGAGGCCTGTGTGGGCGGGCCGGCGGGTAATTATACCCCAAACCTCTAAAACCCGTAGCCTTCGAGCAAAGAGACCGAAGAGTTCTTGCCCACGTTGCTCCAATTTCGCTTGGCATTGGTCTTGCCTGCCAGCTAGTAGTACTAGGGTGTCTATATGAATTGCTGAAGGGTCAATGGAGGACGTATTTTTTACTAACCTCTTTACCGCAAGAGCACCATAACGTTTCCGCACAGCTTGGAGAAACAGGGCTCTTCCTTTTACCGACAGGGCCAAGGCCCCTACGGGAGTCGGAAAGCCCGAATGCTCTCGTTGACGGGCCGACATAGCTTAGGCACTCCGAGACCCTTTAAAGGAGGGAGGTTTATGAAACTACCGTCATTGTCACTGTTACGATTATCCTCACCATATTCTGAGTCGGGATATTTTAGTTATTCTTGTCGTTGCTGTTATTGTTCCTATTGGTGTTGATGCCACTACCACTACTGCTGCTACTGCCACTGCTAGCGCTCCTCAGCTGCTACTCCCACTCCTACTCCTACTCCCCTACTCCTACTCCGCTACTCCTACCAGTATTACTTTTACCATTGTTACTACTACTACTACTACTTCTACTACTGCACGACGACGCCGACAACGACGAGGGAACCGTCCCCACTCGACTGCAGCCCTTGGCCAAAAAGAGCGCAGCCGCATTGAATTGCCTCTTGCCCAAAACCCTAAGAAGCTTGCGTTCTCATGTCAAGCGGTCACCCTTAAACATTGAGACAGGTGGCGGCGCCACTGGCAGTCTTTGGCCGTGAGTTCCATGGCTTGCCTGAAGCCATCATTGGAGCGATCCACCAGCAGCAGACCTCTGCGATTTTGGTTAAGGTGTCAGATTGTAAGGAGAAAAGCGCAGTAGAGAGCGTAAGGCGTCTATTCCAGAGCTTTCGACTTGCAATTCGTAAGTTTAAATTTTGTGGCTTGTGGTCTCAGGTCTGAGTTAGGATCTTAGCCTTGTGGTCTACACAGGTTCAGTTGAGGGTTTGGAGGCCTGAGCCGACAAGCAAAGGCTTTGAGGCTTGGGCTTCTTCGGGTGGTTGTATAGAAGCCGGGCATAAGTGACAGCATTATTCCTTAGGGCGCCTTGTTAATTATGTATATAATATGCCCTGTTCCAATTCTTCAGGCCCTACACTAGGGCTACAGGCTTGAAGACCCGACCCTTCCGTTTCTGCCTTGGGCCGTCCAGGTGGGTCCGCCGTAGCGCGCGAACATCTGCCAGTCGATGAGGCCTTTGGCTTCTAGAACTTACCTTTGGTTAGTAGGGAATGGAGGAATGGGGCCCAATGATAACTATTATTACTACCATTCTTCCATTCCCTACTAAGCAAAGGTAGGAGAAGGGCTTCATGATTCTTTAGCGGCGCAGGAGCTTGAGGTCGGAGGTTCTGTTGCGAAGGGCTTCAGGCTTCGAGGTTTTACGGTGTGGAGTAGACATGATGTTCAGCTTGAGCCGTGGGATTTTCAATTTGTCCCATAGCGATCTGCGTATGGATGAAGAGCTCGCGAATCACAGGAGGTACAGCAAGGGATTCCTTCGGTGCAAAGTTCTTAAGTTCGGGTTGACATGGTGGGCCTCAACCAGGCAAACAAGAGCTGTGGAGTTTGAATTGCTACGACGACTACAACAATTCATTCAGAGGTGTTGCGGACCCACTCCGAATCCGCCATCCCTAACCCTTGACCCTTGGCGAAACTCCATGCGCCGGGATGCCCGTTTTGGGTTTGTCCTGACAATCGAGGCACTGCCATACACTGACTGAGAATAAATCAGCATGGTAGCAACAGTGTGGAAATACAAACACTGCCAGGAAAAAATGCGAGATGAAACATGTAAGTCCTGCTGCTTATACGATTGCAGTAATGACTGCGGGAGTGTCGCGCCGGAGTCGTCGTCATCGTAGCATGGTAATCGCAGCAGCAGCAGCAGCAGCAGCAGCAGTGGCAGCAGAGACCAGGATTACCGATGGTCATACCAGCAGGCGTCGTCGTACTTGCAGCAGTAAGTAGCAGGAAATCAGTGGGAGCGGCAGTAGCCCCAGCTGCGCTGGTCGTGGAAGTCGTTGTGCCCATGATCGTGGTGGCACATGAGCGTAGAAGGTGGTGCAAGAAGCATTGGTCCGGCCTCAATTCTGCCAGTTGGTTTCAGCTGGACCGAACTCAAAACTCCGCCGGGCTGGGCTGCCTGGCCTTGTGCTCGTTGCAATGTCGCAGCAATGGCAGTAAGGATAGCGGTAGTGGTGGTGATAATAGTATTGAGTGTAGGAGGAGTAGAAGTAGGGAAGTACTGTCTCTCATAATGCTGGCTAGAAATGTGTCTCTACTTGGCAGCTGTGGTGCTCCGGGTCCTGCTCAACAGAGACGAATTGCGTCTTGCGTCCGGAGTAGTGGAAGAGCGAGAAGGTTCCTAACAAACGCTACGTCCGCTCATTCTCACATACACCACGCCCGCGATGCAAAACCAACATGTCATTGAGTCCAAAGTTGCAGTCGAAACTTTACACCCTAGGTCGGAAGCAATGCTAAATGTACAGAAACCGCAGAAAACACCACCCAAGGCTCCATTTTCGTAGAGGTCGAACCTGGGAAAGCTGAGTCGTGAGGTAGCGGCAGATCAGGAGGACACCACGACTACTTCAACTGATACTCGTGGGCTGCTACGCGTGCTGCCGAGGAGCTTGTCGCCATCCAGGGTGAGGATGTGCGGGTCGCCGTACTCGCTTCCGTCGACGCCGCCTCAGGCTCTTGAAGATTGGTTGGATTCTGGTTCGTCGCTCCGAATTCTTGCGATGACTCCGAGGGCTTTTGGGAACTACAGTGACGTTGGCAATGACGACAAAGATGATGCACATGCCTCTGACGATGATGTTGGTCCTAACGACGATGAAGATGGACATGACTGTGGTGAGAACGATGCTGATAAACAGGACAATGCTGAGCCCGGGTGGTGCATCAGAATGCAAGTAGCCCTGGCAATTCGTCAATGAACGACTCCAAGTAGAAACCTTTAATTTGAGAAGTTGACGAAAGCAGCATGATGTGGGACTTTCGGAAATTAAGCGACAATGTTGTAAACCTCAAACTAAGTAGTGGAATCATGTCGTGGACTCCTCATGTAACGGCTCCGGAAATGCAATCCCTGCCTCAATAAACCACGTATACCACTTTGTAACAGTACGTGGCAGAAGTCATTCTCCGAACCGCCAAGATGGAACGAAGCCGGTGAGCTTCGCGGAAAGAAAGGAGAGGACGATAAGCCGCACCATAGAACAAGAATGCCCCACCCAAGAAAGCCATGACAGCAGTAGCAACAGTCGGAGTTACATCCATGATTACTGCCGGTCGTTGCATAATCCCAGTAACCCTAAACCCCAAAAACCAAAAACCCTAAACCCTAAACCCCAAAAACCAAAAACCCTAAACCCCAAAAACCAAAAACCCTAAACCCTAAACCCCAAAAACCAAAAACCCTAAACCCTAAACCCCAAAAACCCTAAACCCTAAACCCCAAAACCCAAAAACCCTAAACCCTAAACCCCAAAACCCAAAAACCCTAAACCCTAAACCCCAAAACCCAAAAACCCTAAACCCTAAACCCCAAAACCCGCCCAGCCGCACTGCTTGATTTGCACGATCGCGCCGGAGCCGGCCATCAAGACTTTTAGCTTCCTCGACAATGCAGGGTTTAGGGTTTAGGGTTTGGGGTCATCGGACGCGCAGGGCTCGGACCAAACGAATGAGAAGCATCTCCTGTCAAAGAATAGTAATAGGACGTAGCATAGGAGATCATGCCACATGAATGTGAATGACTGTGTGTAAATCTCTAAATATAACATATATATATATAGGTATGTATGTGATATACAGAAACTAAAAAGGTACTATATTGTATGGAAGAACTGGAAGATTCTCTTCTTAGATAAGCACAGTTACACTTCATTCTTGCTCAGCGTGTTCCACGATGTGTGCACAAAAATTCCGAGGGCCAGCTGTTCCAAGGGCTTCGGCTTTGGGGCCAAAGTCCTAAAGTCTGCGCTTTAGTGTGTAGGATCATAAGTTTTTGGATTTGGGTTTCGGGTTTGGAGGTGGGGGGTTTAGGCCAACTTGCTCTCGGTTTGTCTCTGCTATAGCTGCTATAGCTTCATGTTCTCTTTCCTGCCCTTGCCTCATTCTCCCACTAACTGGGCTTCGGGTCCGTAAAAATGGCCGTGGTACATAGTCTCAAACAGCATGAAGCCGAGCCCGCACACGAGTTTAGTACACGAGTTTGTGTGGGAATAACATGAACGGACAAAAACGCGGATTGACACACCAGCGCCCTGAACTCGAGGCTCACAGTCCCTGCCCTCCGGCACATAATCCCCCTGGACGACCCTCGCAGCCCTGTACCCAAACAACAAGCCGACGGCTGCCTCCCTGTGTTCCTAGGATCCTGCACTGCAGACACCCCCGAACCTAGTGCTAGTAGTTAGCGGAGGTCCAGGGTTAAGGGCTTCAGGGGTTAGTCACAATCTACGATGATACACTATGACTGTATGACTATAAGCTACTATGACCGAACCAACTCAAGGGTTCTTGATCTCCTTGGCCACCGCGATGCTAGGGTTTCAGGCAGTCCATAAGCTGTTAATTTGGAACGTCCTGTGCTAATGGGGTCCTAACGGGTAAAATCAAAGGCCCTTTCCAGCAGTTTAAGCAATTAACATCCCAAAACTAGCTTGACAGAGGCGGGTGATACGAATCTGTTGTATGCATTGTGATACCCGCAAAGCCCCGAACAAACCTGTTTGCGAGACAGCATCTTGACGCCACGGACTCGCAGGTCCACGGTGGTGCCTCCAAGCAACAACGCGCAATCTCAAGCATCCTCATACTATAGAAACCCAATATAGGCGCCTTAATAATTAGACTTTCGTTTTGGGGCCCATAATACTATAATTATGATAAGGAACCCCAAAAAACAGTGTATCACCGGTCGGTCACTGCGGATCCGCCACTTCTAGACTGCTAGAGACTGGGGAGCCCCAAGCCGTCCCAATCATCTGAAAAGCAGATCTGGCATCTGTAGCATATGAAAACCTTGCTAAAATGCGAACCCCTAAACCCTAAACCCTAACCCCAGAAACCTTTGCTAAAATGTGAACCTCCGACCTTTCCCAAGTCTTGTGCCTCTAGAGCCAAGCTGCCGTAGGCGTCGGGGCTTCGGGAGTTCACTTCCCGAAACTCTAAACCTGAAAAAGTCTAAACCCTGAAGGGCTTTTCTACGGTTTTGTGCTTGCGGACTCGGATCCAGGTTTTGTTTGCAGGGAAAGAGCAATATAGGAGCCTTGACCATCAGAACGAGGGTTTCGGGTTTTAAGGAGCTGATGAGGATTCATACTCTTCGAACCAAGAACTCCAGCTGTCCACTCGCATGCCCTCGAATTGCCTTTGCCGTTGAGGCCGCTCTTCTGATCTACGTCCTTTTCCGCGATCAGTTCCTGGGCCGCTAGGCAATCAGGGCTGTAGGGTGGCTTTAGAGTTTCGCCCTTTGCGAGGTCGGGTAATCGCCCACACGCTCTCCTTCGCAACCGTTGCTATCAGCAGCAGAAGTAACATAAACCCTCCGGATAAGTTTTGAAAGCAAACCATAGGCCCTGAGGCCCTGAGTATAGCGCATCATTCTCATTGAAGAGCTGGATCTTGGTGTCCCCACTGCCATCATCTTGGTCCCACCTGGCTCTCTCGGACAATTTGGCTTTCTTTGCGTTTTTGTTGCTGAGCGTACACAGAGTACGAACTACGATACCTTTCGAAGGAACAAAGAAAGAGGGCTTGTTGAAACCAGCCGCCTCTAGGGTGTTGGGCTTTGAGTCTCGGCAGGGTCTACGCGTAGGGCGGGAATCGATGGTCTGTCAAAGAAGAAAAAGAACAACACCCAACCGTTATGTCACAAAGAACTGTCGTCTTGATAACAAACCTACTATGTTCGCGGTTTGCACAACCACCAAGCCCCAACTTACCTGCAAAGATTAAAGATGTGCCTGATCTCTCTCGCTCTTTCTCTCTGTCTCTCTCTCTCTCTCTCTCCCTCCCCCCCCCACAAATGTTTTGAATTTTGGATGCATGCAGAAACACATGTCCAATGAAAGCTGATGTTGCACCGATAGCAGCAGCCATGCTAGGGACGGTAGTGCTACTGAAACACAACAGGAACGGCAACAACAACACTGGTAGTAGGAAGACAAGATCAGAATAGCAATCACCTGCTCAAGGCTTCGAATGCTTAAGGGGACTATCGCCAAGCTGATCCCAGCTTTGGCCCTTCTAAGGGTTTGGCGTTTTTGGCTTTCGGTGTTAAGGGTTGAGGTGTTGCAGGCTTAGGTGTTTAGGGTTTAGAGGCTAAGGCTGTGGACCTTGTGATTTTGGGCTTTGGAAACCGAAGCAATGGCCGAAGGGCAGAAGGATGTTCTTGATGTCCTTCACCTCAGGACAGGGCCGGAAAAACACATGAAACAACCTGCCTCAGACATGGACAACTTTTCCAAGTTGCAGTGGCTGCATTCGCACCATGTGTTGAGCTGTGTGTATTACTTAGGCGCGAACATCCCGAAACAACCCTAAGCCCCTGAGCCCCGAAACCGAAAGCTCAATGTAGGATTCACCACAAGCGAGTCGCAGTTCGCGAGCATGCATTCATCCCGGTCTCAAACTCAAGGGATCCTTCCACTAAGTTGCCAAGCCCTGTAAACCCTCAACTCCCAACCCCGAAGCCCCAACCCCAAACCCCCAACCTTTGACCCTCAACCGCTAAACACTGCAAGTTGCCGTGTCCCATTCGAAGATGAACTTGGGCCCCGGTCTCTCGGCACAGTCATCCACGGTCGTTTGGTCCCCATCCTGCCATTGACATCAGCTTACATGGCAGAGGCTTAAGGGGCAGTGTGCTATTGTATACTAGATCCAAACTCTTATGAGCCAGCTCTACATTTTTCCGAGGGACTCACTAAGGCTATGATGTAGGGACACTGGGCCCCGCACCGCGCAACCTTGGAAGAAGTCTCAGCAGCTTCAGGAGATCCCCCGAAGCACAACCCGCTGGGGCTGCTCCAAACTGACGTTTTCAAACCTTCTACCCTAAACCTGAACCGTGAACCCATCCTTCACATGTATGTCTCAGGGCTCATGACCTTCGTGGATATTAGCAACCTGCTTTGTGCGGCGAGTATGATGAGATTTAGGGCTTCGAGGAGCTCACCCTTGGGTTCGGGGCTTAGGGTTCCCATTATGTTCCCTAAACCCTAAACCCTGAACCCTAAATCCTAAACCCCAAACCCTGAACCCTAAACCCTAAGCTTTGGCCCTTTCGGGGTCCCCGCAAGTCTGCGGCGAGTAGTTCATGAACCAGCCCCCGAGCCGAGCCACTCAGGTTTAGGGTTTACCATCGGGGCTCCTTATTATACTGAAAGGTCTAATATAGGGGCCTAAATAATTACCTATACCATTTCGGGGGTTCCTTATTATAAATATAGCACTATAGTTTAATGGGCCCCAAAACATCCCAAAACCCTATTCGAATTATTATGGCCCCTATAGTAGCTTAGGGGGCTGGGTTTTACGGCTGAGGGAAGCGTCCCAAGTGCGTCTGATCGAAATTGTCGTCTCCCAATAGTTAAACAAAGGCAGTTCCCCACCAAGGCCTCAGAGTACACCAGCAGAGCGCAGTTCGTGCATGTTTTCAGATCCTTGCAAGGAGTCCGCGGAGGTTACGGTATAGGGTTTCAGGGTTAGGTTTAGAGCCAGTACTAGATTTACGAAATGTTCTTTCCACCCATGAGAAAGCATTCAAGCGTTCTTGTATTGCCGGCGAGTCACACCGTCGTTCGTCGCTCCACCTTCCCGGTTGTTCAGGATCATCAGGGGGCCCTGCGAGGCTTGCAGCGCAGCGGAAGCAGCCGAATGGCAGTGCTTGGCTTCCACGAGCGGGGATGCCAGGTACTACATGACGAATTTTTCGTAGCCATACCATACCCCCTGAGAAGTGGACGCTTGCATCGCGCACACGCGAACTTCGATCCAGACTCACCGAAGTCTCTCGTCCAACGATCGCGTCTCTATCATCACCTACGAGTTCGAGGCTCGGCCCTGATCCAGAAGTATCTTACACCTCAATGTCACACTTCAAGCCCCCAACCCGGAAGAAAGAACATGCCAAGAAGCCCCGTTCCTAAACCCGGGCGGTCCGTGCAAGGAACGCTGGCATCCGTTTGTCGCCGTTGTGCGGTGATTTCCACTCCAGGAACACTGGTCTTCGTGATCACCTCTCCTTTCAATCAGCGGGCTAGATGTAACGTTGGGATCGGGGCCTGAAAAATCGAGCAGGTCTTTTAGGAAAATTGAGTACAGCGAGTACCCAGGGGGTCATTGGACGAGTTCTCAGCTACAGTGGGCTCTTCATGTGCTTTAACCTACCTTTGGTTAGTAGGGAATGGAGGAATGGCAGTAATAGTAGTTCTAATTGTACCCCATTCCTCCATTCCCTACTAACCAAAGGTAAGTTAACCTTGGAACTGACGCTCATGAAAGGTGCTCTGAGTGATTCCTTCTCCTCCCAAAGTGACTCCAGGGCCCGAGCAGCTACAAAAAAAAAAGGGTGTTTTGGCATAATTTATGCGGGCTTAAAGGAATCATAAGTCACACGGAATACCGCAGCTCCTCGGACTTGCGGGGGCTGGCTTCAGTGCTAGTGAAAGTTCGAAAACTACGCGAATTCGCATCTGGAGGAGCTTCTAATAACACTTTCCATCCCACACGACGGTCCATTCTGCGTTTCGAAGGCAGCTTTTCCGTCATGCTGGGTAATGCTGCACCAAGCCATGGGGACAACGGCTACAGTAGTGGGGTCTAAGGTTCCGGTTCAAGCTTTGGGGTTGAATGTTCGAGGTTTAGGGGCTTAAGTTTTCGGGCTTAGTTCATGCATTGAAGTGATGAAAAGCAATGGAAGTGTCTGGGATGGAAGACCTTACCTTGTCTAGGGGTTCTGAAAAGGTAAGCCACCTTGATGCAGTCTTTGCTCAGGGCAACCCCGCAACCCCATGACATCCCTTGCTAAGCCCACCTGGAGAACCCAATCGAATGCGAGAGCTGTAGTCGACAAAACACAACAAAACTAAACCGGCCCTCAATTCTCAACCCGAGAGATGTAGTCACGACATGCAAAGCCGAGTCTCCATGGGAGAAGGTCTTGAAGTCCAGCGTGGTGGTGCCGTACTCGCAGAAAAGCTGAGTCTCCTCGGTGTCCTCACTCGCGATCTTGTTGAACTCGTCCGTAATCGCTTTTGCTGCAACAGTGTTCTCCTCGAGATGGTCGTAATTCTCCTCCAGCTGCTGAGCCAGGCGATCAAACCTTGCCAAGTCTTCCTTTTCTTGAAGCAGCTGCTGGGGGCTGAGCTCCACTCCAGTCGAGCTCCGCTGCGCCTGACCGGAAGGGGGGGCTGATTCAGTCGGGGGTTCGAGATGACGGGCCAACCCGGCACCAGAGCACTCTCATTTTCCGTATCGTGGTTATGTCTCGGGTTGACTGGGCAAGAGTCACGAAGACAGCGTCACCATGCCGGAGCTCACGATAACGGTGACGACGAATCCCGATGAAAAGCAAACGAGAAAAGATACAGTACTCGGCATAATGAGTATGGTGACCATGCTGCTAGACACTGATGTTGATGATAATCAATGATGATGCCGTTGACGGTGATGGCGAAGACGAGGATGAGGAAGCTAATGAAGGCTATGATGATGATTATGAGGAGGAGGAGGAGGACGAGGAGGAGGAGGAGGAAGAGGCGGAGGAGGACGATGACGATGGCGATGATGACAGTGATGGTGGTGGTGGTGATGATGTCGATGGTGAGGACGACGACGAGGATGAGGATGAAGATGAGGAATTGCACACAGTTCTGACTCGCTCCGTCACTGCAGTGCGCCACTGCGAGCTCGCCCGGTCGGAAGAATGCATGAAGGGCCACATACTCAAGTCATTGTGGCCGCGTGGTCTCCAAATCCCACTTCAAAGTCTGTGCGATATGACGGCCCAGCATGCATCGAGTTCAATGCCATGCAATAAATTTTAGTACAATACAATACAATACAATGCAATACAATACAACACACGGAGCACGATTGTAATGCTAATGCGCAAAACACGAGCAGAGAATCCGCAGTCCAGCGCAGCACTGATAACAAGAGGGAACACTGCGCAGAGGAAGTGTGACCATCTCTCAATGTGTAGCAAACCCTCTTCATCCCGAACCCCCAGCTTCAACTGCACCCGCGCTCCTACATCTGACCCCTTTATCTGAAGCCTGCAAAGCTGCAGCCTGAAAACCAAGATCTGACGCCCAATCCTGATGGCTGAGCTCGGCCTCCCTTTCAGTGCAAACCGCCTGAAACCGAAACGCCTAAACGCTCAATACCCTGAACCTGAAGTTCTGCCTATACCAGTCCTACACCCGGAATCCAGAACGGGGAGTTTTAAGGCCTTGGGTTCAGCCTTTAGGGTTAAGGGCTCAGGGTAGACTCGAGCCCAAAACATAAGAATAAGAACCCTCCATACTGGTCAGCCTGCAGCATGCACGCTGCATCCAAATCCTCTGCAACTGCCGGGCCAAGCACGGCCCACCAAGCGAACAGCCACTTCCTCTGGAGTTAGGTTTTGAGGTTTAGGACTTAGGGCTTAGGGTTTCTTCTTGATATTCCAGATGCTTCTGCGGTTTAGGGTCTAGTGTCGATCCACTTTTCACGTCTGCTCCTTGGCTCTCCAGGAGTCGGGTTCGGCTGCGGGCTACAGGGCGGAGCGTCGTAACCGAGACTGTGGAGTTCAGAGTTGAGGGCTGAGGGTTCAGGGGTTAAGAGTTTAGCGTCTGGGGTGTTTTCATGCTTTTCGGTGTCGGCCAAGTTCTTTGGGGGCAGGAGCTCGCTGACTTCATCGACCAGCATATCATCAGTTGGAGGCTTTATTTATACTGCAGGGAAAAACTTCAGAATCTGGGCCTGTACTAGGCCCCACACTCTAAACATCGCGTCTCGACCAAGTTTTCTGTGCTTGGTGGCCGTCGGGCTAGACTTACGAGCGGCTCGGCAGCGAAGGTGATTGAGGCGTTGGGGCTAGTTCAGGGGCCGGTTTCCATGCAGCAGTCTGCGATCAAAAAAGAACTGACTCTCGGACGAGCATCGTCATCTTTGGATCGCCGCTGGAACTACGCGATTCAGTAGCACGTCTACTTGCAGCAAGCGGGTTTCCTTGTGCCGCAAGCTGCGCAGTGCGTCGGCACATGAACCCAAGCCACGCTGAAGGTTTCAGGAAAGCAATGGCAAAAGATGGAGGCAAACATCTTCTCTTTAAGAGCCATTGGGTCCTGAACGCCATATAGTATGTGTGCAGTCCGGGTTGAGGTCGATTCAGCAGCCCTTAGGGCAACCCTTACATACTGACTAACCTTAGTAACCCTAATCACGGAAAATAACCCGTATCATAGTAACCCTTATCATTAGTAGCCGTGATCATGGTAACCCCGAATATAGTGACCCATATCATATCATGGTAACTCTTCCCATGGTAACCCTTAGCAGCCCTTGTTATGGCAACCCTCATCATATAACCTTAAACCCTAAACCGTCATAACCCTCTTCGTCGGAAACCTGAGGACACCCTTCGTTTTGCTTCTGCGGTCGTCTGCCCCGGCCGCCCAAGCGCGTGCCGGCCTGAAAGGATTGTGATTCAGGCTTATATAGGGGCCTGAATCGGGTTTGGGGGCCGATTATTATACTATATTTAAAATAAGGAAGCCCCAAAATAGTATAGGTAATTCTTAAGGCCCCGATAGCAAAGAATCAGAATAAGGCCCTTAGAAGCCTTCCTAAGGGTCCTCATAATTTATGCGGGGTCGAAACTCTCCGTGGCCTGTTTGTTTCTCTGCAGCGCCTCCTCTCTTAGCAGGCGAAAAGTCCTGCCGTGTTCGACAAGAAGACGAGTGAAGTATCAAAAGCTTCCGAGGAAACTGGGAAAGCGAAGCTGGCTTTCAAGCAATCTGTACACCTGTAAGGCCTAGGGTGTACAGTACATGCAATATGGGGGGCGCGAAGTGGTAAGACTCGTGCCACACCCTCGCCCAGCCCCACGCCTACTCCCGAAGCAACACCACTGGCGTCTTCATCCGTGCCCACCCGCCTCCGGCAGAAGCAAACAGAAACAGTCCCTTCTGAAAGTAAGCATCAGATTACGTCCTTTGAGGGGTTTATGATTCATGTGGAGAGGGGTTGGTCCCCACGCCACAAATTACACGCTACACACGCTACACTCGGGACATTTTCGAGGTCTTTTGTGCGGAACCTTGGTGTAGAAGACCCGCCTCAGGCCCTAAGTAAGATCCTTGGTCGACGGATCCAGGTTTGTTTTTGCAAGCTTCATGACATACAGGAAGTGTCAGATTAAGCATGAGATTTCTGAAAAAGGGAAGAATTCGCCAGCAACGCTGCCCAGTTGGTGTGAAACTCGCAACCGGTAGGCATGCATCCCACATGTCCGTGAGAAGATGGGGCAATCAACCCCAAAGTCTGAACCACAAACCCTAAACCATGAAACAAGACAAGCAGTGGAGTGGCAAATAAGCCAGCTACTAGGAGTGTTGTGATGAGCTGCTGCAGTAACCACCGTAGACTTGATAGTTGCCCCAGAGTACCCAGATACGAAAACAGAGCTGGACAGCAGCAGTAGCGATAGCGGACCTTGCATTGCTTGGAAAGGCTCGGAACACTATAGCCATGATAAACCCTACGTGAACCCTCTGTGGAGTTACCGTGATTCAGGCCCTGAGGTCGAGGATCACAGCTCGCTCATTATCAGGAAGCCCATCTAAACCTTTCTCACATAACCTCGCGGAGGTAGAAGCCTCCAAATGGGAATAGCATGTTTCTAAAGGCTCAGACTTTATTGGTCTTCCAGGTCGTAGTCGTACTTACAAGAGCTATAGTAGGTAATCGTAGAGGTAGAAGCAGTAGCAGTAGCGTAGTAGTAGTGTAGTAGTCGTCGTCGTCGTGGTAGTGGTAGTGGTGGTGGTGGTGGTGGTGGTGGTGGTGGTGGTGGTGGTAGTGGTGGTAGTGGTGGTAGTGGTGGTAGTGGCGGTAGTGGTGGTAGTGGCGGCAGTGGTGGTAGTGGTGGTAGTGGTAGTAGTGGTAGTAGCAGTAGTAGCAGCAGCAGCAGTAGCAGTAGCAGGAGGGGGAGGAGGAGGAGCAGGAGCAGGAGCAGGAGCAGGAGTAGTAGCAATAGTAGTAGCAATAGTAGTAGTAGAAGTCGTAGTAGTAGTAGTAGTAGTAGTAGTAGTAGAGGTAGTAGTAGTTGTTGTTGTAGTAGTAGTCGTCGTCGTCGTTGTCGTTGTCGTCGTCGTCGTTGTGGTAGTGGTAGTGGTAGTGGTCGTGGTCGTGGTCGTGGTCGTGGTCGTGGTCGTGGTGGTGGTGGTGGTGGTGGTAGTGGTAGTGGTNTGGTGGAGGTGGTGGTGGTGGTGGTGGTGGTGGTGGTGGTGTTGGTGGTGGTGGTGGTGGTAATAGCAGCAGCAGTAGCAGTAGCAAGAAGTGAATAATAGTGGGAGAAGTTGTAAGTCGTAGTACCAGGAGTAGGAACAAGTTAGGTCCTGTTTTCGTGTCGAAAGCTTTCCAAGCCGCCCTCTCAGGCGTTCAGAGGCTGGCCACCACGCCTGGCAGTCATGTAGATCTGCTGGACAGTTGGGGGTTAAGGGGAAATATAGGAGCCTTAATTGGGTTTTGGGGCCCATTATACTGTAATTATAATAAGGAACCCCGACAATAGTATTGGTAATTGTTTAGGCCCCTAAATCAGGCTTCAGGGTTGGATGTAGGGTTTCAGGTCTATGACCCGGATGTGCGGACTTTGCGCAGCTGTGATGGGATATTCCCGCAATTGCGGCCCTGGTGGTGCAGGAAAGACGGCAGAGTTCTGAAGAAACAAGACACATGAAACCAAAATGAAGACGAGCCTGCCCTTGGTATTTACAGTCCAAACCTCGAACTCATGTTGCCTATCGGCCGTCGGCACGGCCCTAAAGACCACCGATCATCACCCTTCTTAAAGATAACTTCGGCCGGAATCATCACAGTGTGCTACAGGAAAGGGCATTCCGATAACTTCTCCGCCGAAGACCTCCAAAGCTGTTGAAGTATCACTGCGACACAATGTTCCAAGTACAAGAGACCACTGTCACCTGGTATGGGGCTCCCATTTTCGCTTCAAGGGTTTAGGATTTCGGCCCGCGCCAAGTGCTCCTCAGCTGCTCATCACCAAAGATCAGAATCGACGACCCGTCGGTCGGTACATCACTGAACCACCACGAGTCAGAAGCATGAATCATTGGAGTAGGGTCTTGCGTGCTTTGGTACATTAGGACACACCGATGAGGAAAATCTCGACGAACTATTCAGGCTTCTATACTACTGAAGAATCACTTGTAGCCCCTCGACCTTTAAGCCGAAAGCTAAGCGCCTAAAACTAAACCCTAACACTGCACACCATAAAACCGTCTGGGTGTCTGCCCGCCTGTGGATGCCCGACAAACTGGGGCTACGAGCACCCGAAGAAGTGTACACCTTGCGCAGTTGACTGGTGGCTTTCGATCAGAGGTTGGAGCAGGATACGGGGTTCAGGATTAGGATTTGAGAACGACTTAGCCGATAGTGAATGCACCGTGGTGACTTGCGTGAGTTTCGTAGAAACCTCGGTGTGCCAAATGTCAGGCTGGGCATGTACACATACAGCCTCCGTACCCCAGATCCTACCCGGGCCCTAGACCGTAGAAAACATCAAGCCCTGAACCATAAGACCCCTTATGCGCCAACAGCCACTCTAAGAAATAAAACGCAGCCTGGCCAGTTCGACAGCTCTCGCTGCTTTGCGGGTGCGGAAGCATATAGAAAAGAGCGCGTATCTATGACTCCACTTTCCAGGGAACTGCTTTGTCAATGGTCACGCAGAGGTTCATTGACCGCTAACTGCAAGACAGGTGCAACAAAACCCTAAATCCTTGGAACCACCATGCCCTAAACCTAGGAGCTTGCACCATGCAGTCGAGTCTGCAACGACTACACCTTGAACGTAAACCTGAACGAAAGCCTCAAGGTCCGAAGCTAGCAGCTCTAGCAGTATGTAATAGAGTCCAACTCGAGAAAAGGTCCGCCCAGAGATCAAGATAAGTCAGGCCCCAAAAACCCCTGTTTCCAACACCCTGCCTTCATGTAGTCAATGTCGAAGTACGCCTGATTCCTGGCGAAGTTTCAGGGCGGTAAATACGAGATATCACAACGCCCTCCCTGTCATCACGGCTAGTTTTTCAAACACACACATTCCTATCATTTTGGGGGGATCTCAAACCCGGTTCCGGGTGTAATCGCTCCAGGGTCTAGATTGCTGGCATGCTTTCGAACCCCCCCCCCCCCGCCCACGCCCCGCCCGGTGATATGAGGGGAGACGTACTAGCGCGAGTCATTCGGACCTCTGTACTAGATGCGTGCACTTCTCGTAATCGAAACAATATTTATTTTGGCAACATTAGTACTGCACACGATTTTAGGGCTAGGTTCAGAGTTTGGGATTGTATCCGCCTCAACCACAGAAATACTACATAGTGACAGCCTTACACTGCAACAGCAGTTGGCGCCGCTGCTGCATGCTTCTGACCACAGCTTCCCTGACTGTTACTCTGAAGCTTTGCAGAGGTTGAAATCCACACCAGACCCCTGTCTTCTCAGCCACAAGCCACACAAGACACACGGCTGGCGTCCTGAACATGTGCTCAATGCGTCCATCCTCAGTTCGTCGAGGGAATACTGCGGGGCTTTGGCGTCTCGGACTCAGGGCTTCAAAACGACATGGGTTCGCTGTTCGTGCGTATGATCGGGCTATGAGCCAGCGATCTCAAGACTCCATACAGAGCCACTGTCAAGCCTGGCCTAGAATGCCCGTGATGATAAAGCTCGCGGAGAACAGGTGACCTAAGAGCCTCAGGGTTTGAAGCCACGCAGGTCATCTGGACTCTATGAGGGAGTTTCCGAAAATAGGGGACTCTAAAATAGTACCCTAAATAGTAGGATCCTTATTATAAGGACCCCAAAATAAGGTACCCTAATTTTCGGAAACTCCCATGAGGCTCCTCAGGGTAAGATAAACTCTGGCTTGAAACCAGAGAAACCAGCTTTGTTTTTTGGGCCTTTGAAAGTAATCCAACCAACGTCTCCAAACCCAAAAGCTCCAAATCCTAATTATCCTTATTCAAACAAGAATTACCCGAATAGCCTTAACCCCGGAATACCGTTAATCATAAAAGCAGGGAGCGGTAACCCAAAACTGAGCTCCCAGCATGGCTTGTGGCATACTTGGTGCAGCAATCCTCGTAGGGCTTGCCGATGTCAGCCCGGCACCCTGAGGAACTGCACTTCTTAGATGGTGGTGGTGCTAATGACAATTATGATAACACAGCAGCGGCAACGGAAACAGCAGCAATGATGAACAATGACAAAGAATGAAATCTTCGCTGGCCGGCAATATTGTATTTGTATGCGATGTGCCTCCTTTGCTCCGTCTTGCACCTCTGTGGAAAGCCTTGAAGAAGGACCCTGGCAGATGTCTGTTGAACCCAGCTGCCGTGGGTGAAGCCAGTGCTGCGCGCACTACCAGACCGGAACCACCTGGCAGAGGCAGTTGCGAAAACCCCGAACCCAAAAATCTCGAAGCCTCGACCCCAAGCCAAACCCTAAACCAGTTTGGATCTGTTGGAAGGGTGAAGGAAGCTTTCGGAAATGTCGAGCTTCGCACGGAAAACAGCAGCTGAAGGCAAGGAGGTTCGGCTTGGGGTCCATCAACTTCGGCTGTTGGCTTTAAGACATCAGGATTGAAGCTGCAGATTTTGTTTCAAGTTGTTCATGCCTGAAAGTATACTTCATGGCAGGTGCAGGCTTAGTATCACCACGCTCGTACATGTCAATGTAGACACGTAGGGCATTATTCTTTCTGGAACTAGCAGGCACGCATCGATTCCCGACAAGCGTAGTCTTGGGATGGCTTTTGCAATTTGAGAGTCCTGCCGTACCACCATTCCTGTGCATCCTAAACAGCGAGCTGCTAGGTTCATCGATACCCGAAGGAGGGCTCCGAGTTGCTTAACTCAGCCGGAAACCGCCGTGTTCTGTGATTGTTTCAATAAGCCGTGCCCGTCCGTCTTCATGCAACCGTGGACTTCGGTGAGCGCTCCCTAGTAGTGAGTTGAAGGCACAATCAGTACAATCATGACCATGATCATCACAATCAGCCGCGTCGTGACCGCAAAACGGCCCATGCTACCTATATAAACAAGAATAAGCCCCAGCCTGTAGCCCGTTTTTCAACCAAACCTCAGCACAGGCAAGTTCCAGCCCAAGGCACGCGTTTCCAGCCCAGTCGCCACACAGAGCAATGTTAAGCACGATTTCCTGCAACAGCTCGGTGTCTAAACTAAACTGGCCTAAACTTGAAACTCTGAATTCGCAAACCGGAACCCTAAACTTGAAACCGTAATCCCCCAGACCTTGAACCTGGACTCAGAGGGTACAGCTCCCCGGCAGCGAACCTTGAAGGCGTCCTACTTACCCGATCCCAAGGCTTCCGCAACATACCAACCGAGAGCTTCTCAGGGCTCTATATGTTGTTGCACATCTTCCTTTCTGCTACTCTTGTCGGTCGCTAGTCCGAAACTGCAATATCCCTGCCATACTTGCACTCCAGGTCTGAACCGGGTCCTGGGGACCTGCCAAGTCCTTGTGGCAGGTGTGGCTGACATAAGGCAGGTAAGCAACCTCGGCATGGAGGAAACCGAGGTGCTTGAGGCCAACGGCCTTCGGGGCTTAGGGCTGCTTTTTGTTAGGCCTTCTGGGGCTTAGGGTTTCGGGTATACAGGCTTTGGGCCGGTTCAGGTTTAGGTTAGGGCAAGTCGTTACAGTTGCTGTTGCTTTGAACCCGAAGCTCAGGCCTCTGGCGTTGTGTTGTCGTGCGGGGGGATCTTGCAGAACTTCACACGTTGGGATTCAGACTTTTGGTCCTTGTTAGGGTAGGGTGTAGAATTTAAGGTTCAGGGTGGATCCTACCACCTTGAGTCTATGCCTCAGCGACTCCCGTAAAGTGAATTCTCGGGCGTCTTCGTCTCAATCTTCTTCAAACATAAAAATATGACTAACAATGCGTGATCCCTGGCTGTAGTTCGCCAGAAAGCATAAACCCTAAACTCAAGAGTGGGAACTCCAACCCTGGTCAAGCATAGTCAAGGCTTGCGAGTGTCGCACCTCGGGTGTAGAATTTGCTGAGTTCCTGGTTCAGAAAAGTAATTTTGTATAATACAGAATATTATAACTTTATAAAGAAAAGTAATTTTGTATAATACAGAATATTATAACTTTATACAGAAAAGTAATTTTGTATAATACAGAATATTATAACCTTATGACAATACGAATACAATATATACTTAATACAGTAATATGATATGACAAAAATTGACCTTCGGAGGCTGAACACAACCTCTATGCCCTTACGCATTCGAGAGAACAAACCCTCAGCGCTTGAGCGGTCTGGAATATCGTGCTTCGGCGAGGTGCGACCCATTTGCCCCAGCTTTCGGGACGTGGCTTGTCTTCCTCCAGGAACGGCTGGCTAGAGCGAAAGAGTTGAAGTTCTGCTTTGGGGTAAGCCATTGATTTCAGGACTCATTCCTGGCAACTTTGGTGAAGAAAGCCCTGGCCCCGTCCAGAAGATCCACGAGCAGCCGACTTCGTTCACAAGCGTGCTCCTCTACCCTGGCTCCTATCCCAACCTACCGGGCATCCAAGGACCATATCCGGACACAGCGAATCCCAAACCCTCAACTCAAAGCCCCGAGCCGAATGCCGGCTTTCCGAAGCTCCGGCTTCGGCTCAAAGTTCTAGCTCCCCCATCTCAGGCTTTGCTTGGCCTAAACCCTGAACGACCCGCGACCCCTGCGACCCCCGCAACCCTGCAAAACTTCGCCCTGGAAGCCCCTGGAAGCCCAAAGCCCAAAGCCCTACCCTATGCCGAAATCCTTGATACCCTAGGAGCCCCAGGAGCCCCAATGCCTCGATCCCCCATACGCCCCAAAGCCGCAGCTTCGCCCAGAGTAACCTGAGTCCTGGCCTTGAGATCTGCCGGAATCTCGTGGTTTGGGATGTGGTACACCTTGAAAGCCCTTCAAACCTTAAACCCTAAACCCTAAACCCCTAAACCTCAAACCCTAAACCCCTAAAGCCCCTTAAAGCCCTAAACCCCTAAACTTAAAGAGCAGGGGAGGAGTCAGGCTTCAAGCTCTACGGGAGATCCGACTGGGCTTGGGGGGTTTTTAGGCTTTAGGGTTCAGGGTTAGGGGTTCAGGGCTTAGGGTAGGGAATCAGTAGAGGTTCAGGGTTTAGGGTTCGGGGTTCAGGGCTTAAGGTTAGGGGTTCAGGGTTTAGGGTTAGGGATTAGGGTTTAGGGTATAGAGTTTAGGTCTGCCAAGCCTAGAAAGACGGGCTTTGGGATTTTGAGTTGAGACTTTTTGGTTTGGTACTGGCAGGGTCAGTCGGAAGCCTTCTTCGGTTGATGCTCAGTGACTCAAGCCGTGAAGACATTAAACCCAGAAACGTCTACAGCTTGAGGGCTCTTAGGTTGATGTGTTGTGCCTGGTTATTGGCTCAGGGATTAGCGATGAGTGCGTACGCATTTAGGATTCAGGGGCGTTAGTAGGCTACTGCAACTCCGACGGTGACGGCGACGACGGCGAGCCCACAGTAAGAATCCCGAAGAAGCTATCACGGCTAGTACGATCCAGCTAAAGCCTCAAAACAACCCTGAGCCCCAAACCCTAAATCCGAAACCCCAAGACCCTCAGTCCGCAATCCTAGACTCCTAGACATCTTTAAAACTACCCTCAAACCTAGTAAACCCTAAATACCCTACAAAACTCCCAGGCGCCCCGAAACACTCCTTAGCCCAGGTGGCCGTAATGCCATCCTCGTCCCAGGAGGCAGCGAAGGCTCCTGTCGCGGGATATCCGGGGCTTTGGAAGGACTTCCAGGGCTCTTGCTTAGTAGTATAGCGGCTTTAGAGAATTACCAATGCTATTTTTGCGGGCTCCTCATTATAAGTATAGTGGAATTCCTTTAATACCTTCTAGGGCCTAACTAGGGATCTATCGGAGTTCAGGGCTTGAGGGTTGATTAAGTCTGAAAAGGGTTTCAGGGCTTCGGGTTTGGGGCTTTGCGGTTTCGACGCTAGTGTTCTTGGATACTTGTCCGGTGGTGTTTATGTTCTTCTTGCTTTTCGGTATGGGTTGTCAAACGCCGCAGGGCCATGGCATGACGTAAATGAAATAATAAACCCTAGAGATCCCTTCAAGGAGCCCCCATTATAGTACCCTTCATGGTACCCTTAAAGGAAGAATATTATAGCACCTTAAACCTTGCAGGAACCCTGAAAGGAACCCGTAAAACTTTTACTTCGGCACTCGGGCTCTCCTCCGACATTATGAAAAAAGGGGTACTATGAGGGATTCACGGTGGTTTCATGGAAAGGGGTACCATAAGGGATTCCTTGGGGCTTATAGGAGTTATAGGAGGGGCCTTGATGGCTAAGAATAGGGTCTTGGTGGCGCAGTCTACTGCTGCAATTCAGATAGGGACTAGAAGGGCTTAATATTTCTAAGTATACCGCCCCTTGCATTGAGAGGTTTGGGGGTTCAAGCTTTCGCGGGAGGTCAGTGTCTTTGCCTTGGGAGCTACAGGGTTGAAGACTTGAGGCTTAGGGCTTCACTCGTTTGGGTTTAGGGTTTAGGGCCTAGGGTTGCACCCAACCACCGGCAACGCCAAACCCCGATCCCTAAGATCCCAAGATCTCAAGACCCTAAACACAAGCCCTAACATCGTAGACCCCAACCCTGAAGCCAAAATCTTCAGCCCTAGGCCTTAAGACTAGACGCAACCCTATTTGGGTACGATATTGGGGTATCCTAGTTTCGGAAACTCCCTTTTTGGATACTCCCTTTTTGACGAAGACCGAAAGTGTCGCAATCAAAGGCATCTAGTTCAAAAGCCCGGAAGTCCCTGGACCTTGTATAAGACCATACTCTCAAACTCTGACTCCTACATCCTGAAGACTCCAATGTCCAAATCCTAATTAGTCCGACCCCCTCCTTGCAAAGGATTCTACAGCCCTGCCTAAACCCTTCAAGCCCTAAGATGCTACAACCCCTACAAGAACCAGGTAACACCTGTCCTTAGGGGCCCGAACAGTAAGAGCAGAGGTTTGGGGGCAAGTTATACTATTCTTCTAAAGAGGAGCCCCCTAAGGCTACTTATTACTCCCGGCTCTACCCTTTGGGTCTGGAACCCTTTATCACATGGGGGTTGATCAAAATTATGGGCCCTTTTGGGGTCTGAATTATACCATATTCCTTATAGTCTAGGGGACCAAAAGGGACCCAGAATTTTGATCAACCTCCATGACATGTTAAACGAGGCCCTCACATCCGGATTCAGGCCCCTATGTTACACGACCCCTAAACCCGCACCGCAGGACCCGAAATACTGAACCCTAAACCTTTTAATCCTAAGGCGCTCAAAGACTCTGAAGGCCAAAAACAAAACCCCAAACCCTTAAACTCTAAAAATCCAAACCCTTCAAACCCCGCAACCCCGAACAAATTTACGGTGAGGGTCCTGGGTTCTTGGCGAACCACTCGCCAGTCCGCTGGACTTGGCGGGGACGGCAGCCGAAGAGATTCTTCCAGTAGTTCCTTTGCGGTCAAGGTTTCAAGGTTTCGGGGTTTGGGGGTTTAGGGCTTAGGGTATCGGGTTTAGCGGTTTAGGGCTTTCGGGTTTAGGGGCTTACGGTCTAGGGTTTAGGGTTTGAGCCCCCGCAGGTGCATGGTACATAGTTGCGAGAACACATCTTGCACTTACGGAAAAACAAAACATCATAATGAAGAGATGAAGGTTCAGAAACACATCAGCCATACCAAGATCAACATTGTGCTACTGCTACGTATAGCGAGCATTACTGAAAGTGCTGGCCCAGTCGCGTGTTGCAGTTCATGGGGCCTGAGCCGCCCATCCTCTTCCCCCGCATGCAACTTCCCACCTTTCCTCGGCGAGTGTGGCCCAGGCCGGGCTGAGCTTAAGACTTCGGCTGTTTGGTGGGTGAAGGATCCCCGTCCCCTGGCCTGGTGACGCTGAGATCCGGAGAGATGTTATCGGCCCCCGGCTCTTGTGGCTCCCGCCTTGCGCCGACCCTCAGCCCCAAACCCTTTATTCCCCTACTAAAAACCCCTATCCCACTCGCCGAACCTTGTCTGATAAAGGAGCTGTCGAGCGGCGGGGGTCGAGCAAGCAGTTCTTGTCTGTGTGGAAAGTAATCTTGCTCGCCTTCAGCCGGCTAGTCGTACCAAAATGTTGAAATTCACTTGTAGAGACGATCTTGAGCCTCATCGTTCGCGAACTCCATGATGTCGAACTCTCCGCCATCGGGCCTCGTTTGAGTCTTGGGAGATGGCCAAAGGCATCACAGTCACCAGAACAAACATGCACAAAACCACGTATGGTGAGCGCAAACGGCTCTGCTCCCCACCCAAAAGTGACCCAAGTCGAAGCAGTGCAATCCCTTCAACGTCCTTCTTTTTGAGCCTTGGCCATGCTTGCATTTGACCACTCCAGGCGGTGACGAGGTGCCACACCTTGTCGCTGTTCATCAACCAGAAAGCCGGCCAGATGGATGGACCCCAGGGCACATGGTTGTACTTCATGACCACAAGAAAGCCTCAGCATACAAAGGTAGCAGTCGTAGTAGCAGCAGTGGCAGCAGCGGTAGGCGTCGTAGGAGTAGAAGGCTTAGTAAGGTGGAAGCTATTAGCAATGGTGAACGCATGGATTTAAAACATGCCAAAGCTTTAATTGAACAAAGCTTGTATGCTATCTCTGTGACCCGGGCGGTCTGGCCGCCCTCCACTTACTTAAATTAGCGTCACCATAGTATTAGAAGTAGCAGCAGTGCCAATAGTCGTCGTCGTCGGCAGCGTCATCGTCCTCGTAGTTGCAGTTGTAGTTGCTGTTGTTGTTGCTGCTGCTGCTGCTGCAATTCGTGCTGTTGTTGATGTCGTCGCGTTGGATAGCTGATGCTCATGACAATTCCCACTGAACACAGAAGTCTTAAAGCTAAACTCCAAACCCGAAACTCAGAACCCCTATTCCTGGACCTAGCCCTCAGCCCGAACCAAATCTCGGCCCCAGAAGCCATCCTGTGGATGCCAAGCGTAGTTGGAGTGGATCATGACCTCCACTGCGCGGCTTAGGGCTTGTGGGTGCAGGGTTGAGAGCTGAGTAGCGGCCCGAAACCCTAACCCCCAACTTGAAGACGAATTTGGGAGTGCGTCGCCAGACTCAGCCCGCAACCGTCAAAAAGGACGCCTAGGGTTTAGGGCGTGACTTCGCTCGTATGCGGATGGCCTGGACTGCAGAATGCCCCTTAAGTGTTAATAATGTAGTGATTATTAATATTAGTAGTAGTAGTAGTAGCAGCAGTAGTAATGGTAGTAGTAGTGGTAGTAGAAGTAGTAGTAGTAGTAGTGGTAGTAGTAGTAGTAGTAGTAGTAGTAGTAGTAGTAGGAGTAGTCGTAGCAGCAGCAGCAGTAGCAGTAGCAGCAGCAGCAGCAGTAGTAGTAGCAGTAGCGAAACCCGTGATCAGAGCTGCTAGTCACGTTATGAAACAAGACTCGAAGCAAAAAGTAGCCGGAGGAAATCCTGCGAACAGCAGACAGAGCTCCAACTGCCGGAACTCCCCTCTTGTATGGGTTTTACTGTGATACTTCTAAACAGCCCTGCTAGACTCGAATAGTCTCATGTCACTTATCAAGGTCCCCGGCCGAATGACGCTTGTATGGCGCGATCCACTCACCTGTCGCTTGAGGAAGCGCGGGTGTTGGGCGCGCAACTTGGGATGCTCCTTTGGCCTTGTTGAATATTTTCGATCTTCGTTGCGAGCGTTGTGGCTATTGTCAACAGTCTTGCGACCATGGTTGCTGCGCTGTCACTTATGACTTCAGGATCACCGTGGTTCTCTCCTTACCAGTATTGTTGCTACCAGTCTTTCTGCTGCCCTTCGTCCACTCCCTAAGGCTTTTGCTGCTACTTTGCCATGACCAGCTATGGCCACGGATCTTCCCCAAAAGCCTACACCCTGGGACCCTAAGAAGTGCCCCAGCTTCGGAGCTTCCCACTGGGCCTGTGGGCTCGATACCGCCGATCTTCATGAAAACGGAGCCGTGGTTGGTCGCCCCGATCACCTCACATATGGATTTCGGAAACTGGTCGCTCAACATTAGGGGCCTAGCGTCTCGCTGATGTGAACTTACATGCTAACCTCAACCTCTACCCAGCAATGGCGATGCCTGGCAGGCATCGCAAGAAAACCACAACAGTGGCATCACTAACAAACACTTTATGGCAAATCGTATGAACGACTAGCTGGGAAGCTGATGCGACTTGCAGATTGTAATCGCCACCATCATCTGTGGATCGGTTTCAACTAATTTTGTGAATTCGGCCTCCCTCTCTCTCTCTCTCTCTCTTTCTCTCTCACAATTGTTCACACATTCGGGGCTTGTGGCCTGAATGACGAGGTTTAGTGCTCTGGGCGATGCACGAAGTCATTATCGAGATTTCCGTCTTTGGCCATCGCTCAACTTTCGGGCATACCTTCTTATCCTGAAAACCCTGTCTTGTAGATTTGCCACGAGTGCCGAGATGCAACACGTAGATTCACTGAACGGTAAACCTTTTCTTCAATCAACATACTATTATGATACTGCTACTTATGCAAAAATCTAACCCCAGCTTCCCTTCACAAGGACTATCTTCGAGTCAAGAATCGCGAGTCTGCTGACCCAGAGGCTATGTTAAATCCTTTTCAGACGCGCTTCTGTCCGAAAATCTGGCATCTGAGGCCCACGCTCCGTGCCTCACTGCGTCGTGAAAGTTGAGATACTTGTGTGCTCCATGCGTATCATCCTCGACGGGAGCTTGCCGAAACGATACAGGGGTGTCAAAGGTTGGTGGGAAAGTTGAAGGCATCCGGGTGGAGGGGGGTTGAACGTTTGGAAGCGCTCTTCACAGGTGCTTTGGCCCCATTTTTAATTAAAGCCACACCATTCGCGCAGGGCTTGGTTGGCACGACGCGCTCGCTGGCACCGCCTACTTAGGTGCGCTTTCGCAGACACCATGCGAGTCCGTAGTTGTGGCAGAACTGTGGTGTCTAGCGTCGGCTCGAGTCTGAACAGGCCCGATGCAGGAGGGAGCTGAATGAAAATGAATCTTCGGACTTGAACTTAAACTAAACTTGAAAGCTCACCCGTTCCAACACCCTGATTCTCAATACGGTTGCGGGATCCTGCGTGACAAACGTGAACTGCTGGAAGAAGTCTCGACCACTGGCTCTCCAGGACAGACCTCGGAACACGCAAACTTACTGCTGCCCCTCACTGCTGCTGCTGCTTCGCTAGCAAAACAGGAACAGCTGTGCTCCGAACATCATGTAAAGGATGGCTGTGGAGTGAGGGTTGAGTGTGTAGGACTTCGAGGCGCGCTGCTTGGGGTACGAAGCTGTTGGAGTTGAGGCTCGAAGACATAGGGCTGACAGGGGGTCCAAGCTTCACGTAGCTTAGTACCTGCGACAGAATAGTCGCACGACCGACAGTTTCATTGAATCTATGCGCAAGCTGCTTAAGCACTATATAGACTAGTATGATACACATGGTCATCATACAAGCAGTATTCATGAGAAGAAGAGAAGTGAGATTTGCAACAATAGCTGTCATACCGTGCTGGCTCTACAATGCCCTGTGACCCTGCCCCTGCCCCTGCCGTCCCCGAGACGTGCTGCTTTTTGCGATTTTGCTGGATCAGGCGTAGATCGGATATTAGGGCCTTATTGGGGTGCAACCGGGGCTTTGTTTATTAAGGCGGTTATCTTGCCGCGAAGCCTACACCCAAAACCCTTTATGGCTTGACGGGGTAGGGTTTCCTACAAGCTCACAGGCACCCTCCTCTGAGAACCGGGCGCATGTTCGACGGCTTAGCGAAGCAGCCTGTCATGGCTCACGAATGAGGTAGACAACTTCTGTACACAACTGCAAGTAAAGGTATAATACACATATGTGACACACTTGCGCGTTCGGGGTTGTCTTGGCCCAAGCTGAGCTTGCCGCCGTACTCCATCAGCTCTGTGTAGTTGACCCCCAGGTCCTGGATTTTACTCTGTGGGTCTAGGGTCGAGCACTGAGGGTTTGGGGCCGGTTCGGGTGTAGGCTTGGAGTTTACTTGAGAGTTTTGGTTCAGCTCCAAACTGAAGAGCCCCTACTGAAAGTCTTATAACCTTGTACACATATACTGCTACTACTAAGGTCATCATGTTGCATTATGACACGTTTGGTTCTGACTTGTGCTGTGTTTGTGCCGCTCTTAAAACACTCTTGCTGACATCGCTGCCCCTGATCCGACAAATTGTGCTCCTCCTCGGTGTCCATCATGTCCTCCACCTCATCTTCTGCCTGAAGCTCTTCGGCCTGAGATCTGGGGTAGGTGCTTGGCTTTACGGTTTGAGGCTCATCGCGCGCATAGTGCCATGATGTGCCTCCTTCTCTCCTGCAGGGAACTTACGTTGAACAGCTGACATTCCATACGAATGCCGGAAGACGTGGCCAAGGGTTTGGACCACGTCCCATGCAATACCTGTAGTTGGAAAGAACGGACCACGTAACGAAGTTCCTAAAAGTTCGAAACCCCTGGCCGGAAACTCTCAACCGGGTGCCTAGTTGCATTGATCTGGCGACGCAAGTGCGGGTGGCGGTGGCAGTTAGCATTTCGAGGGTTCTGTCCCATGAAGTCAGGATGCAGGGTTTCTGTGTATAGCTGCCACAGTTTACTACACAGCCAAGTGCAGACGATTCTATGATGTGTATCGCATTAAAGCCCTGATGTATCACGGTGTATCAACGTATCGCTGCAGTACAATCACTCTTCGAACCCAAGCCCAATCCGAAGCACCATCTCTCAGAAAAGGACTCCACAAACAGCAAACGACACAAAGGCAACCAAGACATGAAAGACCCGCCAAAACGGCATTGGGAAGACCGAACTACTTAGGAGAATCGCTTAGGCTTACGGCTTACGGCTTCGGGCATACACTGAGCCACTAAGTAAGCCCGACAGGCACTCGAGGCACGGCCCTTCTTAAACTGATTGAAGGTTGCTATGGAGAGCTTTGTTCCGGCCTTGTCTTGGTTCGGGCCCCACCCGCCTAGACTCCTAAAGTTTGTATTTATTTGGTATGAGTGAATATATACAACATAAAATATATTAAGTCTGTTCTATATATGTATATATTCTAGAGAATATACTGTAATATACTATAGATCGAACTCACAGATCCCATAGAGACCCTACGTCTCAGGCTCTTCTCATGGCCTCGGCAGCTTCGGTGGCGATTTTTGCTCCCCGATGCTGCAACGCATTCAGCGCACACTGCTCTCCTGACCGGAGAATCTGTCCACACCATCTGGAAAAATGCGGATACAAAGACAAAAAGGCACAGGTAGACAGATAGCAGATAGATAGATAGAAGGAAAGAAAGAAAGAAAGGTGGCTAGGCAGGTAGGTAGATAATAGACAAACACAGATAGAGACAGACAGACAGATAGATAGACAGATAGATTAGATAGATACAGAGACAGACAGATTCAAAGACAGAGAGACAGACAGAGAGACAGATAGATGGATAGATAGATAGCTAGGTAGGTAGAGAGGTCGATTGGTAGAGTTTCATTCTTATCTCTTAGCCCCATCCGGATGCCTGTGCACTGATCGTCTTGATGCAGTGCCCGTTCCTGGGCGCATCGAGTGGAGGGACGGGGTGAGAGCAATACATCCTGAACCCTGGGCCCCAGACGTCGAATTGGTATCTGAATCCACCCCAATGGTTGAAGCACAGGAGCTTCCAGATCCTCGCCACGGGCCACGAAGGCCACTGCCGCCATGGCCTCGGAAGCATTGCAAGCCTCTTTTTTGCCCCGCGATTCTAGGCCACAAAACCCCAAACACCAGCCCACAACCCCGAAATCTGAAACCCCTAAACCTCGAAACCCGAAACTCCTAAAGCCCTAAACCTCAAAACCCGAAACCCCTTGTCGGCCTACAGCTCCTCACAACAACCCTCCCCGAACTGGAACCCAATGCTTGGACAGCACAAACCCGGCGAACTTAAGAAGACTAAAGGCCGAATGAAACCAAAGAGAAAGCCTCATCCTGTAATAATAGGGGCCTTAATGATTAGAATAGGGTTTTGAACCTTGGGGCCCAATATACTATAGCTGTTCGAAGGAACCCCCAAAATAATAGTATAGGTAACTATTCAGGTTGGTGTCATGTCGACATGTTCTCCAGAGAGATGCGTTGCCCTCCTCCTCTTGCCAAACCCCAAACGCATAGCTCATGGATGTGTCGGCGGCAGTATCCCGACATCTCGGTTCGAATGTGTCTGTGTTCGTTTGGAGCTTCACAGACTTGTGACATTGCTGCGTTTGCAATGCGTCCAACAGCGGTATAAACTGCCGGGTCCCGCGCCAGGCATTTGGACACCTGGGAGCACATGAGCCGTTTATTCTGAGCTTACTTCTGGACTCGCAATCTTCACATGGGCGCATTGTACGATTTGTCTCTGTGTGTGTGTGGATGCGTGCGTGCGTGCGTGCGTGCGTGCGTGCGTGTGTGTATATCTATGTGTATACTATACATATATAAACACAACACACACACACATATATAAAATGTGTTTGATATGTGTATGCACACACATGTTTCTGTAATGCTTCTTGAGGTTCCGGGACGCCCTGCTTCATGGAGTGATAAAAGTGAGCCCGTCGCACTGAAACACCCAGCATGCCCCACAGATGCTACGAGTAACTACTAACTCAAGAACCGCATGCGAGTAAGTCCTCTCAGCTGCACGTGCTTACAGCGAGTGAGTTTGTGCCAGCAAACTCAGCCACAACCTCAAGCTGCACAGCTTGAAGCTGCGCAGCTATCTTGGAAAAGGCATCTACATGACAAGCCATCCACTGTTGAAGCTCAAGTCTGGCTGGCATGCAACCCGGTGTTGCTTCCGAGATGCCCAAGTCATCGCTGAGGTTTCTTGGTTTGAAGGCCTTGGTTGTGTCCGCTCTATCGGCTATGCAACGGATCGGACATGGACAGATCAGCAACAGGTTGACAGCCCAGGATCTTCATAGCAAGGCCCATTCCTATCCAGATACTCCTCTCCCGCCTCGTCATCACAGGGCGCCGTCGCGATTATCGTATTCATCATCATGACCAACAAACTAACATCACCATTGCAGCAATCCCCATGATCTTCGTCATCCTCGTCATCATCAGACCATCGGCGTGATTCATCGTGACTATCTAGCTAGACTCTAGCCGCAATGCCGACATTACTGGCAAATGCGAATCGTGATGAGAGCCACCATTCCTGCAGTCATCATCACCACCATAAGGGTAACCTGCTTGACATTGAAACAGCCTACCAATACAAAGCTAGAAGGTAACGCACCGGCACGCATAAAACTGATGTCACCCTCCCATCGTCACCAGCACCAGCCCCAGCAACAGCAGCACAAGCAGCACCGGCCACCACGATCAACATGACCATCACCATCTGCATCGTAGTCTGATAATCATCACAATGACACTCCTATTCCCACTGTTGCTGCACAAGTCCTCGTCATCATCAGCAGCAGCATCACCACCAACTGTCATCACCAGGGGCATCCATACGCGTGGTCAAACCAACGAGCCTACTGAACTGCCAAAGGGCGTGAAATATCGCTGTTAGCAGTTTTCGGCCCAAGATGGCCCAAGACCGGGCTCGAGTAGGACGTCAACTCGAGCCAGCAATGCCGCAGCAAGCAGGAGTACATGAACGTTCTCCTGTAACGCTTAGGGTAGAAGGTTTAGGTAGGGTTTCGGGGTTTAAGGCTAGTCGTCTAGGATGTATAGCGGTTCGTGCAGCCCTAGCAAGATCATTACGTGTTGTTGCTTCCGAGCTAGAGGGGTGTGGAGACCGGCGGATGCTGCAATGAAGCTGCATCCTCAACAAGTAAAGGGCTTAATTAACTTGGTATAGGGACCACTAGAGGATATCGTTTTGCCGTCAGCAACCTGAAGTAAGATTCCGCCCAAGGCAGGCCCTGACGCTGCGACAAGATGGGCGCTTTCACACTTGCATACGGGCTCTTGATTTGGGGAGCCCTCGAAAATGTATCCCAAGCGGGTTCTTGGTTATCGGGAGATTCCTGGCGGGGTGAAGGGGCCTGTACAGCCACGGTCCGAATCCAAGACACCTCTGCCACACTCAGTCAAGCCGAGACAAAACGGCACAGGCAGGTTTGATCTGATCTGAAAACCCTCAAGCCTGCAGGCTCCGAACCCGCCAGCCCGCGAATGCGAAGTCTACCAAAGCCGACTCACGAAGCTCCCAACCCAGAATCCTCCCGACTCTCCTCCCAAAACTGGGAAACTTGGACACCAACACTGTACAAAATCCTGAACCCTACCCCCAAACCCTAAACCCCAAACAGCCCAAACAATGCCAAGATGAATCAAAAAAACGACGCAATCATCCTCGAGCCCAACGAGCTGCAGCACCCCCCCCGAAACCAATGATCGCGGCCGCAATGCAAACAACAACAAAAGAGATAATGTAGGAACCTGATTAAGAAACCCTGGCCCTTTAACCCCCAAAATAGTAGGATTCATATAAGGAACCTTAATAAAGGCCCACGGTTTCTTAATCAGGTTCCTACATTATGCGCATCAGAGGCCTTGAAGTCAATTTCAGGGAGCTGGCGCACTACCTGGGACACTGGATGCCAAGAACTTAGAATGTAGCGATTAACCTTGGGTTCTGGGTTTCTTGGAGGCGCCTTGTTGAGGGTTTAGGGTTTGCGTCTAGACCCGGAGCTGCAGGGTCTACTCCGAAGATGATTCAACCCAGGAAAGAGCTACAGAGCAGTTTGAGGGGAAAAGGTTTCGGTGCCAGCGTCTGGGGCTTCGTAGCACCCATCGTGGTACTTTAACAATCTGCCTTGGCTTCACCACGCGACCTCGAAGACGGACAACCTTGTCATGGGAAGCATCCTGCAGTAACCCCTTATACAAACCATTACAAACCCTTGTAGTATTTCCAGTCCCCGCGAAAGAGCGTTACGACCGAGAGCAAGGCCACCTGCTTGTGGATGTAGAAGAATCTCGCCCTCGGCAGGAATCACTCACGAGAATTAGGGGGGGGGGGGCCTTGGGCCTTCATACGTAGATTAGTTTTTGGGGTATACCATACTGTAACCATGATAAGGTGCCTCAAAATTAGGCCCTATAGCAGGCTGGAGGACGACGACGATGAGAGCGGTGCGACGGCCGGACGGCTGCTACTAGCCCTACTACTGCTGCTGCAGGAACGGCAAGAACGCCCCTACCACTGCCAGCGCTCAAACAATGAGCTTTCGAAGTGCCGGAACATGGGGCCTGAATAGTCACAACAGGGTTTTGGGATATGTTAAGCATTACTTATAATAAGGAACCCTGCCCTAACTAAGGAATAGTGCTAGTAGTTATCCCGACCCCTCCCTATATCAGGGCTCCGGCCAGTGCTTTGAGGTGAGTCGTCGCCCGCTCAAGGCCTGGTTGCTCAGCCGGTGAAAGACGGGGGTTTTGCGCCTACAGGCTTTAGGGCTCAAGGGGTTTAGGGTTTAGTTTAGGGTTCAAGGGCTCAGGCTTAAAGTTTTGGGGCCTGTTGCCCCCTAATCAAAGATGTCGGCTTTAGACTCAAGGGTAGGGAGGATGAGTGTGTTTGTCAAGCACCGTTTTCCCTGTGACCGTTTAGGCTTCACGATTCCGGAAAATGTAAAACTAGTCATGGCCTGAGTGTAGGGGGATTGGATTTTTTCGATAAGAGGAATCTCAACAGAATCTATCCAGCACAGGCGATTTCAAGCAGGTAAGCGATGGGCATTGGGTGTCCGAAGCATGGGACAACTTTGTCGTGACACACTTCCTGCTTTGTTTGTCAAACACAGCCCTCAACGACAAGCAAGCCCTGTATGTAGACCACGAATACGGTGCCTGCATGCCCGCCCATATGTCTGCATGTACGCATGTGTGCATGTACGCATGCACGAGACTCTACCTCTTTTGCGTGCACACATGTACAACTACTCAAAAAATTAAAAGTAAATGTCGCTACATAGCTCCACATATGATAGAAGCTTGCAAATGGTTTCCGGACCTTTACACCTGTGTTTCAAGGCCGATTTCGCCTCATCAATAAGCCCGCAACTCAACCCGATAGCGTCGAAATTATTGCACCAGTACGCAACGAGGCCTAAACTCCAGGCCCTATGCGCTGACAGCACACAACCCCCTGAAAGCACCCGGAAACCCCAAACGGACCACCACAACCCTGGGCATGGCTCAAACGACCCAAATTTCTGCACCCCAAAACCCCGAAGCCCACAATGGCCGAAACCACAACAATCCAGACCTCCTGCACGGCGTTCTTGAAACCGCTCCGGGAGCGGAGTGGGCTTCTTCTCTGGCAGCGCCTGGGAACACGAAGCCCCCAAACCCGGTGTAACCTCGAACTACGTTGAAGCCCGAAGCCATCAACTCGAATCCTAAGCCCTCAAGCCCAAAGCCTCCAAACCCCAAACTCTCAAACCCCAACCGTAACCCTCAAGGCTCTTTGCCTTTTTTCTTAATCGCCTGAAGCCCCCAAAACTCCACAACCCCCCCGGCCGGGCTTCTCGCCAAATAAAAAGATCCCCAAGCGCCCGCTCCGCTGCTTCGATCGCCTCCCCAGAATTGCGGGGTTTGTGCGGTCTTTGAAGTCGGTAAAGGGGTCTGCCCCAGTAGAACAGTAGCTTTTATATCAGGGGCGGTTTCGGGGCATCCGGGTATGGGTCGGATTGACAGTAATAATGAGCCAGACAGTCAGACAAGCAAGCAACGACCATTTCCTACGCAGCCGCCCTAAGCCCTAAAGCCCTGAAGCCCTAAGCCCCAAAAGCCCTAACCCCTAAAGCCCTAAAGCCTCAAGCCCTAAGCCCTAAAGCCCTAAAGCTCTGGCCCTTTCGGTTTGGTACTGCTGTAGTCTTGGCTCCACTAAAACTAATACAATCCTAGCCCCCCCCTTATGTTTTTGATTGACTTTCAATCGTGGGCCCGAAACCGCAAAATTCCGGGGGCAGAGAGTTTTTATAATTAGGGTTTAGGGTTTACTTTGGGGGTTTACTGTTAGGGATTACTGCACTAGACTGGACTCGGAATCCTGGGCTCCATGTCTATATGCCGCTTACACATTGAAGGATCCGGAACCAGCGGAAATCGCAGGAAACATGGCGGACTTGGTGTTCTAGTGCACTGGAGCAGCAACGGGAAGTTGAAGGAGGATGCCCAGGTTGCAACTCAACCTCCCTACAGAACCCGATATCCGATCACACAGCCATGACAAATGTCTTCCAGACTGGCCCCCGAAAAAAAAAACTGTTCCGGGGAAACACGAGATGATCTGCTCTACTTCGTAGAACCACGAGAAATCCCTCAACCTGGAAACTAGACCTCTGTGGAAGCTTTGAACCACCCCCAAAGCATCTCAACCTGGACCCTCAAATGTAGTTCCTTGTTCGATTGCAGTATCTTCGGACCATGAACATCCAAAAACACAACTCTAGGTCTAGATCCAAACCCTTGAGCCCCTAATATAGTGGCCTAGCTAATTACCGATACTATTTTGGGGGTTCCTGAAAAAATGTTAGTGTTACAGTATAATCGGCCCCAAAACCCTGTTCTAATTATTAAGGCTCCTTTCTTAAAGCCTCAATCCTATGTCAGCTCGCCTGGTTGGGGCTTGCAGACAGCGCGTTCTGCACGGCCAACAACGCCGATGCAGCCTTTTGTGCGGCAACTGCAATGCGGGGACTTCTGCCGCAAAGCCTTGATGCTGTTTTCCAGAGCCTAAGCTTAACTCTGAATTCCACAAATCTTGTCGCAGTGCCAATACCTATGTCTATATAGGCGGAACTTGTATGAACTTTCCCTTCCGCTGTGAAGGTCGAGGGCTTCAAAGCTATTGATGTCCGACCCTCCCTGCCCCCCACCCTTCCAGCAGCACCCGACCATGCTTTCTACGCGAGGCAGGGATACACAGGTAGAGCCTGAATCACTGAAGGCCCGTAGCGGCTCGAGCTGCATTCTTGACGCCCTTCAGTGTGGGCTGGCAGGTCTATCCGGAAAACCTATCCAGGTCACCAAGCATAGTCCCGAGTGGTCCTTGTTCTTTAATTAGACGGGCTCAACCACCGCGAGCGCCATCAAGAAGTCTCTATACTCTTTTTTTTCCCTACCCTTTTAGCCCCGAGACCAACAAGCCTCGAAGCCTGTCCCTGGAGCCTGATGACCCGGGCGTCTGACACCTGCCGTCGCGGCGAATCCACCAAGCCAGACGTCCGACGCTATCAGACCGAAACCCTCTGCAAACCCAACGCCGCCTTATACGCCCTTACCCCAAAAGCCGAGTCCACTCGAAACCCTAGACCCCTAAACCGTACGACTCTAGGACACAGCCCAGCACCTGTCCGGCCCGCTGGCGCAGGGCGCGAGACTCGATGGCGGTCTTCCTAGAGACTGCATTGCAACCACCATTAGCAGCATTCTCAAGTTCGACATGAGAACATGCAGGCCTGCAAGAATCCAAGCCCAACGCCTTTTACCTAGACCTTGAACCTAAAATGAGATCGGCAATGACCCGACCTTTCGCAAACCGGCATCCCACTCATTGATCCTCTTTCACTCAGCTCAGGGCCCCTTCCGCCTTGACGCGGGTCGCCTGAGGTTCAAAGGGGGGGTTGGCAGCGAGCAGCAACCGGTTGCGGCTTTAGGTGAGTCTTGGATTTTCCAAACTCAAAGGTTGTACCTAGACAGATGGAGCATCGGTACTTTGAGGGATTCTTGCTGTCTCTTCGTGGTACGAGCAGGACGCGCGCATGTGAATCCTCAGGAGGATTTTAGGAAGACAATTGCTGACTGCCGAGGAGCACAGCATACAGTCCACAGCCTAGATTCAACTCCACGAACCCTTTAAGCCGAAATGATCCAAAGAATCCAAAGCTGATGCTGATGATGGTGTTGCTGACTTTGAGGACGATAGCTGCGGTGCTGGCCGTGATGATGATGATGATGATGGTGACGACGATGATGATGGTTGTGATGCCGATGCTGATGACGATGATGATGATGGTCATTATGATGGTCATGATGACGGTGAGGTTGGTGTGACGATGATGGCAATCCTGGTGTCATCGAAGATGAAGGCTGCGCGAGTGGTATTTAGTCGGCGTCGTCGAAATAACTGGAGAAGAAGCAGCAGCAGCAGCAGTAGTAACAATAGTACTCGCAGCGATGCTGTAGCAGTAGGCGCACCGCACCAGCCTGCCTGGTGTAAGAAAGCTGGGAAGACCTGGTCTAAGCCTTCAAAACTGCCGATGCCCGAAACCACCAAAACCAAAACGGGTTTGGGCTTTAAAACGGTCGAGGGCTGTGGGTTATCATGGGAGAAGGCTATGCCAAGGTGCAGCGCGTCCTCAGCCACCTGCAGAGGCCCCAACCCCCCGTGAATTATCGATGTTGACCTTTATCAGATCTGAAGGCCACAGTCTCCGACAAAGACTCCGAGTGCACCAAAGCAAAAGCCGTGAGGCACGTGCTCCAACAAGAAACCTCATCTTTAAGTCAAACACTTAAGATGCCGCAAGCGAGCCACCCCTCCCAGTTCTGAAACTCTGCGCTTCGTTTGGGGGTTCCTTGTGTACTTTACCCATAGTCGGTGGGAGGCTACCGTGGGGGTTCAAGATTAAGGGGTTAGGAGCTTTAGAGACCTCGGCTAGGGCCATATAGTAAGACAAGAAGATAACCGAAACAGGAAAGTACCCTGTAGGCCCAGGTCCTCGGTGAGTCCTCGGTGATCTAGAACAAGCCCCCGTGCCGGGCCTTCAGCCACTTCCGGGCATCGTCACCGGGGTTGACTTTCAGAGCAACGGAGAGCGCCTCCATCGCTCCCTCCTAGGGTTGGGCCGTCGCGTGTGAGAGGTGTTGTAGAGATTGTATGAACGAAAGCAGCTCGACTTTCATGTCTGTTGAAGGGGTTCACTATTGTTTAATCACTACAAAAGTCAATAGCATCTAGCATGGCTTTGCGGCTCTGTGACGTGGTGTCTAGGCATGTAATTATTTCCAGATCATGAGGTTCGGCATTTTTGTTTGCGATTCTCTGGAGCTGCTCAAACAAACGGATAGGACCACACACAAAGCCAGCAAAGAGAGACAACCATCCCCGGCTCATTGAAAGGTATCCCCGGCATGTGACATGTCTGTCCTGCGCCTGATCGCAGAAGAACTGGATCCGCTCCAGGTATTCATCCCGGATGAAGCGGCTGGGCGAGAGCGACTGGAAGCCCTCGCCCGAATCCGCAGGCTGGCCGTCTTCGTGCTCTGCAGCTTCCGTTCCTTGCTCGGCCGATTTTGAGGGCTCCCTTCTTGGAAGCTCCTCCGACCTCTGGCCGCCAAGGTTCTCCTCAAGCTCCAAAGACGGATTCTTGCTGCCGTTCACAAGATCTGCAGGCGCCCAGGCAGCTCCAACGTCCCAGCTGCTGGAGCGCTGAGTGTCAGGCTGAATCTCGCCGCCGAGCTGGTCCGCACTGTCCCACTCCACGTTGGTCATGGACGGCTGCAACGGTGTGATTTGGGTTGACATCTTCCTCGGGAAGCAGTTGGGCTGACGCGTGGTGATGTTTCGGCGCGGCTTAGCATTGTGTAGTATCTTCGACAGCCCTTGCATTTGAGGCATCTCCAGTAAACTTTGAGCAACTTGAACCTTCATACAACTGCCGTTATCATCCTTCCTCAGTTCTGCCCCGATCATACGCAATCTTCCCAGCCCTGACGACATGCGACCATCCTCTACTCACTATAGAAGCCTTAATAATGAGAATCGGGTTTGGCATATATTTTTGTGTACGTATTATAACGGGGTAGTAGGATAGTAATACTAATTATTCACACCCTATAACTAGCTGTTTGTTTCCCTGCTTCTGCAGATCTGCGGTGCATGCTGCGCACACGCTACATCTGGAACTTGGGTCGTGCTACACACAGGTACACCTTGCATATGAAGAGCAATAACAGAGGAGCCTCGAGTGTCAGTAACCCGAATACAGGGGCCTCAATAGCTAGAAACGGATTTTGGGGGAGACAATAGCATAATATGAAATAAGGATGCCTGAGGAACACTTTTGGTAACTAATAAGGCTTACCTGTCCAAGCGTTGCCGATTCACTGTCGAAACCTTACTGCCTTACTGCTACCAACTTGTCTATCTATCCACCTATCTACCTGTATGTATGTCACAAACACGAAGATAAGAAATGAATAACTGAGGCGGCAGAATGTTTGTATGTATATGTAAGCCTGAGTGTGTGTGTGTGTATGTATATATATATATATGGGTGGTTGTCAAAATTAGGGCCCCCTTTTGGGTACCCTAAATATTAGGTGCCGTACTTATTAGGGGCCCAAGAAGGGACCCTAATTTTGACAAACGCCCATTATGTAGATACACACTTCGTGGATCCTACAGCAGAATTTCAGGCCAGCCACAGTTGTTTCAAGGCCATGTGCAGCGCATTGCGCTCGCAGTGCGCAGCTGTAGCTCGGGAGGAGAGCCCAGGCAGTTCCTGCTTACAGGGTTTGGGGTTTAGTCCAGGCTCCATGCTGCTTCAGACATGAGGGGTCCTGGAATAGACAATAGAGATGAATTTCCTTCTCATATGAGGACCCATAGAAGGGACCACCTAAATTTCTGAAACCCTCATGTGAACTCCCACCATCCATCTCACCAGTTTTTGTGACTTACCGACTCGGCTTGTCTGTAGCACATGAAGTTTTTCAAGGTCGTTCATCGAGGATCCTAGGGTCGCTGACCGGTTCCTGGTTTCTGCCGTCGCATATCTCAGCTCTCGTGAGACACCGAACTTCGACTGGACGCGCTCGTAGTTAAATGCTGCTGGTACCTGTACCCGGGCTCCTAGCACTCAAAAGCAGAGTCAGTTCTCCAACGCGCCTGGTACTGCTAACAACGCCCCTGAACGCCAAACCCCAAAGCCAAAACCAACCCGAGACAAATCTACTGCACATGGCTACAGACTACAAACCTTACTAGTGCGTTCAAGAGCTATTGAAGGCAAAGTTGGGAGGTCTGGGGAGGGCATGCCGCTGCTCCCATTTGCCAGCCTCCTCGAAGGCATCGCGATCGCGCAGGCCCCAGCCAATGAGCCTGCAGTATCTGTTGAGCTTGAAGACTTAGCAAGAATCTCGTTTCTATTCTCAGCCAGACTCCTCTGAGGTTTAGAAACGGTCGTAGACTTTCCCAGCTTGGCTGACGAGCTCGCCAGGTTTCAGGGTCCAGAGCACCGAAGGCGGAGAAAGAAATCGATACCACTCGTGATGGCTTCTATACATGATATTTGCAAGTATGTATACATATATATATATGTAGATGCCTAAATATATACACATACATACATACATACGTACATACATACATACATACATACATGAGCACGCATATGTACATATGGTGAATTTTGCATGCCAACATGCATGCATGCACACATGCATACATACATACATACATACATACGTACATACATGCACATCTGCATACGAGGCAAGGCCTTCGCAGCGCAGCTCCATTCGTTTGAAGCTTACAACGTAGATCTGACTCTTGAGCCTTTCTCAACTTATTCTTCGCTCCCCTTGTAGAGCTGTTAGGGGTTGCTGCATACACTCGGGCGTGGCCTGCCACGAACTCTAACACTCAGTACTCGGGACCCTTGGCCAGTGCATCGCAGGAGCTGTATAGTGCTCCTGGGGTTTGTACCCAAAGACACGGACAGCACAGCCGGCAATTCCTGCAGAGAGATAGTGGGATATGTCGCTAGTACCAATGCTGTGCAACGGAGGCCACAACTACCGGCACTCCCGCAGCTGCGGCTGCCCCTCCTAGTGACTAGTGAGACCGAGCATCACCCTTCTTGGTTCTGAAGGGGTGCATATTGCATGATAGCTGCCTGCAAGATGGTGCAGACGGCCATGTTTATCTGTATGAGCAAGCCGCTAGAATGGTACTTGTAAAGAGCCTTCCCAGTTGGATGTTGTTAGAGGAGTGCCACATTTCGATTGCCTCAGGCGACATCGTTACTCCCTGCATAGTCTCCAGGGTCGCATAGATGCATAGCTTCGAACCCAAAGATGATAGCTTCAGACCCCCGCCAGCAGTCCTTGCCAACTGGTCGGCGCGGGGACATGGCTCCCGCAGCAGTCAGCTGTCCTGAGGCAGCAGCAGTTGCATATCGTAGCAGAAGAAACGTCGCAGCTGGTAGTTTGATTTGTTCTCACACTAACAGGAGGAGTGATAGCAGATCTAGGGGCAGTGGTCGTGGTAACCTTGCAGTCCTCGGGCCAGTCTTTGGGCCCTGAGATGCCAACGCGAACTGCTGCTGATTCCCACCTCGCGCGGCAGAGGAGTAGATAGCAAAGAGAAACACAAAAATAGAGCTGACCAACTCCTGAATCCCGTGAGCAAAAAGAAACGCACCATGCCCCACCCTACGGCAGCAAGCCGTCAAATCTGAGAATCCAAACCAGGTTCCAGCAGTCAGCAAATCTCCACCTGCCTGTATGTGTGTACATACATATATATATACACACACATACATGCATATACATATGTACACACATATATATACATATATATATATATATGTACATGTATATGTATATGTATATGCATCTATATATATATAGAGAGAGAGAGAAGTATAAATATACATATATATATATACACATGTGTTTACATCTGCTTTCCCTGTCGAGTGTTGGGTTACCTGTTGGTCCTGAAGCCTTCCCGGGCGCACTCACACATGTGTATGCATGTATGTATGTGTGTATAAATAAAAATATATATAATATATAATATAAATATAGCTGCCTGTGTATATATATATATATGTATATACATATATATATATGTCTCTCTCTATACAAATATATATATATACATACATAAATATATATATATATATATATATATATATATATGTGCATGTCGAGTGTCGCATCTCCTGCTGGTCCTGCAACTTCTTGAGAGCTGCTGTGAAAAAACTGATGCTGACAGTTCAGAAAACCCCGGAAACTGCTGACAACTAAGCCAAAGCCGTCTCATGATACCCACCCCCCCTCTACAAACATCAGCATGGCTTTGGGAACATTTGTTCATGCCATTCTCCCTTTCCTGGAACCGTGCAGCAGGTATGCGATTTGAGGTTAGGTCAAGCTCGCATGCATCCACTATTCTCTGTAAGACCATAGCCGTCATCATCATCAGCATCATCATCGCCATCATCATCATCAACATCATCGGCATCATCATCATCATCGTCATCATCGGTTTGCCTCCAGCAACCTCCATCGTCATTGTCATAGACATAGGTCCGAACCATCTGCAACACAACATTCATCGCTATCACCACTGTCAGTCTTGACAGAAGCAAAAACCAAGGTCTGCGAATTCAACCCAGCCTGTGACAGTGCGTCATGCGAGTCTGCGCCAAGGTTGAAGACGCGGCTCGGAAACTGAGGAAAGCAGGTACCGAAGCTGCCGCTGGTAATCGTCGTGTCCCAAACCTTCTAGAAACAACATACTATTCCTCCTGCTGAAGCCTAGCCCCTAAACCCTAAACCCTAAACCCTAGACCCTAAAGTCCCTAAAGTATGTCCATTCAGTGCTTCAGGCCCCACACACACATTTCGTCCTGAATCTGAAAGCATGGAGAGAGATGCAACTAAGTTTAAGGCCTAGTGGCTCTACACTGTAAGGCCACCGCCGCTAAACAGAACCCGAAATCCCGAACCCCCAACCCTGCACCCGAAACCCCCAGGGAGGTCTTCACAAATGGTACATAACATACCATTCTAGTCCCTATATACTGTTCTACACAATCTACCTCTCAGAACCCAATCTAAACCCTAAACCCTAAACCCAAAACCCTTGTCCATTTCTTAAGACTCCTAAGTTCAAACGCGGATGCAGCCAAGCGAGGCGCCAACTCGTGCAGTCCGGGTAGGGAGGCTCGGCTCGATGTGGCAGTGGACTCTCGGACGAACCTAGGCTACATCATACCATGCAGATATACACAGATACATACGTATACATATATATATATACATATACACATGTCCACGTACAAATTAGTTGTTGTTCTTGCGCTTGTATGTCATCCATATACACATAGATACACACACACCACTTGCTTGCTTACTCATGCTAAAGTACATATGTACATAACATATATGTACGCATACATTTCGGCACAAGGAGCTCTATTTCTGTAGCTAGGACCAAAGGGCTCTTTATCATGTCGCTTTCTGCATATCTGTTTATACCTGTCTCTAAATATTTTATGTGTAGACTGACCTCCTGACCGTATAGTAACGAATGTATGTATGTAGGCATGTATGTATGTATCTACGTACCTAGGAGTGCATGCATGTGTTTGCCGTTCGCTTACTTACTTACTTATTTAATTAATGAATTACTTGCGTATTTACTTACTAATTTACTTAGCTACCTACCTACCTAACTAACCTACCTAGTTACATGTTTACTTACTTCCTTAACTGCTTGCTCGCATACTTTAGTTACTACTTACTTTCTTAGCTAGCTGCTTGTGGGCTGATTATCCTATGACTACGCACTTATTCATTATTCTTTAATTGGAAATCTATGGATTTATATGCTTGTGTATGTCTGTTTATTTATGCCTTCATGCGTACATGCATAAAAAAATGCAGACATACGTTCCGTTACGTTAAATTACATTATGTCGAGTAGCAGTCGGGTGGTTCGATCCCGCCGTGCTGTAGCCTCGGAATTCGACCATGGCTTCTATGTATTGTACTACTAGTCCAGTAAGCAGCTACAATCTACACTACATACGTGTCTGTACATATGCGCATACATACATACATACATACAGACAGACAGACATACATACACATACATATATATATATACATGGTGTGTGTGTGTGCAGGTATATACATACATACATATAACTCAAAACAGATGGATAGATGGATAGACAGACAGATAGATAATAAACGAACAAGCAGATAGATAGACAGATAGATAGACGGACGGACAGACTACAGCTGAAGAGTTGAATATCGGTATACAGTCTAGTCTGTACATATACATATGTATATATATATGTATGGAAACTATACAGACACACATGCACATGAATTCATGAACCCTGCTGGGTCTTCGACACTCGTTTCCAGTGCGCCGCCCTGCTGATCCGCTGCAGCCGGCGACCTGGAGTCAGGTCGGTCAACAGTCAGAGGCACCTTTGAGCGTCGAGGGTTTAGGGATATGGTGGGGGATTTAAGTTTAGGGGTTGCGCCTTCCAAGGTTTATGTTCCTGAGATAAACTTGAGAAACGCCCTCGTGAAGCTCTCGAGCCTGAAACTCGAGCATTTTTTTGTGCTTACGACTGAAGCTGTAAGGTTTCGGATTGGGGGTACAGGGTTTAGGGTTCAACACTTGGGGTTCTTACGGAGACTATACAGGCCTCGAGGGTTCAGGAGCTTGAGGCCTTCATCAAGAGCTCAAGGCAGGCAGTCAGACTCTGCTATGCCTTTTGGTCATTTAGGTTTAGGGTTTAGGGTTTAGGGGTGTCGGGGTGTTCTCGTGGCGACAAGATCCGAAGACCCGGGAAGCCGGGACTGAAAAAAAACCCAAAGACCCAACTCCATACTACCTAGTGCCGTAGGTGGCAAGCCGGATAGGCCTTGACCCTAAACCGTGAATTTAAATCCCCAACCCCAAGCCCTACTTCACAGAGACCATAAATCCTAAGTCACTTTGGACCCTTGCCTCCCGTCGTCGAATTAAAGCAGGCAACAACACATCCCGTGATTTCTGCGATCCGGCAAACCAAGATGAGTAACTCCGAACCTTATCCCGTCCCGGCATTCGACCACATGGGAGTTGCAGAACAGCCCGGCGCCCAAACGTAAACTCTAGGCCCAAATCAGGGGTTTAAAGTTTTGGGTTTACAGGCTTAGGGTTTGCGGTAGAGTTTGAGGCTTGAGGATTGGAGGGTTCAGCCCTTCAGGCCTTCTTCCCTGATGGCCCATCCGTGGCGCTTGCCCCTTTCCGGCTTCGCCCATTCTCGACCATACCTTAAGAAATCAGCAGCACGGGGAATGCGCCTGGCAGTGGGCGTACAGTGATCTTTCGATTTCGAAAGCAAACATGAGTGGTACCCCGCTAATCCATAATCAGGTCTTCTGCCAATGCTGGGCCTTGCACTCACCTATCGGACCTTTACAAGAGAGAGCTCTAAGGCAGGGGATTCACCACAGCGAAGCCCTGTGCGTGGCATCTACAATACACATCAGATCACATTCATAACGGCCTGTGATAATGCGCCAGCTATGACAACGAGAAAATAATGACCAACATGACAGCTGTCAGTGATGCAAGATCACGTCTCTCAAGTCTCAAGGTCAGGATCTCACTACGACACTCATGCTACAAGACGCGTGGAAGGAGCTTAGGGGACCGAGCAAAAACGTCGAAAAAGCAAGCCTGGGGGGGGGCCCGATGAAATTCTGGGCTGCCCAGTAACTGCACGCCGATGAACAGCTTCTCGGTGTGGTGTGTTTGGTAAGAGTGTCAGGCTGCAGGGTATAAGGGCATCGGGTATGGACTCTTTACTAATTACATTGTCTGGAGTATGGGTTTCAGGCTTTGAGCTGAGGTTTAGGAGAGTTGCATGTCTACACCCGGCAGCTGCAAGCGCACGATGGCGCCCAATCTTTTGGGACTTCCGGTTTACTGTGATATGGCTGCAGAGTTCTGGCAAAGCATGATATATGCATCTGCTAAACCGCTTTTGGGGAGTCTACTCTCGGCTCCATAGACTACAAATCGCCCTGACAGAGAGACTCATCTCCAGAACTTTGCCATGCTAAGGGTAGCGGAGGCGGAGTGTCTCTTGCAGTAAGTCATCATCTGCCAAAGCGAGAATGACACAACCATTTCTCACTAAGACCAGTGTTGGGATATCAAAACGGTCATTTCCACAGTGCTGCGTTGATTCCGTGACTGATGGCTATCATGGATACTATCATAGTATTTCTTACATAAATGAGATAGGTCACGGAAAAACAGGAGGCAGATTTTATAGGTCATAGGGCGCTCAGGAAGTGACTGCTTTTTGTGTGTAACCGTAAATGACAAACCAAGGCGCTCGGATTTTATAAACCCAAACAGCCTCAACCGGATGCACCCACAACCGAATTATTCACATTAAAATGATTAAATGGATGCAAGTATCAGTATCTTAACCCTAAACCCTGAGCTCTAAACCGAAGACGAAATTCCATTTGGGCTGTATTGGTCGGAGTCCGAGCCTGCGTTGCTCCTCGAGCGGCGCCGGATCCTGTGCAGTTCGGGGATGAGCCTGAAAAGGTTTCGCTCATGACAAGATCCCTTGGGTAGTACTAATCAATTCCATCTAAATAAGGGGCAAACAGATTGTTTAGGGGTCAGTAAACAGGCGGAGCAGCAGCAGCAGTAGCAGCAGCAGCTGCAGCAGCCGCAGCAGCAACAGGTGCAGGAGCAGCAGCCTCAGCAGTAGCAGCAGCAGCAAAAAACAAAAGCAGTAGCAGTAGCAAATGCCGTCGCAGCAGCAGCAGCAGCAGCACCACCACCGCCACCACCACCGCCATCTCCAGCAGCAGCGCTGGCAGTAGCAAGGGCAGCAGTAGTAGCACTAGCATCAGAGTGGCAGGGGGAGGGGCAGGGGGAGCCGCAGGAGCAGCAGCAGCAAGCGGTACTCGTCGTAGCAGCAGCAGCAGCAGCAGAAGCACCACTGTAGCAGCTGACTAGCCGCAACAGTAGGAGCAAACATGGCGACAACAGTCCGACGATCAAATACACACTTCCGTGCCAAGAAGGGAAACATTGAGCATGCCAGTGCCAGAATAAAAACAGAAATCGCAGCTCTGAAACTAATGCTTATCGACAGATCAAGTATGGCAGACAAGCAGTCGCATTAGCACGTATGGGAATTAGCTCCGACCCTGCTGAGGGCGACGGTACTTGTAAACATGACATGCTGATGTTGCTGATAGGACAAGCAAAAGCAACGACAGCAAGAACAGTCACTCGAAACAATATCAATGCAATCGTGAACGGGAACCGTCGGAAGCATGTTCAGCGTAATGCCCTTAACTCTCATGGCTAAACCCGAAGCTGTAAGCCCGAATAGAGGCAGCACCAGCATCGGGACATGTGCCTATCGCAAAAACCTCCAACCTCAAACCCTGCACCCGAAACCCAAACGTAGACCCTGAACCCTAAACCTCAAACCCTGCCCTAAAACCCCTAAACCCCCAACCTTAAACAGAAATTCTCAACCTTACTCTTCAAACCCTCGAACCTAACCTAGATCCCACAACCCTAAGCGCTGAACCCCAAACCCTCACGCCGAAAACCTACCCCCTACAGTAGCTGCAAAGCCCGAACCCCAACTATCCCCAAACTTTAAACTCTGAAACCAAAATCTCAAAATCCTGTACTCTAAACCCTAAAATTCCAAAAACCCTAAACCCCGAACTTTCAACGCGTAAACCGCCTGAAGGGCTGCCAGGCGCCATAAGAGCACGTCCAGGAACCTTCTCCCTTGGGTGTCGCACAGCTTCATAGATACTCTGAGATCTCTTACTTACGTATTTTCTGAATTACTGGGCTTTTGAGTAACCAGGGAGAAAAAAGTATAAACTTTTTTCATAAGGGTTCCTCTAACGAAAAAAGTATTAAAGTATGGTACTCCAAAGCCCAGATTACGGTAGTTCAGGGTTCTGGATAGTAAGGGAGCCTTAACAGCTAGTATCGGGGTTCGAATAACTACCTATAGTGTTCTCTCGGGCTGGGCCTTGTTGTCAGGCATTGGCGTAGGGCAAAAGATTGCAACTCAAGAGGCGCGTGGCTCCATGTCTCCTATGTGGTCTTAAGCACCATGTTGAACACTGACGGCTGAGAGTCCGAGGTGGCCTGGCGCTTGGGATGCCGGGGTGGGTTTTTGTTTTTTCAGGGCTTACGGTTCCGGTTCCTGCTACCCCAAACGCTTACCTCACACACACCCTCCTATCCCAAGCCAAAAGGCGCAGCACTTGGCGGTCTCCATCTTTCAGATGGCCGTGGGCTTGGAGGAGATCGGCCAAGATAACCTCAGGTGATCTCAGACTTAGCTTGAGCTTCCGATTAAGAAGCCGGGGGAGGCGGAGAGCCTTGGGTGGCTTCTCCAGTGTTCAGGGACTCATGGTGTTCGGCAGGTGCGTGGTGCTCGCTGCTCTCAGTTGCAGCATCCTCAGATCGAGAATGACGTGACATGATCCTATGCTGTGGGCATCAAAGAACATGAGGGACATGAGATTCGCCGACGTGTTACCCAAGGAAAAACCAGTCGAATCTATCAGAATCTATAAACACTCGCAGATTCTCTTCCAGCGGAGCACAACTTGACCGACCTGGTGCCGGAGTCAAGGCCCTGCCATACACTCTGCACCCAACACCTTACACCTCTCTTGGGCCCGGCCTTACACCGAAAAGCCTACACCTGAAAACCTGAAGCCGCAACGCTCAGCTCAACTCGAAACCCGCAGGCTGAGCCACCCAGCAGACTGGAGCTGCGCACGCGAGCTCATGCTGCTCTCTTGCTGCAGGCAGAGGCTCAGGCTACCTCCGGAGGAGAACAACAACGATGGGACGAGTGCACTTAAAAGCTTATCCCTCGAAGGGATTGTGAGGGAATACTGATTTGAATACTGCTACAAGTCATCGAGGCTCCTGTTGTCGCTCGTTTCAGGTCAGGCGGGACATGTCTATGGTTGTGCTCGCTCATCTTGGAGCTGGCAGGACCGGAACCTGAATGTTCAACTCGCTCTTCAACTGTGTCCAACATTAGCTCCGAACTCCACGGCCGCCACTCTGGGGCAAGCCACCGGATGGCCAAGAAACCTCGCTCCAAAGCACGACCCCAACCCCAAATCCCTAGAATTACGGTCTACAGTGAAAATTACAAAACCCAAAGTTTTGGGAGCTGATCCTCCGGGAGGAAGCAACATACTCTGGTGATAGCAGTCCAAGCGAAGCTTCGCAACTATACCGAAGCCTATCGTACGTAAGTCTCAGCAGCTCAAAAGACGATGGGAGTTTCAGAAACGAATGGATGCCAATACAACCCCAGAGAGCCCTAAGTAGGGCGTTCAGAGGCTCTGCGCAAGAGCAACTATAAAGCCTGAAACCAGAACCCGCCTCTCTTCCGGTTTGCTGTGCTAGGGCTGCTAGAAGCAACTCTCAAGACCGCACCAGACCGAACCTCAAACTGAACTAGTCCGACCTAACTTCTATCCTCAGACCCGGACAGAACCCCAAGCCAACACCTCCGGAAGTAAAAAGCAACAGCGTAATGACAACGACGACCGTAAACCCTGAACTTGCCCCAAACCCTCCATCGTCATAAGGAGGAGCAGAATGAGGCAACGAGCCTTGTGCCTTTTTTAGCCAGGGTAGCCCTCGCGCTGTGTCCGCAGCGTCTTCCTCAGGCTTCGGGGCCTTACGTTTGGGATCCTGGATTTTCTTAGGAGCGGGTCCTTGTGATAAGGAGGATGACTTCAGGGTTCATGTTTTTAGCACGCCCGCATACTCTCTCTGGGTTGAAATAGCTTCGGGCTGGAGCCCAGACAATCAGAACTTATGGGGTTTAGAGTCTAGGATACTTGGTTCTTTCATTTTTCAACCTGAAACAGCCACAGGTTCGAAGCTTCTGGCTTGAGGGCTTATGGCCTCAAGGCTTATGATGTCTGAGAGGCCTTAGTTAGGGTGTTGTGGTTTGTAGTCCGAAAAGCTGGTGCTTCGGACTTATGTTCCAGATCTTGTGTGTGAAGACCTAGGCCAGGCCCTCAGCTCGCACAAGCGCTGACAAACCACCAGGTCCCTTGCTGAAAGTATGCCGCTCCAAAATAGAACTTCTGGGTCACCCCTATGCCCTAAACATCCCTGAGCCCTTAAAGGAAGCCTATTATAGAACACTAACTACAGCCCCTTAAAGGGAACCCAATAGTCCCTAGTAACCCTAAACATCCCTAAACCCTGAACCCAGTCTCTGAAAAGATCTTGGGCTGCAGCCGCTTGGGCCAAAGCTTCGGCATACGTGTCCCCAGACAAATGCCACGGTTTCTCCGGGCGGCCTCGACTGGAGACAAAGGATTGCTCCGAGATATTAAGTGGGCTCTTGATCATCTATTGTATTACTTCTGTGTGTGTCTCGAACTACTCGTAGATGGAGGTTGCTTTACACAGGTCCGCCCTTTTAGTAGCTTCTCCGTTGCTTAGATCTGACAGGACGGCCCAGCATAAAAGCCACCAGATGATCTACCCCGGTGCACACGTTCGGAGCTACTATGCCGGCAGTTTTCCAGTTTGCATAATGTTTAGGGATTCGGTGAGCCTTCGGTGGGTGGCGATGAGGTCTCGGGGTTGGGGTTTGGAGTTCGGGAGCGCGTCTTGGGGTTTTGGGCATAGGGTTCAGGCTTTGGTGGGGGGTTCCAGGCTGTTCAAGGCGGGACCTCAGCGATTAAGCATCCTGATCACCTGATGCCCCAGCCCCCTGTATCCTTCCCCCCGAAACCTGAAATAGTGGACTGCCTTCTTGCGCAACAAAAGCCGAGTACTTGCAAGGAAGAAGCCGTGACTCGCTGAACACTAGAGCCGCAAACCCACAAACCGAGGACCACGCAGAGGGTCCTCAGCGCCTGCAGCCATGCCCCGTTTTGGAGCTGGGCAAAGAGCGCCTCAAGAGGAGACCCCATTTTTATGTACATATGTATATATATATATATAGATCGATAGATATATAGATAGGTAGATAGATAGATAGAATTAGATAGAATATATAATATATACTATATAACAGTCGAGAGGGAGAGAAGTCAACATGAGCTAAATGCAGCCAGTGGGGCATCATAGGTTTGTGATAGTTTGAAGCACCCCCGACGTCTAGCCAGCAACACAGAGATGCGGTATACTTGTGCTTCGTTGCCTTCGGACATGCGGCTAAGACCTGTTGGTGACCTCCTACTGCATGAGCGTAGGTCGGTTGATACTACAGCACATAGGCATCCAAACGGACAGATGCGAACTACGGAGCCAACGAAGTGTCGTTGGTACAACCACCCAAAATCTCACGAACAATCAGCATGCACGAAAGCCCTGCTCGGGTAGATCCGAGACCCTCGCAACATCCACCAGGCCGACGTCAATCTCGACCCCATCGCGGTCAGCATCCTCCGCAAACGGGCGGGTGAGATGAGGGTCTAGGGTTCTTTTTCCCCTCGCCTGGAGTCACCTCTACGCAAGATGAACCCACGTTGCGGAAAGAGGCGACAACGCCCCAAGGTTCAGGGTTAAGGCAAATGCTTGCAGTGTACAACTATCCTATGAACGAATTACGAGGACGGGGTTAATGCAATTTTTGGCTTTAGGTTCCGTCGCGCCCAAGAGAAGATACACTGGACATGGAGCTTGCCGCTATGTCTGATGAAATTTACGGCCCCTTCCTTTCGGGGCTTCTGAGAAGCTCATTTCCGGAACTAGGCAATGGCGCACTATCTTTTTAGAGTGGGGCGAATCCTGCCTGTAAATTTTGCAGGATCCGCTGCCACTGCTGGCCACCTCCGCGGCAGGGGCTCGGAGTTAGACTGTCTGCTGCCCAGGGCTTGAGGTTTTGGATATATATATATATATACATACATACATATAATAATACATATGTATATATACATATTGATTTATATGATTTATTGCATAAACAAGTTTATATAACATTTTGCATACATTACATATGTAATAAACCTGTCATACGGGATGAAGGAACATCCTGCATCCAGAAACTGGGGACCAGGCTCTGGCAGCTGCTGCAAGCAGCGGTGAAACCTCGGGCACTTCCCAATACCCCAGTCTTGCATAGCTCATACGTATGTAGAAATATGTATGTAACTGCTATATCGTAACCATTTTAACTATGTCATAATATGCTTGCTATATATTATCACATAATATGTACATGGTGCCCGGCACCTGATAGTGCGACATGACGCAAGGACTGGCGACGAGTAAGCGCCCAGCTAAACACATCTCTTGCTGCGCGATGAGCTGGCATTGCCGACAGAAGATGGACCGCCTTACATCAAGCTGCATTTCACGATGCCAATGCATTGGAAAGGCAGCACCCTGTGTTAGCACGCTACTAGCGATAGTGCCCACCTCCAAGCAATCCCAAGTGAGCAAAGGAGAGGGCTCTCATTGGGGGCCCTCTGTCCTTCAAATCAGATCCATGCCCGGTCTTCGGGTGATGCTTGTGACAAGTATACACATATACAGCATGCACAGATGTCAACACAATCTTGTTTCAAACGACTGTTAGATATGTCGATGGACAGGTTGAGACACCCCAAAGCTATCCATCTACCTATCTACCTGCAGTCCAGCCGACCCACACATCGACTGTCTATCTATTCATCTATCCGTCGAGCTAGGTAGCTAGCTAGCTAGCCACAGGTGTGTATCTGCCTATCTCTCCTTCCTATCTACCTGTCTGTCTATCTGTGGATCTGGCTATCAGTCTACCAGTCTATCCGTCTGTGCATCTATCTGTCTGGCTATCTATAAGTCCAACTATCTATCAGTCTACCGACCTCCCTATCAACCTATCTACTACCTGAATACCTATCTACTTGTCTGTCTACCTATGTATCTGTCTATCTATCGATACACCCATCTATAGATCTTCCGATCTATCGATCTTTCCTTCTTTCTTGCAATCAGTCAATGAACCAATCAATCAATCCATCCATCAATCTATCTAGCTATCTACCTACAATCTATCTATCTACCAGCCTGTCTATCTATCTACCTACCTACCATCGATCTATCTATCTGCATATCTATCCAAAGATGCATATGTAACTACAGACCTATGTACATAGACATACAGGTATATACACACACATTATATAAGTATGACTGTATGTCTGTATGTACGCATGAATGTATGTCTCTATATCTGTATGTCTGTGTGTCTGTATGTCTGTCTGTCTGTATGTATGCACGTATGTCCGCATGTATGGATGTATGTATGTATGTATATGTGCGTATGCATGTGTGTATGATTGCGAGTGCGCATGTGCTCGATGTGCGAATCCATCTGTCGAACATGCTCTACAGATCTGAGACATTCAAAGCATGGAGCTCCAGCAACAAAACAGTTTAGGGTTGAGGTTTAGGGCAGGGTGCCCAACCTCCCAACACTGGGCAGAGCGCACTGAGCAGCTGGCAATTGGCCACTGGCCAGGCCGCCTACAGGAACTCATCGCAGCATTGAAGCCTGGAGAGCTGGTATAAAGAGCCTTGACTGATTAACCTGAAAGCGTGTCTTGGATGTGGGGCTCTAGGAGAGTTCATGAGGTTTTGAATTTATCTTGGGGGCTGGGCCTCAGGGCTGACAGGCCTATGGACCCTGTACTCCTTCGGCGCTGAGGAGAGAACCCTGATCGTTTGCCAGGGACAGCGTCTGGGATTGCTGAAGCAGCAGCAAAGCCTGAAGTCAGGCCATCGGCGGGATTGACAGCACGGGAGAGGTTTACAGAGATCTACTAGAACGCGGGCGCAGTTGTTTAATCAAGTTAACTTCAGCTTCATACGGGTCAGCTTCAACCATGATTTGAAGCCATTACAGGCCCCGCTTCTGACAGGAATCACAAGCAAGGTCCGGTCCCGCTATGTATAACGAGACAGTGGACCATCGGACCCGTAGCTTAATCCATCAGGACGCCAGCCCTGCTAGCCTTGCGGATTATCGACACCAGAGTCTACCCCTCAAAAAAAGGGACGGGAACAGACTCACATGCTCCTGAATCCCAAACCCCAAACCCTGACCCGTCCCCTTAAGCTTCCCTGCTCTGGCCCTGGTCCTGCCTGATGCCAGCGCCGTGCGCGAGCACAGGCTGCCACACCCGCGGAGTGGGCCTGGCTTCTGGGTGGTTTCGGGTTTTGGTTCAGGGGTTTGTCGGTTTAGGGGTTTAGGGGGCTGACTTTTCCCAAACCCTTGAGACCTTGTGGTCCAAGTCCAGTGGAAGCTTTGCACCTGAACCCTGAACCGCACATCTACTCATGGTCTGCCGTCCATGTCCTGCTCAATGCCACCCAGTGGCATAAGAGTCGGCGAGCCCTTCGAAAACGAGATCTTCCAATCTGGACGGCGAACGCTATGGGCTGTGACGGTTCAGGAGCTTTTGATGCATAGTCTGTGCTGGAGTCAGCAGAAGGCAGTCTGATGAATGATCCCTCCATCTACTAGTGCTGCCGCTACTCCTGCTTCTCCTGCTGCCCTGTTGCTCTTGCTGCTCTTGCTGCTCCTGCTGCACGTGCTGCTGCTACTACTACTACTACTACTACTACTACTGCTACTACTAACTACTAACTACTAACTACTAACTACTAACTACTATCTACGAACTACTACGTAGTTACTAAAAACTACTACTAACTGACTAACTACTGACTACTGACTACTGACCACGAACTACTAACCACCAACTACCAACTACCAACTACCAACTAACTACTGCCCACTACCTACTAACTACTACTGACTACTCCTAACTACTACCAACTACTACACTTGCTACTACTAGCTACTACTTACTACTACTTACTACTACTTACCACTACTTACCACTACTTACTAATACTTACTACGACTTAATACTACTTACTACTACTTACTACTAGTCGCTACAACGTACAGTACTTACCAGTACTGCTAGTACTGCTAGTACTACTAGTACTACTGCTCCTGCTACTGCTCCGGCTCCGGCTCCTGCTCCCGCTCCTGCTTTTGCTTATGCTTCTGCTGCTCCTGCAACTGCTCCTGCTCCTTCTCCTCCTCCTCCTCCTCCTCCTGCTCCGCTCCTGCTCCTGCTACTGCTACTGCTACTGTCACTGCCACTGCTACTGCTACTGCTGCCAGTGGTACTGTTAAGGGGAAGGCTACGGTCACTGCTACTCATGCTCTAAGTAGTGCTGGCATCATCCCATAGGTAGGGCTTCTCCTTCGATTTAGCGTAAAAGAATTGCGAAGTACCGGCAACAGGCTAACAGGTAGACCAACGAATCCGGGCTCGCTCATTAGCCCTCCTGCAGAGAAGCAAAGCGAAAAGAGATTTCCCCAATCCGTCTATCAATGTAAAAAGTTAGTACTTTCGCATTTTCCCTATTTTTCACTGTTTTCAAAATCTAACCCTTATATGATTGGTAACCCTGAAACCCTGGATTCTTTATCGGAGTTCTGAGGGGGCTGCAGGAGCAGTGCCGTCTGCCACTGCCTTGGCATGACTTCGTAGGATAGAGTCCTAAACTAACAGAAGGCTAAACCTCCGGCAATTAGCCTAGCGGCAAAGTGAGCAGAGTGGTCCTTCGTGGACACCGGGCTTTTGAATTCTGCGCTTCGGGTTTCTATTAAGGCCTTGCTTTCTACAGGAAGAGATTGAATGCGTCCGCTCTCTTTCCCCTCTACCCAATTACATCAGTATCTGCAGCATGCGCAGAAGTTTAACCAGCAGCATGTGACATGATGGGCGCGTTCTACCGCCTCGCGTGGAGCTGGCCGAATGGCCTCCTCCACCGTTTAAAAGTCCGGTCATGTGATCCATCAGGAGTCTGAAGCACGAGAAACATCCATCAACCATCTGTAAGGTTTGATAAGAACTTAGAATTGCAACCGTTTTCTTAGGGACAATACCTGCTACCTGTGCGTTTGCCACCCGGACCCACCGAGCACTCCGAGTAGCGGAGGAATTCTCTGCGAGAAGCACTGACATGCTTGGACGAACATGAAACTCCCCAGAAACCTCATTGGGGCGTAGCGCCGCCATATTATGGTTCCTTCCGGGTCCCTGCTAGAGTCAACTCCTGTCGTCATACGTATTTACACCATCTTATAGCCTAATTACCGTAAACGCTCAACCCATCCGGACCCGCAACCCCCATAGTCAACTGTTACAGTAACCCTTGTTGCAACCTGTAAAGCAGCCCCAATGTGGCCTGAAGCCGGCCTAACTGTCGACGAGGCAGCTGCCGATTGCTTCCACAAGCAGCAATTGCAGAGGTCCGGCCCACGACATCAAGCCCTGAGGCCACGGTTCAGGGTTTAGGGTGTAGGGTCCAGGGCTTCTGGTTAAGGGTTTGGGGTTTAGTGTATAAGATATAGGGTTTGAGGTTTTGGGTAAGGGTGCAAAGCAGCATGCATACCCTTCCTAGACAACCAGCAAATTCAGCGATCTGTAGTACCCTGAAGGCAGCTTGCTCAAGTCTTGGGCATCGTAGGTTTCGGAGGATGCGGCGCTATCTTTCTCAAGGGTCCTTATGATCAGGATCCCACTAGATGGAACTCTATACTACAGGCTTCCGTTTTTCTGTAATTCCCACATGTCAACCCGGCAACGTCTGATTTCCGGACATTTGTGCCAAGACTACTACGCAACCTCAAGTTCAGCAGCGCGGGCCTTAAGACTTTGACTTTGATGCGTTTCAATACAGTCCGTTTATTTTTTTGGTAAAGCAAGCTTTACAAACCTTTGAATTTGAACTGGCACCTGCTCTGAAGCGCCTCGAAGCAGACCGTTCCTCACCAACTTCTGGACCGGGGTGACCCTGAACCCTAAACCCTAAACCCTAAACCCCAAACTCTAAACAAGACGACGACAACTCCCATGTCAAAGTCATAGCGCGCTGGAGCCTTTAGCTCCTACCTCAAATCACCAATACCTACTTTCTTGCAATTCTTAATTCCCTAAACCCTAAACCCTAAACCCTACTGTGGATTGATAGGGACTCCACCAAACAAGTAGGTTTTGCTAGGTTTTCAGCTCGGGTTTTTCTTGCACCTCCCGAGAAAGATTCGATCTCCTCGAGGGCGCTGAGCACACGCTCCCACCTGGGATAGACATTTCGGTCCGCAGGAGCACCGCTCAGGACCGGCAGCTTTCACTTTATGGTTGTTCAGGACATCTTCTTGCAGAACTTATAAGTTATCATAGCTTATGTGACTCATAGCTAGGTCAGCTAGGTTTCAAGTCGTCGCCTTCTGAGGATTGGTGCCTACGGTGGCGACGCAGCATCTGGGCGTTGAGAACTTGCCTGAAAACGCCTTTTTTCCAAACCCCAGGCCCCACAAACACTCCACCGAACCGAGCTGTAAACTTAAAAAGGCCTGAACCCCTACATCCTAGAACCCAAAACCCTAGAACCCGCAAGCTCTTAACCCCGGAAAACCCTCTAGGACTTGCCAAGGGCCAAGGCAATGAGGCTCTCTTGTAAGCATCCACCAGAGCCTCAGGCGTCTTGCAAATATAGGGGCTGCTAAATATTCTTCATGATTCGCGTAGGGTTGTGGAGTGATGTCATACTGTATCTTATGTGGGGAATAGAAGGTGGGACAATCCCTGCATCATTCAGCTGATTCAGGGCTTGAGGTTTGGGGCCTGCTGTTATGATGAACTTAAACAATACTACAACTGCTTCCATTGCTCGTAACAATTTATGAACATAATCCGCGCATTTGGCTGGCATTGCTGTCCTCAATGTTCTTGTGAAAAGCGACCATGATCAGCATGCGCATTCTCGCGTCGGCATTATTGAGTGTGTGTTTGCAAGAGTCAAAGATTTTGCATTCGAAGAGAAACTCCTAAAGATTGACAACAAGACCCAGACGCCCAAAAGTTGAATATCAAAAGAGAAGCACCTAAACTTTTAAACGCAGTAAGGTTTCCGCGTGGGTGGTTCGGGGTGGGAGGGTCACAGAACACATTCAGCTCCTTCACAACCCTTTAGGTCGAGGCGCATCGGCTCTTGAGAAGTCCTGAAACCCTCAACCCAGATGGACCCCCAAAATAACAAAATGTATAGTTTGCTACATTAGACTGAACCGACAAATGCTAATACTAATACCCTAAAAATTAGGAAACCCCCGTGTCCGAGCCCCAAACCCGGTAGGTCACGGCCTGAGAGCAGTGGGCTTGGCTCAGGTTTGGGGATGTTCGGGTCCAGGGATGTTTGGGCCCGGGGGAGGGAAGTTGTGGTTTCTTGGTGTGGGTCTGGTGGTTTAAGGTTTCCGATGTGGGAGTTTCCGAAAATAGGGGATCCTAATATAATAGTACCCTAAATTGTAGGATCCTTATTATGAGGGTCCCAAAACAAGGTACCCCTAATTTTCGGAAACTCCCATGTGGGGTTTGGGGATTTGGCATTGAAGCCTTTTTGGTGCATTGCTTGGGGCTTCAAGGATTTAGAGCTTCAGGGGCTTAAGGCTTCAGGGTCAGGCTGTTCTAGCTTAGGGCAAACTTTAGGGTTTGGGGCTCCCAGGTACTTAAGGCTGCTCAGATTCAGACTTTAGGGTTTGGCATTCAAGGCTTTAGGGCGTGAGGGCTTAGGACTTGCGCTTTCAAGGTTTCAGGGTTCGGAGCACTAATGTAGGGATTCAGAAAATTCAGAGCCGAGTTTCGCACTCCACCTTGGGCTTCTGAATTCTTGTTTGTTTAGGTCACGTTCATCTACTCTCTGCTTCTCAAGTCGTGGCGTGGGACTTACTGGCCCAGTTTATCAGACTAAAAGTTAACTCTTGTGATTATGTGGGGCTGTGCTACCCAACAACGTTGAAAGCTTACATGCGCCAGGACTAAGAAAGCCACAACCATAAACGCTGAACCTGAAACACAACTCCTCCGGACAAGGCGCATTGCAGTCCACCTCGTCCATCTCCATGTGCATTAGCAGCCCTAGAGCCCTTCCTGGGCGATCAGGTTTTGCTGGGTTCTTGTTAAGGTTTCAAAACCCGAACCCCCTCCCTATCCTCCGGGATCCCGACTCCATTGTAAGCCTTTCCCACAGGAGGAGATGACTTCGTTGAAGGTGGTGGTGTCCGGCCTCGATGGCTCCAGCGGTTCAGGGGTACAGGGATTCAGGGCTGGAAGGGGGATTCTTAAGCAGTTTAGCTTTCAGGATGCAGTGCTCCCATTGCTACCAGCCATGAAGCAACCGATCATGTTGTGTAGATAACATCCCTTCAAACCCCCAGAAGCAAGCCACCGTGAAGACGATCCACCCCCGGAACCCTCAACCACAAAGCTGTCTACTTGTAGAAGCAAGAACCCCAATGAATCCTCTTCCACAAACCGCAGAAGGCCAAGTGCCCAGCCAGGTCTTATGACCGGCCATGTCCGTCAAAAGAACAAGGGACTGCTCCCACGCTGACGCCTACCGAAGTCGAAGCAAGAGCGTCTTAGCGTTTAGGGTTTAGAAGTGCTTTGACTCCAAGACTTGAGAACGTAGGCTGCGGGGTGTCGCGATGCTTGGAGCATGCGGCTTGAAGATTTTTTGTCCTGAGAGGGGGATGTAGCAGCCACCTTTGCCCAAGAAGTTCAGGTGAACTCACATCCCCTTTAGAACGAGTGCCTTTGAGTGCGAGGAATGAAGGCTTCGCGGTTTAGGGTGGACCTGAGGTTCCCTGCGGGGTAGCAGTGGATTTGGGGCTCAAGGTTCGAGCGCTCCGGGGGTCTTAGATTCAGGAGGAGAGGCGGGCTTCGCAATGCATGGAGGCCCTGTTGCTGCTTCAACCTCCCTACTCCTCAGCCCGGGTCAGCCCACAAACTTTCTGGAGCCTATCGGGTACTACCGGGGCTCCCAATGGAAGCTCTCTAACAGGTGTCGGGTTAGGGGGAACGCCCTCACCCCAGAGCCACAAAATCTCTGCCAGGACCTGCCCGCACGCGGCAATCGCGGCAGTGTGGGTTGGCCTGTGAGGAGACGGGAGCCCGGATAGCCCCTCCAACATCATAACGTAACAAATCTCTATATAGAAAAACACCATATAACTCATATAACATAGAACACTATATAATGTATACATTGTATTGTACTTGTTTGAATCCCAATATTGATTTGTGGTTTTTATGTGTTACATTTTGGGTTTATGATATCAGGACAAAACCTAAAACCTTCAAGCCCAGAGATTGAACAAAGTATGCGGAGTTCGCCCGTCGGACCCTCATGCTCCGATCTTGGCGATGCCTCCGTGATGCTCCCATGCAAGCAGGCCGATTCCAAAAAGGGGACCCCATGATTTCGAGAAAGCAATAGTCCCAACGTCAGTGCAGTGATTCTGGATGCTCAACATGTTCGGCTGGGGAGGTTCGGATTTCACAGGTTACTGTTTGGGCTTCCCTCTCGGGGGCTTCTTTATTCAACATGACTCAACATGGTCAGGGAAGCGCCCAACTAGTAATGGAGTCGCAAAACAGCTGGCAAGAGCTGTTGCTTAAGGATCGTTCAGGATTGAGGTGTTAAAGGGTGTTGTGACTGTATGAAGCAAGGCGCAAGCATCCAGGTGCCCGCACACGTCCGGCGGGAGCGTCGCAACTCGTGCATCTTTTAGCAGCTGGAGCGCCCGCTGCCACTGCATGCTCCTGGCAGGGAAGAGAGGGGAGGATTATGGGAAACTCTCGGCGTGGTATCTCGACGACGGATAGCATGGCACCCTAAGATCTCATCGGACATGCAGAGTCCCTCTCGTTCTAGACAGCTACTGGCAACAACATAGCTAACACACCTAACAAGAGTTTGCGGCTTTACGTCGCAGAACTTGGGAGGAAGAAGCAGGAAACAGTTCGTTAGCATTTCTAGCAGTCCCGACAGACCATCGCACGATCTTGCCGCCCCAAAGTGATCTGTGCAGAGAGATGTCCCGATTCCAAGACGAAGCCCAATGGCCTCGTGCAAGTCTGTATGACCCCCGCGTAGGTGATCATGGAGCAAGGCAGCCCTGACGGAGGACAGCGTACACAGAATAAGGGTTGAGGAGTTGTGGTCGGGTGCGCTGAACAAGCCTTCAAGAGCCGAACAAGCCCCCAAAACCTTACCCGTTCATGATCGCAGCAAGAAGATGTGATCAACTAGAAAGCTTGAAAGGTCGCTGCAAGTAGGTCAAGGCAGGCACTTCCCCAAGAAGGCCTTCCACCCACGCCTCTCTGAGCAGAGACAAAGCTCTCTCCCATCCTCAGGATCAGGCTTAGCAAGGCAAGCTTTAGGATTCAGGTTCATAATGACAAATTTAGGGGCCTTATTAATTACAAATACTATTTTGGGGGTTCCTTATTATAACTATAGAAAAATGGGCTCCAAAACATTCCAAAACCCTCTTCAAATAATTATGGCCCCTTTTTTTACAAGCCCTAAACAAACCATCCCTCAGCCCAAACAGCCTGTACGGATGGGCACTCATATGACATGGAAGCATGCCGGGCTGTGTACACCCTAAAGCATGCGAAAAAACAGAATTCCGAAACCCTAAAACCCGAAACCCCCAGAACCCTAAAATCGCCTAAACTCTAAACCCCAGAACCCTCAGAGCCCAGGACTTCCAGCTGCTAAGCACCCGAGTCGGCCTCCACGCCGCGCGTCGCTGCAGGCGCAGATGGCGGTATTGTAGCCTTAGGTTTACAAGGGTTAGACAAGAACACACAGGGGTTTCGTAGAGCTTCGCGTGCGGGCGGGCTTGGTTTGAGGACTTATAGCAGGGTGAAGGTCAAGGGGTTTAACGCTTGAGGGTTGAAGGTTATGGTCAGGGAAGGCTCGCTGTGCCGGGGTAGACAGCGACTTTGCTGTAGCAGCAATAGCAACGCTCATTGTCGGAATGGTGAACTAGAAATTGATCTCCAAGGCTTTCTCTCTCGCGTGCACCAAGCAATCTCGCCGTGTTCGTGCTGGTGTTGTTGGTGTGTCTTGTTATCGATGTTGAGATGCTGCTGTTGTTGCTGCCGCTGTTGTTGTGGTGGTTGTTGTTGTTGCTGTTGTTTTTTGAGAGGTTGATGTTCTTGTTGCCGTTTATTTAACTTTGCTATTGTCGTTGCTGCTGCCGTTGCTGTGGCTGATGTTGCTGCTGCTGCTGCTGCTGCTGTTGCGCTTGCTATTTCTATTGCTGTTGCTGTTGCTGCCGGCGCTGATGCTGCTGCTGCTGCGGCGGCGGCTGCTGCTGCTGGTTCTGGTGCTGCTGCTGGAGCTGTTCCTGTTCCTGTTGCTGTCGTTGTTATTGTTGTTGATGTTGCTGTTTCTGTTGTTGTTGTTGTTGTTGGTGGTGCTGCTGCTGCTGCTGGAACTGCTGCTGCTGCTGCTTCTGTTGCTGCCGTTGCTGCCGTTGCTGCCGTTTCTGCCGTTGCTGCTGCTGCTGTTGTCGTAGCTGTTCCCGTGGCTGTTGCGGTTGCCGTTGCTGCGGTCGCTATTGCAGCTCTTGTTGCTGCTACTAATGCTTGTGCTATTGCTACCGCTCTTGCTATTGCTGTTGCTGTTGCGGTGGCTATTGCCATTGTTATTGCTACTGCTATTGCTGTTGCTGCTGCTATTGCTATTGCTGCTGCTGTTGCTGCTGCTGCCGTTGCTCTTGCTCTTGTTCTTGCTGTTGCAGTTGTTGCTGCTGTTGCTCTGGCTCCTGCTATCAACTCGAATTGTTTCTGTGCTTGCTGCGCTTCTGGTTGTGGCTGTCTGTCGTCGTCGTTGCTTGTGCCAACGGCAAGTACTGGTAGTGGCAGGGCTATGTAGGGTTAGTGGTTGCATAGGGGGAAATAGTCAGGTAGTGGCCATCGTCACAGTATCCATTGCCATTGTCGCGGAACTTGCAGCTGTGGTTGTATTGCAGAATCTGTCAGACTGCCAACGAGAAGCTGACGATGTCGGGCATGAGGAGTCCATCCCACATGTCCTGGAAACTCGGCGCGGTTGCTGCCGTCATTATGAGAAATTATGACTGTGACTTGGCTCTCGTGACAGCGATGACCAGATGCGTCATCCCCAACTACACTAGGTCCTAGGTGCCCGCATGTTGCGCAGGCCTTCTTGCCAACCTCTGCAAAATTTAAGATTCTATGTCCAACACACGCCAGAACGACAATACCAGCAATCACGGAAACAGCGAACGCAAGGTAATCACAATCGTCAACCAGCTTGCCAAAACACGGCGACTTGCGGCTGCCAAAACTTCGTGCAAACCACTCTACCTCCACGGCGTTCCAGTCCCGGCTCGGGTCATAAGCTTCAAGTCCCGAAATCATTAAATCGTTGCGGGTTCTCACCTTGGCTTTCACAGGGACCGAATCACTTCGCAGAGCACTTGCGGGTCTGCGGTGCTAACCATAACAGCTTGGTGGCATACATGTCAACTGGAGGCTCACGACTCGGAGAACATGGGCGATCCATGAGGGTTCCGTTACGGGATCTATAGGGCTCCTTTAAGGGATCTATGAGGGCTCCTTGAAGCTATCTATACTGCCACCAAGAACTTATGAGGAAGTTGGATTCATTGAGCCGTTGGACGGCACTCGTTCGACGAGAATGCAAAATGTTTGCTTCGGACTCTAGCCTTTGAGTTCACTACTGAGTCAGGCAAAGGGCGAGTGTATCGTAGTTACCGTGCTCTACAGTTTAATAGTCTAAAGCCAAGCTAGCCGAGCTGATGTGCATAGTTGTACAGAATGAAAGCATTAATCTTTAAAGGAGCAACGATAAACGGCCAGCCAACGTTAATACTGACAATGATGATAGCACTTAACATATACTGGTGAAGATAGGTCGCACGGTATAAAAGCCGAGTGAAATCAGACAGCACGTCATAGACCATTCCGAAATCCGAAAAAGTCCAAAACCCAAAAAACCACTGACACTACTCACTTGAGGCCAATAATATAGACTTTAGGCCTAAAGCCCGAAACCCTGTCCTCGAGCAGACGAAGCGCTTCGTCCCTTGGCATGAAGGGATGGGACTCTTGCGAGCGCGAGGGGCTTGGGGTGCTGTTTACGAAAGAGTTTAGGTTGCTTTGTTACTATGGTTTGGGTTCAGTGGGTTAGGGTTCAGGGTTTTAGGATGTAAGGCCGTAAGATATGGATCAGAGATTAGAGCTCAAAATCTTCGATGCAGCAAGGGCTTGGGACATCGGGTCTGGGCTCTTTCACGCCTACGTCAGGACATCTCAGGATTTCGGGGTTGAAGGGTTTAGCTTAGGGCTTGAGGACTTGGGAATTAGGGTTTGGAAGGACTCAGGGTTATCACGCGACGATACCTCAATGCAAGGTACCCGTATCTTTCACCCAGCTCTGCAAGAGAATTGTGCAGGCCCTTCCTTCGGAGATCCACACTGATCTGAGAGGCCTGCCATCGCCCATCTGCGAAATAGGTGTTCATGGCAGTGTTGAAAGTGCAAACATTTGGAAGCAGTGCCAGCCTCAGCTGCTTTTTCTTCCATGTCAACTGCACATACGGTTATCAAGAGACTACGAAAATTGTGGCAATGATGGTGACCATGATGACGATGATGACGATGGCGTCGATGACAATGGTGATGGTGATGATGATGACGACGATGGCAATGATGATGACGATGATGATGATCATGGTGATGATAGTGGTGATGATGATGATGTGAATGATGATGTGAATGATGGTGGTGATGATGACAACGATGGTCAGAACGATGACGATGATGGTGGTGATGACAATGCACGCGGTGAAGATGGATTGCAGTGACAGTCATGGTGATGATGACGATGACGATGACCATGACGATGGTGATGATGATTATTATTAGTAAGTATTAGTATGATGATGATGATGACAACGATGATGACAACGGTGACGATGATTGTGGCGATGGATGCTGATGATGATGATGGTGATGATGATGACGACGATGAGGGAGATGTCGTGGAACATGATAACCGTCACGATGGAAATGAGGATTCTGGTTACGGTCACAGGTACAAAGAGATGTTGAATATAGTGGCGACGACAGCGAAGACGCTGAGGATGAACAAGACTGCGCGACTGCGAATCTACCTGCTCTCACGCCTCCTCCTTCTCGTTCTCCTACTCCTGTTCCTGCTCCCGCTCCATACTGCTCCTACTCCTACCACGACGACTACTACTACTCCCGCTGCTACTGCCACTGCTGCTGCTGCTATTGCTACGACGACGACTTACTAGTTACTACCACTTCTTGTAATGATTCTAACAAACATAACGATGAAGGTACTACTATCAGTACTAGTGTTCGCGTCAGAACTTTCGAGTACTCTTACTCTCGTAGTCGGGCAGACACAGAGCTCACAAGGCATGCTGAGGTGCAAACCCGTGAAGCGAATGGAACAGTGCCAAGGCCACATCCTCTCGCGAAAACTAAACTATACTGCAATAAAACAAAAGTATACTATAATGATATGACCTAGTATAAAATAATATAACTGCGGCCGGAGTAACGCTCACAGGAGATCATCGGGCCAGCAGTGATGCAATGCAATTCTTCCACCACAAACCCCATACAAAAGACCTGCCATCGAGACTTATCTGCGCATGCACCGGGTATGCAAATAAACACGCATATCTCGATAGTTGCACACTTGTGTACATCAGAAATGCATGCATGTATGTAAGCATGAATATGTCTGTTCATTAACCCCCCTATGACCATTGCAAGAGCTGCACACATCCGCCCGGTCCCGATGCCCTGCGGTGCTGCATAGATGCATGGCCTCAGAGTCTCAGAGACTTCGGGAGTCCGCCGACAACCGGAAGTCCTGAATGCTTTGAAAATTATTCTGGTATATTCTGCTAGAGCAACGATAATCCATGGTGGCTACTCAGGCCTCCCATTATTACTGACACACTAGTGATGCAACTCAACCAACTTCCCAAAACAAAGGCCTAAGCCGGCGCCCAAACCTCCGGGCACCACCCACCTCCACTCACACCGCTTGGGCGATCCGAGGTGCTGGCGGTGTTGAGAACCTGCTGCACGAGAGCAGGAGCGACCGGCGAATGCCCGATATTAAAACTGTTCAAACGAGGCTCTGGGAGTCTACCAAAGGACTTCGAGATCTGGCTTTTGGATGTACAGGTACAGAATCCATGTATTGAGGTGAAGTTTTGATCTGCAGAAACCAGCCGCAATGAGATCTTGGAACTGCGAAAACGGAGGCGGGCGAAGCTTTAACCTCAAATTCGGAGTCACTGACACATGAAACCGCAAAACTTCGAAGCAAGGGGGGTGTGAGTTCTTTTTCTTAGGGGCGCAATTTTTGATTTTAAGAGTTTGGGCGTTAGGCTTATGTAAATACGATTAGCACTGAGGAATGAATAAGCTCCTCATGGGGGTCTAAAGATTTCTCGAAAGACGCAGGGGGTTGCTGGTGCCTAATGAACACCAAAGTCCCAATGAATCCAAAACAAGACTATATAACCATATTTTTAAAGTAGTTCTTGTGCAGGGATCCTTACTTTCGTGGGTCCCCTGTACACTCCTGATTGGGGGTGTTTTGCGGCCGGGGTCAGGGAATCAACCCTTAACTCTCAGCCCTCAACCCTGCAGAAGCAGTCGCAGCAGAGCCTCCACATCCCAAGTCGAGGCATTTTCTTTGGCCTCCTTCAAGCAGACAAACTCGACACAACATCGTTAGGACTGTGGACAGTGGAGTGGCTCACTGCGTGTCACAGAATCTAACGAACAAGCAGCAGCATTTCCGAAGCTACCGACGGGAGCATGTCAAACTGGACGGCTCAGCTTCAAACTGCTTCCTCAGGATACCCCGAATGTGGTAGAGAGAAGACAGACCTTAAATTCTAGCCGTAAGAGTGTCCTTGCTCTGGACTGATGACTCGCCCAAACCTACAGGCACCAGCCGTAGGCGTAATCCCCAAACCCACAAAACCCTAAACCCCTATGCTGGATTTGGACCCCTAGCGAAAATTATAGTTTTAGCTATTTCTTAGGCCTTAGAGATTATAGGAACAAAAATTTAAAAACTATTTCTCAGCTCCCCTGAGAAACCACCTGGCCCGGCAAAATCCCAGAGGCAGGCAGCCTTGAGGATAGCAAGGGCCAGGGGCCACTGCTCCGGAGGAAGGATGCCAATGGCTTCCTGGTTTCTTCCGGGCTTTGAGGGCTTCAGGTTTTCTAGGATTCTATAATGTAGGGGCAGTAATACTTGCCTACACTACTTTTTGGTGGGGTCCTTATTCTAATTGTAGTATAGTGAACACTATTCAATTCTAATTATATCGAGCTTTGTTCGGGCTTGGGATGGCTTGGAGCGCTGGATTCTGGGGTTGTGGTGTCCAGCGTTTCAGTTCAGGCGCGAAGGTGCAGAGTCCAGGGTTCGTGGCTTCAGTGCTATGCTTCCTGGGCCTGCCAGGGTAGAATAACATGTCCCTATCTTGTGGTACATCACCTCACACGAAAGCACAGCGCGCAGCGTGCAACACGCGACGTCAAAGCCCAGACATGTAATTGAACAGCATACTACACTGGATACAGAGGAAGGAGAAGAGAGAGAGAGAGGGTACACATGTCTGCATGACATATTGTGCATTCAGACAAACCAACTTTTGGGGAAATCCTAAAGCCCCCGAAACAAACATCTTCCTAAGGTTAGGGTGTTTCGTAACTAGCCCAAACTCGGAGCCACCGAACTAAGATGTGAGCACTGAACAGCCGGCCAGTCGGTAGGAAGGGCGCCTCGGGCGGGAGCCCTAAACAGGGGCTTTCGTGAAAAGCTGTAGGGTTCAGGGTTTAGGGTCTTGGGTTGGGTTCGGGTTTGATTCAGGGCCATCTAGGGTTTAGAGGTAGGTTAGGCCTTCGGCGAGGGTACCTCATCGTCTTCTTTGCTCTGTCATGTATGACCTTTCAAAGAAGGCTAAGCTGTTGATGCTGCATTGAGGGTGGGCCCGGCGAGCTTCGCAGGATTATGCCTGTGGGGGCGGGGGGGGGGGTAGGGTTCCCGAAGAAAACGTCAAACTCCCAGATCTTGGGTTCAAGATGGGGCGTTGCCTTCAACCCTGAACCCACCGGCCCGAAGCAGCCCAAATCCTACGAGGAAACTCAGATCACTGAGGCGAGGCACCACCTTAAATCTTTATTCTGCCTTGCTGGACGGCCATCAACATCGTGATCAAGCTCCTCCCCAACCCTTAAACCCCTAATCCCCCTCCCTGAATCCCCTGAACCCTGAACCCCTCATGTCAACCCTACAAACCCGAAAAAAAAAAAAAAAACTCCCCAACCCCAAATTCCCCAACCCTAAACTCCCCAACCCTAAACTCCCCAACCCTAAACTCCCCAACCCGAAACTCCCCAACCCTAAACTCCCGAACCCTAAACCCCCAAACCCCAAACTCCCCAAACCCTAAACCCCCAAACTCCCCAAACCCTAAACCCCCAAACCCCAAACCCCCAAACCCCAAACCCCCAAACCCCAAACCCCAAACTCCCAAACTCCCAAACCCAAAAACCGCAGGAGCCATGCTCTCAGCTTGCCACGTGCCACTTCACGCGGAGCAGTGCGAGGGCCTGTTTTTCTCGGTCGTTTTTAGGGTGTAGGGTTTAGGGATTTAGGGTTTGGGAGTTTAGGGTTTGCGAGTTTTGGAGTTTGGGAGTTTAGGGTTGGGGAGTTTGGGGTTTGGAAGTTTAGGGTTTCGGGTTTGGGGTTTGGGGATCCAGGAGTGAGTCCCGCACTTTTCGGGTAGAGGGTCTAGGGTTGAGGGTTTAGGGTTTAGACTGAATACCGTACGTAACACTTCGCAGGGTTGAGGTCTGGCTGAGGGCTTGCAGGGCGAGGATCTGGCGATGTCCACCCTTCCCGCCGATGGTAAGTCACTTAGCAAGCTAAAACTACTTGATAGTAGCTTGCGGCCCGCCGATGGAGAAACAGCACGGACAAGAAACGAGCAGGCAGTTGATGCGCGTATGGTGCACACTGATTCCAGTACTGATAGCGGTGGTTGATTCCGGTACGCGGAACAATGGCTGAAGAAAGACTGGACTTGGCATGTCAGCACCATGGGATACTCAGGGTAGAGTCGAGGGCTGGGCCGAAAATGAAGGGTAGTGTTGTAGAAGACTGCGCATTCTTAAAGCAAACCATGTGGCAGCCGCTTAAAGAACTCCAGTGCCTCAGGCGAAAACAGACCGAGACTACTTCCATGCACCCTCCCGCGCGACTGGCGCCTCCTCCCAGAACGAGGCCTCCCCCAAACTTCTGATCGCCGTGCGGGCGTCCTTGCACTCGGGAACGCAGCATCCACGAGCGACAACGAAAGGAACAGCAAGTCCCAGAATGCCCAAGACCTTGAACTTCTCAATGCTTAAGCCCTCTTGACTCTAATCCGTGAGTAGTGCTGCGAGACCCTGGGTCCTGCGGATGTGCGAAGAAGGCCTTGCGCCGAAGTGATGTGAGGCCCTGATTGCAGAAGTTCGGGATCACGGTAAGCAAGGATATTAGCACAAACTCGTCTGTGATTTACGAACAACCATCACCATGGCAGTGACGATGCTCGTGATGATGAGACAAGAGAATGTTTGTTGCCAAAAGCTCCATGCTGGACGACGTCCAGCCGATCCTCTGCAAACATCAAGGACGTGAGCGTACAAATTTGCACCGCACCACAGCATAGGCCGCATCCCCCCATCCCGGGAAATGCTTTTCGAAATTTCCGAGCGTGCCGAGCATGTGCCACACTGATAAACCCGTGATCCAAGAGGTCCCTAAACGCCCTGGACACCAAATCCTTCTCCCTACAAACCCTAACCCTAACACTCTCGAAACCAGATGCCTACTCCCCATCCGACTAATACAGGGGCCTTAAAGGTTTTGGGGTGGGAGGTAATTATCAAGGCCCCTATATTACCCCACATCCGGCACCTTCCGGACCCGCGCTGGGTCGTCGGCGTTCTGCCTCCGACGCTTGGGATTCGAGGATTGGGGCCTGAACCGGTTTCACGGATCACGGTCTATGGTGTGAGCCCTGCATCCTAGAACCCCTAAACCACGCAGACTGCTGTGTAAACACAAACCCTACTTACACAGCGAGGTTCGGGTCCGTAAGCTTTGCCCAACCGCTCCAGGGTTTATGGCGTCGGGCCGGCCTCAAATGTGAAACCCTCAACGCTGGCGGAGGGCTTGGAGTTTACAGGGTCTCAACCCCAAGTAGAGACGGAGCCTTTCCTATTATACGCTATTTGTATATATATATATATATGTACATATATATACATATATATATATATAGAGGGACCCTCCTACTGGCCATGGATCGCTGAGGGAAAGTTCTAGAAAACCCTGCGAAACCTTTTCAGAATCCCAGTAATTTTCGTATCTATAGGTGTTGGTCCCCCAGCCAAACCCTAAGCCCTAAATCCTAAACCCGTAAAGCCTTAACCCTTCAACCCTAAACCCATGAACCGAAAACCCCAGCTGATGTAGCCGCCTTATAAGCTTGGCGATCTGCTCTTCGACCTCCTCCGTGCGGACTGGCCCCTACCAGCGGCCCAGGGTTAGGGGTTTGGGGTTGAGGGTTTAGGGTTTGGGGTGGATAAGGCTTTGCGAAGGGAGTTTATGGCGTACATAGGGTTCGGGGTTTAGGGTAGGGCTATCCGGCTTTCTAAGACTAAGAGACCTCCGGAATCAAACAACTCTCTGTGCGTAGCCTTTGAGGTGGCAAGTGAAAGAAGATCGTTTGCAGCTTTGTCTGGGGTATGCGAACCACAAGAAAACGCAACATAGCAAGAAGCAGGTCTAGTTCCCAAATCACTGAAGGGCACTACAGGCCACTTCAGTCGCACTAATGCCAACACAGCAGAAATCTGGAGAAGACAAGTAGAGTATTGGCTCGGGGTGCTAAGGCGTGACGATGCATTGTCACCTCCTGGAGCATGTCGTGATGGTCGTGAAATCCATGTGCTTCTGTCTTGAGATGCTCGTGTACAGTATCTTGGGCCGCGACCACTGAGTGCAATGAGCCTAGTTACCACTTATGACACTCACAATCATTCGAAAAGTGTCAATGCCGACAGTACAAAAATGCAACAACCATAGCACTATAATTTAGGCTACAACTCACAACGATGACAGTAACAGCAGCAATCACTTCTGAACTGCACCATCGACTTTTATGCCTCCACGGCACGAGCAGACATCTGGTTTAACGAGGCCAGGCACGCTCTCAGCGGGGAAAACTCTTGCACTGCGCCATGTTTGGATTTTGGATGCTAGGCTAGGAGTTCAAGGGGGCAAGGGCTGCACGACCCGCTAGCCTCCTGCAGCATTTAAGGATGAGAGGAAGCTCAAGTCAAGCCAACCATCAAGGACGCCTACCTTGATGTGCGAACTAGCTCACGGGAGGTGACGCGACCGTTCTAGTCAGCATATGGTAGCAGCAGTGGCAAGAAGAACAGCACGAACAACACGAAGACTGCTACTCATTGCCTGCGCTTCACATCGCAAGTGCAAACTGCTCTGACGGTGCCAATCATCTTCTCATGAGAACGTCCTTAATTAATGGGGCAGCGTCCACAGTCCGAGCAGGAAAGACATGCAAAAAAACAAATCGAACGAATATTATATAATCATTGCCATCACGGTGAAGGAGCTGTCGATGACTCTGGTATCAACAGGAAGAAATAACCAAACACTCCGAAGGAGAAGAACGGTCTGATATCCTGTCCGTATTATTCAGGAACCTTGCTTGAGAGAGTACGGGTGAATTGCCGAAGCCGAGTTGAAGCAAAAGCTTGAAAACTCTCAACAGACTCTGGCGCAGCAAACAGCAGGAAACAAATGAAACCGTGCTACGCGGACCGAAACTATTGGAACAAGCCTCTGTGCAACATGATGAGCTGATTCAGGGACTGTGCTGGTACTTCTTGGTCCCATGTCGTGGTCTAGGTTGACCCAACATGGCGCATTGTGGCTCTGTGCGTGGCTGCGTGTCCGGGCCGCACTGCTTGCACTTGAACCTGCAAGCAGGGCTCGACATCAGGGGTTGTTTGCATGGAGCCTGGGGTTTCGGGAGAGCTTCGAAAGAAGTTCTGTTCATCCAGACGTAAAGGAGATAGCCTGCGTGCAGCGGAAAACTTTGGCGAGCAGGTTGTTCTGAAAGACTCGTTTGAGTCGCAGACACAGACAATGTCGGGGCAGCCCGCGGGCAAGTTTGGCTCCAAATAATCCAAACACCACAAACAAACGACAATCCGACGACGAGTACTACTGCACATGCTGCTGCTAGTCAGCTAGTCCTGCTGCCGGTTCTACTAATTACTCTCCTTGATACTGCTCGTGCTACAGCCATTGCTGCTGCCTCTGCTGAATCTACTGCACATCCTCCTGCCAGTTGTCGTGACAGCCTACCCGCAGTGACGAATGTGCCTATCAGCTTCTTCTTGTATGCCTGAGGTGTTGACCTTCTTAGTGGTATTCTTGATTGTCTTGCTGCTGGTGCTGCAGGTGGGGAATGATGGTGGTAACTGTGGTTGCGAATGTGGCGGCCCTTTTAATCAAATGGGCCTAAATAATGCGTGTTTTTCCTTATTCGAGCCGGTACCAAAAAAAACGTGGTCCTAATTAATGCGTTTTTTTGGCTGGGTGGATTTTTTGGGGGTGGTTTGCTCCTGTCTGCTGCTGGTCAATCTTTTGGCACCCACGACCCCAAACCCCTACTCCAAGCCCTAAAAACCCAGGCCCTGAAGCCCCAAACTCTCCCAAAGTCCGAACCCCCCTTAAGCCTAAACCCTAAACCCGAACCTACTGCACTACTGCACTACTACTGTACTACTACTGTACTACTACTGTACTGTTACTGTACTGCTACTGTACTACTTTACAGTACCAGGCCTCAGACTTGGTCGATTGTGGAAGGGAGTGTAGGCTGGAGGGACAAGTCTTCAAAATGAATGGTTTTTCGTCTTGCTAGCAATCTTGGAGTGATCGGGGCTTGGTTTCGAGGTTTTGGTCATTCCAAACCCAGCTAAACAGCTCTACTAGTACTACTGTATTACTACTGTACTAAAACTGTACTACTACAGTACTACTACAATACTACTACAGTACTACTACAGTACTACTGTACTACGACTGTACTACTACTGTACTACTACTGTATTACTACTGTACTACTACAGTACTACTACTGTACTACTACTGTAGGCTGGAGGGAAAAGTCTTCAAAATCAAAGGCTTTTCGTCTTGGTAGTTATCATGGAGTGATCGTGGCTTGGTCTCGAGCTATTTGGTGAACCCCAAACCCCGGCATTCGCGCAGAAGCGCAGACACTCCTCCCAAGCCCTCCCCAAAGCCCTCGGACCCCCCAATTCCCTTTTAACTTAATCAAAGCCATTCAGACCCTGAGCCAGCCCTCAAACCCCGGGACCCCCCAATTCCCTTCTGACTTAATCAAAGTCAAAGCCACTCAGACCCTGACCCCGGTCCGAGGGTCACTGACACCAGACATTCAAGCCAAAAGTTTTGGTGGGTCTATTAAACAGGCCGCCACATTAAGCACTGTTGTTACTGCTGTGCTGTTGCTGACGCTTGTGCTGCTGCTGTTGTCGTTGTCTCCTTGTCGCTGTCGTTGTCGTTGTTCTTGTCATTGTCGTTGTCGCGTTGTTGGAGCTGCACCGTTGTTGATGCTGCTGCTGCTGCTGCTGGTGCTGCTGCTGGCTGCGGTGGCGGTCTTCAACAGCTGGAGTCGGTTACTGGGTAATCACCCGAAGTGGCAGACGTTGCAAGTCGGGACAGTTGGTTGGAGATGCTTCGCATGCCACAACGTTGTTCTGCAGTTCGACAACCCGCTCAACAGATGGAGGGCCGTGCAGATGCCAGCCTCGAAAAATCCTATCTTCGGAAAAGAACTTAATGACCGGATCTGGCCGACAGATGTGCATTGACCCGGTGAGTCGACATGTGTGATATAGGGGTCGTACTAATCAGAACACGGGTTTTTGTGCCACTGTGCTTTACAGTATAGGTTATATAGGGACTGCAAGCGAATATCATTGGTACTTACTCCGAACCCTATCCTACTCAAAATAGCTCGCTGGCAACCCGCCTTCACAACTATTTCCTGGAGACTGCCCTGCAGCAACGAGCCCGAATCCCCTTAGCCTTAGCCGTAAAACCTGACTAGGACCCGACGACCGGCACTACACGGTGTAGGTCCCGAGATAGGCCAGGCTGCAACAGAAGTCATGTCCTAAGGTCCTAGAGTTTTGGGCTTCGGGTTTAGGAAGGCTTTGGGGTATGTTGCCAAATTTCGAAACAAGGTCCCAAACCACAGAAGACGAATAAAACGGATTAAGCCAAAGCTTTGGCATGGGGTGCTGCGTGTGCCGTATGCTCCGGGATCCTGGCACCCCAAAACGCGTGCACACAAACCTCAAACCCCAAGCAACAAGCCTAGACCTAAACCCTCAAGACACTAAAGCCCTACGGCCTAAGCAATAAAAGCCGAAACCCAGTGAGCTAAAGGCCCAAGAAGCTCTCGTAGCACTGGTATAGGGGCCTTAAAAATTAGAATGGAGCTTTGGGGTATATTATACAATAACTATAATCAGGAACCCCCAAAACACTATTCTAATTATTAAGGCCCCGATATTATAGAGCCCTACTATAGATCCGCTTAAGGAACCCATTAAAGGGAACCCTATTCTAAATGTTAAGGCCCCTATATGACTCCCCGGGCACGACCAGCATATCCAGTGAGGCACAAAGAGCTCAGAAGCTGCCAAGTCGGAAGCCACCAAGGGTATCCTGAGACGGTTTAGGGTCCTAGTATCACTACTACTACTACTACTACGACTACTACGACCAGTTACTACGACTACTACGACTACTCCGACTACAACGACGACGACCACTACCACTATTACAATAATTACTATAAATACTACTATTATTTATTTGTACTATTACTGCCTATTTCTACTCCGACTCATCCCTGATCCCTCAACCCCCTAGACGATGTATCCCAGAACCTCAAGCCTCAGAATTAGAGAAATTCTCTCGATGATGCAAACAGTAACAGTCACAGTAATAGTAAAAAGTAGTAGCATAATCGAACCACCTGAACCACAGGCTCGAGGTCACTAGACCCTTCGCCCGAAACCGCTTCCGAAGGACGCTGCAACGTCATGTTCAGGCTGCTTCTTTACAGCTGCGAAGCCCAGTTAATCTCTTGGCCATGCCGCTATCAGTGATAGACGTAACGCAATCTTTCTCTTGCTACTTTTGTCCCTACTCCTGACGCCAGTATTAGCACCTTTTGGTGGGGCCAGTGACTAGTCATGTCAGGAACGCTTTTTATCTCATCTCCTAAGGTCAGTTGCTGGTGAAGTAGTGGTTGAGGGAACAAGCGAAACTAGGGTCGGCATCAGTACTGCCTGAAATGTCAGCATCGCACTCATAGAAACAAAAAAAGTAGCAACGAGCCTGCCAACAATAGACACGATAACACGAGCAAGTCCATACATGACGAACAACCTGCACAGCATCATGAAAAAGCGAGCAACGACCTAAGTGAGAACATGAGGACCAGAATGACTCTGCCAAATCCGTCAACTCCGAACCCTGCACCCCCAAGCTTAAAGCCTACACACCCCAGGCCCTAGCCCGAACCGGAACACTCGTTTCAGGCCGCAGAGCAGGGCCAATGGGCTGCTTCTGGACGTTCTCCTCCGTGTAGGCGCCTGAGGTTTAGACTTCAGAGAACCCTAGACTCGGGTTCTAAGCCACAACCTGAAACCCAAGCCCAAAGCTGAGACGCAAGACCACGGTCCGCTTCAAGGTTTGGGGGTCTGGGGCATCAAGCCCCGAACCAGGCTCCGCCGCAGCCGAAGAAAGACAACTATGGAAATTCAGTGGTGCCTGTGCTTGCGGCTACAACGGTAAAGCCCTGGAACCCGGAACAGCGAACACTGGAACCCTAAACCTCATGCAGCATTCATGGGCATCCGGAAAATGAACGCAAGGCAAGCAGAAGCAAGATCCAGGGCTTCAAGGGCCTGGGGCCCACGGTGTAGGTAGTTTCTGGAGAGTGAAGTACCAACACTAGGCTGTCACGAATGCTCCACAACTCGGCACACTCGGCAAAAGAAAAAGCCGATCTCTCAGGGGCTTATGATTTGGACGGTGAATTCGTCTTCGCCAATTCGCCAATCATCAATCCACGAGATACACCGTACACCCGTCAGCCCGTCAGCCTACGCACCTTCAACACTCTCTACAGTGTAGAGAGTCTACACCGTAAAGCAGAACTCCGAAAATCGCACTGCAATCCCAAGAACACCGCCGTTTCAGCAGCCATGGTCAAGATTTCTCACTCCTCGCGCCCTACAATCCTGCAATCGCTGTAGACAAGTTCCGCCCATACTCTGCCCTCCCGGGTCCCATCCCACCTCCCCAAGCGCTGTAGACATAAAGCCTGGAGTGAGGTCTTAGGCTTTGCATGTGTTGCAAGGCACAAACTGATTCCTGCCGTTGTTCTGTTGTTAATGCTATCATTGCTTTCAGTACTTTGATGGCTATAATGGCTGTTCTTGCTATCATTGCAAGCAGTCTTAACATCCGTTGTGGATCATATTGACGGCTGGTAAGCTAGCATTGCTAGCACAATCGATATCTGATCACTGCTGCTGCCATGAAGCAGCCAGTGTTCGTTACGAACATACCGCTGATTCCATTCGTATTCACTGCCAGAAATACGTCTCATGATGTCCCACGGGTTTAAGCAGTGGTATGAATAATAAGAACAATATCCATCATCATCATGATAGAAATCATCGTACAGATAGATGGGCACAGACAGATAGATGGGCAAGCAGGTAGATGGATAGATCCATAGCGACAGATCGATAAACCGATTGATCTATTGATCTATCGATCGGTCAGATCGCTAGATGGACAAATGGAGAGGTAAATGTTTGGATAGATGTAGGTGGGTAGATGGCTAGGTGCTTGGATGGGACAGGTAGATGAGTAGGTAGACGGATGGATAGGGGCGGGTATCTTGACCGCTAGATGATGATGATGATGATGATGATCCTCTCTTCACCTTTCGGCCATTATTGCGACTTGTTTTCCTTTTGTCTTAGTGCTTCCCGCTGGTCCTGACAATAACATTTCCCAAAAGTTTGCTATCATTGCTCCATCTAATTGATTTTGAACCCCGGGTCTGCAGAGATTTTGTCGAGTCCCGAGCCCCAAACCCCAAAACCCGCTCCTTACACCGATATCCCGAAGCCTAAAACCCTGAAGCCCCAAACCCTTCTGAGCTGTCTTTAGTTCAAAGTCTCAAGCTTCAGGGAAGCCCTCCTGGATTTTACCATGCGTCCCTTGGGTTTAGGGCTTAAGCGGTTCAGGGTTTAGGGCTTGCGGGCACTTCGTAAAGACCACGCATTATGGCATGGATCTGACTCTTCGTTTCGGGGTGGTGGAGGGGCCATGGCCAATGCCACTTGCGAAGCACTTGTAAAGGGTGAGTTGTATGAAGGCAGCACAGCAAGATCACATTTTCCTTGTTTGATCTACAGCTGAACACACGCATGTATGGTCACGGATAGTATGCTTTGGCCGACTTGCTTTGCCGTCCATCACATCTACACTATTTGGTGCTGACGTTGCCAAACCCTACCATTCTAACACCTGCGATGCTGGCCTGCGGCAATTGTAACGGCATATCCCAGAAAAAAATTGGCCACTCGAGGCCAATCGGGATCCCATTCCTCTGAGACCGAGGCGTCTCCCAAAATCCATCTGGCAACTTTGGCACCTTCACAGCATGGACGAAGATACCAGAGCCTTAACAACTTACAATAAGGAACCCCCAGTTATTAAGGCATCCATCACAACCTGGTCAGTTTCCGAAAATAGGGGACCCTAGTAAAGTAGGATCCTTATTATAAGGAGTTCAAACTGAAGTACCCTAATTTTCGGAAACTCCCACATCAACGACGAGGCTATCGGCGAAACACATCTGTGGACTGTTCTCCGAACCACCGCAATGGCTTACCCTGCGGAACAGTCTGGATATGCTAGCAGGCGTTTAGATCAAACTGAGGTTGAGCTGTTTGATCAGCACTTGGTTAAGGGGGCGCCATTTCTGCCTATGTCAGCACCCGTTTGACAACGGCACCGACGGTGGCTGTACTAAACAGCCAGCAGCTGACTTTATGAAGGAAACTGGCGAAGATGACCGTAGAGAGCCGCATACATCTGCAGCAACAGCCAAGATGGTAATCCCAGGCGCTTTCCTGTCTTAGGCCACCTCGGGCTTAGAACTCTGAAACCTGGCTCAGAGCCTTAGCGATGCACTCTGAACCCTAAACTTCCCTAAGCCCTTTACGGTTCAAGTGCTAAGCCGACACCCAATGAGGCCACGGCGTACTTGATCTTTCCTTGCTCGAACCTCTGAGGCGGCTTGGGCCATTGGGTCTGAAGACCTGAACCTTAAACTAAGAGCACTCAGGTTGAGGCCTTGGGGCTTTAAGGCATCTTCTTGGGGCTTTAAGGTCTCAGGGTTTGGGGTTAAGGTGCTTGGCATCAGAGATGACGATGTTCGGGCTGTAGGCTGCTGGCCTAGGCTTTTTGGCCCCCAAGCTGAAACCTGAACTTGAAGCCGCTCAAAGACTCTGCCGCAGGAGCTGAAAAACACACAGTGTGTTAAGCTGACGATTGGGATTTGGGTGTAGGTAGAGCACTGAGCAGGTACCGTATCTCCGAACATTGAAAAAGAACAGCACTGAACAGCGTCATACGCCTACTTCCCGCAATAAGCATGTGCATACAGTTGCAGGAATCATGGTTGTACCAGATAAGTTCATATGATCTTTTCACCTGGCTAGCACAGCTTCATGCCTCCGTCATCCAGGGAGATGGAACCTTTTGAGTTGTCATCCGCACATTTTAACCCCCTAATCAAGGGAAACTTCGGAGCAAGAGGCGATGCGTTGGATCCCTGGTTAGGAACCACTTCGACAAAGCGGTTAGGAAGTGAGAAGACGAAGCGCATACTTATCCAATGCCGCAGTCGATCCACTTCAAGACGCGATTGAGACTGGAACTCTGAAATCCGAACCAGGGCCCCGACTTGTTCCGGAAGTCATAGATCCATTCCAGTGCCTTTCCGATCCAGGCTAGTAGATTTGCACTCCGACGGGCATACGGAAGGATAGCTTCGCTTGATTTGTTAAGGTGACAACTGCAGATCCTTGTGGGTGTGGAGTCTGCGCGGGTAAAGAGTTTAAATTGTAATTATACACTCCACGCATACCTACATACATACAGACATGCAGACAGACATTCAGTCACATTACTGCGTGGCACTGCGTGGCTGTAGCAAAACATGCCAGAACCTTGCCTCCCGCTCAGGGACAGTGAGGTCGGGGTGCCAGAAGTCCACGACCAGCACAAAGCGGTCCTATCTCTCACGGCCACAAACATCTCATACTCCAAGGGTTTCAGGTTTGGAGGTTAGGGTGTATGTAAGGTCCCGGTTTGGGGTTTAGGTTAGAAGCTGACGATGTACTGTGGGCTTGGGGTACACGTTTTCGTTTCGGGCCTTGAAGTTCAGCATCGGGGGAGCGCCGAAGGAACACGTTTTCTGGGTTAACACTGGCACCAGCAGGAAGGAACCCTAAACCCTAAACCCTAAACCGTTATATTCTCCCGAAGCTATGAACCATAAGATCCCGGGGGCCTGAACCCGAAACGGCCCTCTAAAGCCTAGAGCCCTAGAGCCCAAACACCCATGGTCAACACCGAAACTGCTGCTGCTTGGCTTACCTTTGGTTAGTAGGGAATGGAAGAATGGTAGTAATAGTAGTTAGAGTTGTACGCCATTCCTCCATTCCCTACTAACCAAAGGTAAGTTGGGAGTTTCAGACTCCTCGTCCGACTCGTTCTTGGTGGAGTGCAGGAAGGAGGTGTCCTCGGGGAATCTCCCGGGTTCCCGAGACAGGCTTGGTGCTCAGGCTGCTGGATTTTAAGCTCCGGTTTAGGGTTTAGGGTTTAGGGTTGATTTTTAGCTCCGGTTTCGGCAGTCGGTGTTTAGGGCTTTTGGTTTACATAGAATTAGGGCTTTCGGATCTGGACCAAGGTCTCAGAGCTGAGTCAGGGTTCAAGTTCGAGGTACAGGGCTTAGGTCTCGCTTGGGTCGCGGGGCTCGTCAAACCGATCATGGGCCAGAAAGAAGAAGCAGAGTAAAGCTAGTCAATAGTCCTGACTAACCACCACAAAGCAGCCTGCTACAAGCAGGAATGACCTTTCCGACTTCGACAGGCTTAATATAGGGGCCTTGAAGAATTAGAATAAGGTCTTGGGGCCCATTAATTACACTATAGGTATAGTCAGAAATCCCCAAAATAGTATTGGTAATTATTTAGGCCCCGATATTAGACGCCCTCCCTCCTCCCTCCATCGTGCAGGCACAGTGGCGAGGACGATGCAGTCATCTTCCTTCCAGGGACGCTCCTCCCCTTGGCTGCTCGTCGATTCGGGATTTAGGGCTCATCTTGAGGTCGTTGGTTCAGCATTTAAGGTGGAGGACTCTTGTCCTGTGCGCAAAAGCGACAGAGGCCCCCTGATCCTACAAACCTGAATGCAAACCCTGGACGCCGAAACCCCCAAGCAGGAAAGCCGGACTCAACCCCCAAAAACGCAGCTGTCGCTCTCCCTGACTCGGTCAGCGGCCACCCACGGTGATGCTGCAGTCGGGCGGAACCTCATGGTTCACCGGTTGCACGCACGGCTTGAGATTTCGGGGTCGGCTGGGTTTTCACGTCCTCAACCCGGAAGGCCCGATAACCTAGAAGCCCTCAGTCCTGCAGACTGTACCCAGTAGAAAACTGCAGATGGTGATTTCGAGTTTTGAGAATAGTCTTCACCCTAGACGAGGAAATGTACACATGCACACGCGATCACTGCGGTAAGCACCCTGAATCTGAGCCCTTCTGTGGGAACCTTGATACTTTGAATAGGAGTTTTTTGGATGTTGGGCCGGGTAAATAATCTCTACATTGTATACGACCTAAACCTTTATGGTAGCATAGAAGCCTTCTCGAACTCTTGTAGATCATGTATAGAACTAGTTTTTCAGCGAATGTCCCTTAATAAAACCTTATGTAACAAAACCTACAAAAATCCACAAAAAAAATGGCAAACAAATCCCACTATTTACCCCTAAGCCCTAAACCCTAATCCTTGAAAAGCCTACAGACACCCTGGGGCTGCCGGCACTGAGCCCAAAGTGCGCCGTCAGGAAGAAGTTGCGACCTCACAGAGCTTAAGTAAATCAGGGCTTCATAGCATTGGGTTTAGGGCTTAGGGGTTTAGGGGTTTAGGGGTTTAGGGTTTATAGAACTTACAAGGGTTTTACAAGGAGGTGCGTAGTGCGTAGTGCTTTTAGCCTGCTGTGATCTTGAAAATTAGAAGAGGGTGCTGAGGGGGGCGGTTTATTCTAGCACCAACATAGGGGGACATAGGGGATATTGTTCCTGAGTCACAACCGTGGACCCTGCAAGTAACAAGCAGAAGGTGACCAGAGTAATCATGACATCCTGCTCTCAAAGGGTTGCAGTTTCACCTTAAGGGTCCGTGAATTTTGGTTTCGAGCGTTAGAGCTTTGGGTTTTGGGGGCTTACGGCACAGGTCGAAGATGGAAGTGGCAATGCACCTCAACCTGAGGACCGAGATTTCAATGAATACGCAAGGGTTGAACTCTCGAGTCGAGGTGCCACCCCCCTGTCTGAATAGGACCTGAAGCTTAGACACCTAGTAATTGAAGCGTGAACCCTAATCAAGCCCTCAGAGGTGTGATCTTTCTTCCTTCCGAATCTGAACAATCTACATCTCTTGCTCAGCTCGTGGCCATCACTGTGCGGTTGGACACCAGTTTCCGGTGCCTAGACAAAAGCACTGAAGAGCTTTCATGCCGCAGTATCTACCATGTTGCTCCGCATTGACCTTGCTGAACTTGCACGGGTTTGTGTTGTTTTGCATGCTCGTGCGTATTATATCATGCTGCATTGTGCCGATATATAGTCCTAGTGTATCTTATGCTGTTGCTGATGTTTCTGCTGTGTTGTAAACTGTATCTTGGCCAACCAGTGCAGACAGCAGAGATTCAGACCCGCTTTTGGGCGGGCACTATTGCATGATGTCGCCGTGCAAGACAAACCCGCACATGTAGACCCGAACGGCCGTGAACCTCGGACGATGCCCCGCCCGTGTGCCAGTTCTTTGCTTGTGAGGCACAGGGTTTCCGGGTGCGGAGTTTATGAGTTTCGAGGATTTCGGATTGGAACCCGAAATCCCTTAGCCCGTAAAACCTCTGAACCCCAAATCCTAGACCCCTCGATGCTTAGCCCTCAAACCCTAAACCCTGAACCCAAAACAAGGGTTCACACCTGCCGCGCGATGATGACTCCTCGCATGGCCAGGGGAACGTCGGACCTTGCGAGACGAAGTATGGGTTTGCAGTTCCGGACTTAAGGTTCCAGGCTTGATGGGTTTGGGCGGTTTGGGGTTAAGGGGTTTAGGGGCTTGAAGCTAAAGTTTAGGATTTAGGGTGCCTTGGAGTTCGGCATTTAGGAGTTGGGGCTTTAAGGGTTTACGGTGTAGGGTTTGGGGCTGCATGAACAGCGGTATAAAAGTAGGAGCATTGCAACAGGGAATTTGTAGCAATTATGGTACAGAAATATTAGCCGGTTGCAATCATGCTAAACAAAGCCATGCTATGGCTTACACAAGGTGTCTCAGGATCATGCCTTGTGGATTGGGGCATATGCACTTATAGTCCTGTCAGTGCAAGCTCAATTGTGCCCTGAGATTTAGAATCATGCGAACACTTCGAGGGACTTCCGTGAAGTCACGCTGAGGCCGTTAAGGTTTAGGATTCACGACTCTTTAAGCACATTATTCTCGATTGACTCGGAAATCTATGTTAACCATGTGATACCTTTCGATTCCATTGGCTAAAGCAGAAACCTCCAAAATCCCAACCCACACCCGGCACCCCAAACCCAACACCGTAGAGCCAGAAATCGCAAGAAAAAGCCGAGTCCGCGCGCTGTTTGAGGAGCTGGACCTGGGAAGAGACTGCGTGACTGTCGCATCTTTTGGATTTTACGGTCTTGATGGTTTGCAGTTTTGGGGGGTTACGACTTGGGAGCTGTTTTGGGGCACCTTCTCAGACTGCAAACGTTCGGGGCCTAGCGTCCAGAGTGTATATAGAGTTTAGGGTATTGGGCCTTCAGGTTTCGCGAGCAAGTCCTCATACTTCGCCAAACTTTTCTCCAAAGCCACAAATCCTTAAGCTCGAATGCGACAAGTCCTGCAACGCCCCTGTGAACCTAGAAAAACAAGCATTCCTACCTCTCAGGTGGCGGTTTAGCGACTGCGGCATGTAGCCTTCTCCTTCTCACTCTCCTCAACCCGGTTCTCAATTTCTCCTGCTCCTCATGCCCCTCTTTGGGCTTCCTTTCCCTAAGCGCAGCAAGACAGACAAACTTGTCTCTGCGTCTCCTGGAATGAAATCCTACGAGTACTGCCAGTCAGATTGCTCTACCAAGCAGCATAATGCAGGGGCCTGAAGAACTTGAACAGGGTTTGGAGGTTCAATGTAGCATAGCCATAAAATAGAAACCCAAGGAGTGGCTTCTAGATTCTACATTAACTTCCAGGAAGGATGCTCCTCAAATGCCATCCACCAGGTGAACATCCAACCTGTGTGCTTCTGTAAACAGCAATGACTTTCCGTGACTTACCGGTGCGGCCTTCTTCAGGCACACTCTTGCTACACCGCCGATATGCTTGGCCTACGTCCCCTTCGTTCGTCGTGCCTGTTCCGGTAGTCTTTCTCCTGCCCCAAGCGACGACAGGGATCACTCAAAGAAACTTCGGTACTTTGCCTACCAATTGCTGCTATCGCTCCTGCGCATACGAGAAATAAACTAGCGCTACCAGGTCAAGCCACCCCCCTCCGCTGCCGTGGCCCGCACGGTCTTTGGGAAGAGTTCGCAGTTTCTGGACAACCAGGCACCCAGCCTCGCAGTGGGCTTTGGGATTTGACTTCAGGGCTTTTTGGGGCGTGCAGCTCAAGGTTGACGGGCTCAGGGATGCAGGGGACTGCTGGTATTGCCTCGAACAGGGGAAAAAGGTGTACGAAGCCTCCCCGCGGGCGGAAATCCTGGCACACATCTACCATGTTCAAATCCTGTGACTCTCGCCCACGTGGAAGCCTTGTGAAGGCATGAAGCTGTCGCGCACTAATTTTACAATCAGCTGGTGACAGCACTTGCATGTTTGTGCTTGTAGCCATGTCTGGTTGGCGAGTTATATGTGGTTACCACCAGTCTCAGACCCTGAGAGCTTTGCAAAGCCCATTCTTGGTTTACCTTTCTGCTTTCGTACGGGTACTGTTTGCCGGGATGTATTTGTGTATACACACTCCCATGCAGACATCGGAAACCAATGCTAACTTACAAACGACTAGCTGCACCTCGACCCAAATTGCAAAAACAAGCGCATAGCGAACATAAACTTCAAGAAGCTCATAACAACCCAGGAGCTTACATGGCGGAACCAAACCCTGAACCCTAAACCCTAAACCCGGAACCCGAAGCCCTAAACCCTCAACCCTCTTCCTTACTTCATGAAGCTATGTTGCGGCCTCCGAAGACGAAAGCCGGACCAGCCGCCTCCCATGACGTCATTCTGAACCTGCCGGCTTTCTTACGATGGCATTGGGTTTAGGGTTTAGGGTTTAGGGCCAGGGTTTAGGGTTTAGGGTTGAGGGTTTAGGGATCTGGTTTGTGTCTTGATGGCTTTCAAAGGTGAGCTCTGTGGGTTCTAGATTATACATGATTTTATAATAATGGGTTTAACTTAAGCAAGAGTACCAGAGGCTGCCCTCAGAGAGGGTTTAGGCTTTCTTTGTCTGGGGCAGTGAACAGTCACGCACTTCGTGGCAGAAAGCGTTGAAGCAGACGTTTGGAGCACGTGGGCAGGCTAGTCTTGGCTCTTACAGTTTAGGGCTGAGGGCTTAGTTCAGGGATGAAGGCTTAGAGCTTAGGCTGTAGGGCCCTAATGAGCCCGAACTCCACACAGTTGTTAAGGCTGCGGACTCCACAGCCTCAAGCCCTACTGGGCCCTACACCCTAAACCCTGAACCCGAGACCCTGAACCCGAAACCCTGAGCCCTAAGCCNAAATACCCAAAACCCAAACCCCATGCAAACCCTAAAACCTCGAAGGACCCCAAAGACGCGAAAATGGACACCTCCTTTCTGAGCAGACAAAGTGGTCGCAGGAGAGGAAGTAGGCTGGATATCAATAAACAAACAACGCATGAAACCATATGTGTCCGAGACTGCTCGCAAAGCTTGGAATAGCCAGTGAAGACTGGTGTCCGCTTCTTGAGACTGAGCGCCGGACGCTGTCGGAGATTAGATACTCCTCGTTGTCCTGTGGTAGTTTCACAACAGCCACTTCTGCAGTAGCAGGGAGCAGGAGTAGTAGAAGGAGTAGTAGGTGTAGCAGCCATCGTAGCAACAGTAGTCATCCTCATTGCTCTTCAACCCTGAACCCCTTCAGCCCTCCACTGCACCTTGTCGTTCGCCCGCGCCCCAAACTCGAAACCACCCGCGCTAAACCCTGAACCCTAAGCACTAAACCCCCAAACCCTAAACCCCTAAACCCTAAACCCTGGCTTCCTTTCCAGTTTAAGCTTAAGGCCCCAGTAGACATCCTCCAGGAGATCTGCCAGCTCGCCCTGGACCTCAGAGGACAAGGGAAAATCATGCGGGGACTTCTTTGAAGTATCTAGGGCTCCCTAATTTGTTGTCCCACTGCTCAGTTTTCTACTGCTTGGGTTGGGGCCCCCTTGCCTCCATCGTCTGAAACTCACATTTGGGGTCCAGTTGCGCCTCTGAGCTCAAGGTGCAGGTTTTTGGGGGCTCGAGGCTGTTTGCAACTCAGGCCTGAGTCAACACAAACAATATCTGTATATGTATACTTATTATTTATACTGTATATACATATATTTATATTTAGATATAGATATAGATATAGACTTAGATATAGTAAACCTTGGAAGAAGACTGCCCGATAGCCTAACCTGCTAATTCGAGCTCTCGGGATGGCGGCCGCGAACCCTAAGCCCCCGCTGAGTGCCCGTGCGTATGGCAGACCGGCAACCACCTGGTCCACCCATTCTCGCGTGTCAAGCTCATCCACTTCCCACCTTCGAACAAAAACGAAGCTCAGAAGAGTAATACAGGCGCCCGAAGAAGAGGGCTTTCGGGGTGTCAGTGGTCTTAGGGCTGGAGTGTTTCAGGTCTGGGGTGGAGGCTTGAGGGGCAACCATCAACGGGAGGGCCTCGACATCGAAGCACGACATGAGGTTCTTGTAAGCTAGCCTGTAGACAAGTCCACCGAGGAATCAGATCACTACAATGCAGTAGCCTCGGTCACCCCGACCCGCCCTAAGCAGTGCATGGTTCCGAAGGACACGCTAGAACGGTGAACCCGGAACTTGCAGGCCGCCAACCCGAAACGCAAAGCCGCAAACGAGACTCTTGATGGAAAACGCTTAGGCTTGGGCTGAGACGACCAAGAACCCCTAAACCCTAAATCCCAAAGTCCTGAATTAAACCCCAGAAGGCCTATACCCGAAACCCCCTAACACGAAACCCAGACTGAGGTGGCCCCACCAAGGCTGCGCGCGGAGCCCAGGGAAGAACTCCGGATCAATCTCCTGTACTGGGGCCATGAACCCTAAGCCCTATAGACTCTAAACCCTAAACCCACAAAAACCCCCAGCAAGAGCCCGCAAACCCTAAACCCTGAGCTCTGTCCTTGTATGTTTGAGGATTTTGATGTGCTCTGGGGACAGTACAGATCTCTTTAGATCCTTTGTATGTAGTTGATCCACAAGTGATTCGCTTCTGGATTGTCCCAAGACTGCCTGCATAAACCCTGGACTCTAAACCCCCAGAAACCCCCACAAAGAGCCCGACAAACCTTCAAGTCTAAACCCTTCAGGAAGAGCCCCGCAAGAGAAAGCAAAAGGAGCTCTCCTGCATCTCCGGAAGCTCGGGGATCTCTTTCTCGTACTTGCAGTACCTCTTACTGTCCCTCCTAGGGTTTAGGGTTTGGGTTTAAGGTTAAGGGTACCACTTAAACCATTGGGGCCATATTCGTTGGAATAGGGTTCGTTTATAGGGAGTTCATAATTAGAACAGCTTCGTCAATAGGGGTTTCCGTATCTTCGAAAGGGTTCTCAGATTTTCTATCAGCAGGGAATAGATCGAAACAGCTCTTTCTCTGGGCCAGAATCCTACTTGGGGGGGCAGAAAGTAAGACCGTGGGCACGAGAGGCGGCTTAAAAGTGACGATTTGTCAGTTTGCTCAAAATTTTTCTGAGTTTGCACACCTGACCGTAGATATTGAGTCGGAGGATTGGATACCTTGTTTTATCAGATATGGGGACCCTAATATAGTACCCTAAATAGTAGGATCCTTATTATAAGGACCCCAGAATAAGGTAACCCTAATTTTCGGAAACTCCCATATACTTGTTAGTGTACACTAACCAGGCTATGTCTCGCTCCTCCGATCCTTCGTTTGCCAATCTCGAACGTGTTCGCACAGTCGCGCTTCTAACCGACGAACAGGGCTTCGTAGAGCTTGATCTCGTAGATCAGCAATTTCAAGAGGTCTTGGTGGTCTAGTCTACTAGAATAAGTTTGCAAGGACTACAAGGCCATACTCTTGATAGTTCTTCAAACCTCCTCCTTTTATGCAACGGATTTCGGTGGTTCTTTTGAGTGTACGAAGCTTGTGAGGCTCATAAGGCTGCTCAGCGTTCGGTGTCTTAGTCTCTATGGCTAGGGCATTTGGGCTTATAGGGTTTTGAGAGCTTTAGGGTCTAGAGCCTCAAGGTTTCGGGTTTGGATGTCAGGGCGTAGGGTCTTTGCTTTGTGATGCAGTCCCTTAGCGGCATGGGGTGCTTGTTCTGGTTCCCTTGAAACTGCCGTGGAGAGGAGACGAGTAGACGGGGTCACTTGATGAACTCATAGATGCGAAGCAAGTTCTCACGGCCAAACTCCGGCACCACATCTTCCTCCGGAGCACCCCTTCTTGTCCCACTTTTCAATTGAAGCGAGATCAATGATGGGGGTCGGTTTGGTTGTGGAAGGCGGCACATGTTGGGGTTTGATTGAGGGCTGCTGGCAGGCAGGGGGCTACACATGCGCTACTTTCCTTGGGGTTTACGTGGGCTTTTTGCGAAGCCTTTTCACTTGCCCTTCGAAAAAGTGATGCAGCTCCCGTCGCCCTGGCCTATTGAGCACGACATCTACCCGGCTACCCCCCAGGATCAATCTTTGCCGGCACCTCGAAATCCTCCTCAAGCATCTCCCAGAACTGCTGCTGCCTCCGGACTTCTAAGGTTCACCGGGCAGAGGTGGGAGCCATCAATGTTTACGCTAGGTCTCGCAGTATAGGTTTGTCGCACTGGATTCATGACTTTCCCGAATACCATGCAACGAAGCGGGTGTGATGCCGAAGGGCTTGCAAGGACAGGCGCAAAGTTTGGATTCAAGACCAGCGGGTCACGCCACTGCAGCATGATGAGGCATAGCATTGAGTCACTCATGTCAGCGCTTCCGGGAATCGCTCGAGGTGCCACTTGAGACCTGCAAAACCCAGAAAGTACGCCAATGCATGACGTCACCTATCGTAGTCATGAACAGCTGTGACATTAGCAGGATTCTTGTGATCGTCACCATGTCATCGCCGTCACCATGGCCATCTTCATCTTCTTCACCATCACTAGCATCAGGTTGTTGTAAAGGTTACTGTAATGCGGGCTACTACAAGGATTACTACTGTAACCCTCCATCCATCCTGACCCCAAATCCCAGGTCGCTCGCGAGCGAAACCCCGAGAAAAGCTCTGAACCTGTCGTTGAGCTCACGCTTCACCACCTGCGTCTCCTCTGCGCCAAAGCTGTGCAGGGAGTTGTTTTTCTGTGGGGTGGGGGGGGGCTAGGGTTTGAGGTTATGGCTTCTGTGGCTATGCCGGGGTCGAAGATTTGAGATGCAGACTTTGGTGCAGGTGCCGGGCTTCCATCAGCAGAAAATCTGGAAAAAAATCGCCAAAACACATAAACAGACTCGAGCTTAAAGTCAGCAATCACAGCTCGCTGGCACTGCTATTGCTCGGGGACTTGCTGTCACGCTTGCAGTTTGCAGCTTGCCAAACCCTGTACGCAGCTGGTCTCTGGCAATCTGCACTGTCCCACACCGCGCTCCCCCAATACCTCTCAACTCGGGCCGTGGCTGTCGTCTCTGTGATGGCCACGGCATCCTCGCAACACATCCCGAAAGACTAGGTCTCGATGTCACACGCAACTCCCTGTGCACGTACTATCGGAGCTTTGATCACTTCTACCACCGTAGCCTCATAAATCGCACAACACGACAATATATCCAACCTGAACCTTTACCATCCGAAATCCCTGCAAGTGTGTTGAGTACACGCACAGGAGTTTCTTGCAACTTCAGCATTCCGCTGGCTTAATATAGTTACCGTTATGTTCTTGCCATTTCGTCTTGCCGCTGCTTTCTACTACAACTCCTCCTACTGCTGCTACTGGTACTACGACGACGACTACGACTACAACGACGACGCCGACGACGATGGGTATTGTGTCATACTAGTACTATTAAATTAGTACTATTGTTTCTACAACTCTTGTGATGATCAGTTCTGCGATTGCTGCTATCACTGCTATTGTTACTTTGTATGATTAGTTTCTTTGGGGCTGACGCTTCATGCTCTCATGGTTCAGCTTCAGGATCAGGGGGTCGTGGTTTCGTAAGTAGGACTTGCAAAGTAAAGATGGATCCCAAAAGCTCGGGTTGGGGCCGTTGGCCAGACATGAATCAGCCCGAAACGCTCAAGACCATCGAACCCCCGAAACCTTCGCCGCAAGTAAACCCCTACAGAAGACCCTGATCAAAAACCCCTAGACTCGAAAAAATCCAGATCACCCAAAACAGCGACCTCCTCCGAAGACAAGAGTGCGATCCGGCAGGGACCTACGAGGGCTTCCATATCCCTTAATCCAGGGGGTTCTTCGGAGTCTCTGGGTACTTGTACGTAGTTGCAAAGGCTTGGATGTTCCTATTTTTAAAGGCTTATGGGCCTGGCAAGTACCAGCAGGGCTTAGGGCTCTTGTGAGGCTGAGGGTTTGGGGTTAGGGTTTCTGGTCGAGGTTGACCTCGGTGCCTCAGACCATATCATCGCACATGAAGATCAAGAAGATACATGAAAAATGGCCCCCTCACCACGAGTGCTGCGAAGGCTGCTGATGCCACTAACCCTAATCCCTAACGCTGGACCGTCACTCCACGATGCAGATGCACGGCCTTAAGGCTCAGGTGTTTGGAGCTTGGTGGTTTAGGGAGTTTAAGGCCTCGGCTTTCGAAAGGCAGGGCGCCCAAGGCAGAGCAGGGGCCTTTCCGCAAAGCCTCCGTCCTCCGTATACCGAAACCCTGAATCCTTGAACCCAACTTAATTTACCCTAAACTCAAACCCCTAAACCCCTAAACTCAAAAACTGCTAAACCCTAAACCATGAACCCACCCCCTTTTAACCTTAACCCTCACACTTGTCCCAGTGACGCCTCTGCTCCGGTTCGGTGCCGTGCGCCGTGAGCGCAGCGTTGCCCCAGCCGCGACTGCGGCGGCTGCGGCCTGAGATGTTTGAGCCTGTTTAACCTAATATAATGTAACATGATATAGCATAATATAATACAACATAACATAAGATAGTATACTGGGTATGATCTCGTCGAGTGCTTCTACAGGGTTTTTGTGATTCGGGCTTCTAATCATAGGCTGCACCTCTGACTCTAGGGTTTCAGGATCCAAGGCTATGCCCCTACGACAGGTTTCCGTTGCTTTGCTGGCTCAGGGTTTAGGGGAAGGTTTGAAGATGAAGGGTTACAAGTTTAAGGTCTGGGGTGTCGGTGTAGGATTGACGGTTCCGGGTTCAGAGGACCCTTCCCTGAAATTGTGGGAGCCCCCTGACTTCGGAAACTCCTATGTGAGAAAGGAACCTAAAGTAATTACTCGAGGCTTAGGAGTTTAAGACAGGACATACTGTAGGCCGGGTTGCTGGGCCTCACCGCAGATGAGTTCAGAATCTGCGGAGTAGCGGCTAGCCTAGATCTAAACCTAAACCCAACGCCCCAAATCCTAAAACGAATCGCTCAAAGCCCCAAACCCCGCCCGAATCCATAACCCCTCAAACTCCCACCAAACTTAAGAGTTGAATGCGGGGAAATTGAGGCCTCAAAAGGTGGGATGAAGGTAGGATGAAGGTAGGTAAGATGAAGGATCCCTTATATAAGGACCCATATTCTGGGGTTACCCCACCTAATGTAGGAACCTGATCAAGAAACCTTGGGCCTTTATTAGGGTTCCTTATATTGACATGACCCCCACTATTTTGGGGTTTAGGCCCAATGTTTCTTAGTCAGGTTCCTACATTACCTTCATCCCACCCTTGGATCCCTTATATAAGGATCCGTATTCTGGGGTTACCCCCACCTACCTTCATCTCACCCTTGGCCCTAAACCCTAAACCCTAAACCCTAAACTTTAAACCCTAAATCCTAAACCCTAATCCCTAAACCCTAAACCCTAAACTTTAAACCCTAAACCCTAAACCCTAATTTTTGGGGAAAGCACCGTAAGATCTGCCGAGGGCGTGGCAGCAAGGCCCACTGGCCCAGGGCTCTGCGTCTTCGGCCTCGGCCTGGAAAAGGGCCCACGTTCGAAATGATGTAATATAACTATAATATACTATAATAGACGATGACTATAATATACTATAATATACTATAAAATACTATAATATAATATACTATAATATACTATAATATACTATAATATACTATAATATACTATAATATACTATAATAATGATATTATATGATATTATATGATATTATATGATATTATATGAATAATATACTATAATATACTATAATATACTATAATATACTATAATATACTATAATATACTGTAATATACTATAATATACAAAAATATACGAGAATATACTATCATGTACTATGATAGAACCTAATATCATGTAACTAAGGCCGGGCTTGATGGTGTAGGGTGTTGAGGGCTCATGCGTTGGGGGGTGCGAGAAACGGTGGCAGCAGAAGCTGCAGCTGCAGCAGCAGCAATGCGAGGACAACAAAGTTCGCTTTATGCAGCTTGATCGGCTCAGCTGTCTGGGCCTTGTTAACCTTCCGGAAGTGGCCTTGTGCATTCAGGGTCAAGAGCAGAATGAACCAATGTCATCCAAAACCATCAGAGAGAGCAGTGACACGAAAGACAAGATCCGTGGAACACTGAAATCCCAAGCCTTAGGCCTTACAGCAAGCCGTTTTGAAAACCATAGAACGCAGCACGGGCAGCTGCAGCAATGGTAGAGCCGGTCTTACCGCCCCACTCAGGACAAGGGCCTGCACCCTATGCACCGAAAAACCAGGCCATGATCACGACTAGAAATCCCAAGCCCTCGCCTCGAATTATCTCAAAGCTCCGATGTCTGTCGGGGCCCCAGGACTGAAACGCAAGATCCTTCTGAGGTGCGTGCTGCGCCGGGCGGTTGGCTGCGTGAAACAAAGAGGAGCCAGCAGCGGCTTCTGGAACGTCAGGTATTCGGTTTGAATACACTGTGGTGGTTGGTGGTGGTGGTGGTGGTGGTGGTGGTGGTGGGGCAAGAGCAGAAGCAGCAGCACCACCACCAGCAGCCATACTAGCAGCAGCAGGAATACTTTCGAAAGCGGACAAGCACGAGGGCGAGGAAGAGAAGGATGACTTCGACGGAGGCGACGAGATGACGACCACGAAGACCACGACGACCACGACAACCAAGCACCAGTCACTCGTATTGCTTCCAGTAGTCATATGCGTGATGAGACGTTAAACCTAGGCACTTGCATGTCCAGACTTCAAGGGGGAGACATAGATACTAAACCTGAAGCCCTGAACCCCGCGAGCGACATGCAGGAGTGTGAAGGCTTCGCCTACATCAAGGACCTGTGCTTCGCCTTTGCACTCGGTTGCTGCAACTCCCACACACGGCCTCTACCAGGGACGGCAACGAAGGTCTGCCCGGTCGCCATGGCTACAAGGACGCTTTGGATGATCGCAAATGCAACCCCAATATGAACGGCATACGCTGATAGCAACTGATACCAATGCGCAAGAAGCTTTGTCATTATGGGTCAACACCACCATTACACCGGACTGCCAACAGTCAACAAAAGAGACAATTCCTTGATTAGTCGAACTATACAAAATATTACAAAATCCCACCGGCAGAAATTTAGCTGATACAGCCGTAACCTGCCCGCCGTGAATCTAAGCGCATGCAATCAAGCTGGGACCAAAAACAAAAACAGAGAAGCGTGCGTGCACGAAGCCGGATGCTAAATTAGCCAAAAGTCCGTAGTTCCTGAAGCACCGCTCCAGGATTCCGAAGTTTAGGTTTTTGGGGGTTGCAGTTTGATCAGGGTTTGGGGGGAAGCTTGCCCTTCTCGGAGTTGTAGATCCTGCGTAAACCTCAAGCCTAGACCGTGACCGCTGTCTATACTCGTATGATAACCTCCCAACCATAAACCAAGAGTCCTCAACCAAAACGTGAAGGATCCTGCACTCGGCCCTGACCCCCCGAACCCAAAGTGCAAAACCCTAAACTCTTAAACCCCCAAACCCGACTCCTACACCCCAAAACCCCAAACGCTAAACTCCTAAACCCCCAAAACCCAAACTCCTAAACATCGAAGGAAGCTCGTGCTTCCAAGCAAAAGCTCCCGCGAGGTTCGGGCCTCCCTTGCAAACGGCTCACTCTGGGTGAGGGCTGTCCTCCGATATCAGGATTCAGGATTTGGGGTTGCGGGATTTCGGCTTTGGGGTTTCGGGGGTTACGGTTTGGGGTGCTGGGTTTCGGTGTTTCGCGGCTTTCGGGGTTTGGGGTTTAGGGCTAGGGTTAAGGATATACGGGGTCAAAGCGATTAGAGCTTAGCAGGTTTAGGGCTTGCCTTTTGAACTTCTTTTCGAACTCCCTTGAACTTAGGGCTTTGAGTGCGGGAGTTTCGGGGTCTAGGGCTTCAGGTCTTAGAGGAGTTTAGAGTCTAGCAGTTGAGGGTGTCAGGGCATTGGGGTTTAGGGCTTCGGATTTAGGTTCGGAAGTTTAGGGTTAAGTGATTTCTGGTCTTCAAACAAGTTTTCAGTCTCGGGTCTAGGGTTACAAAGAGATCTAAGCCCCAAGCCAGCAAAAACCCAAGTCCAACCCCTGACTTTCCAAGCCTCCCCCGCCCTCTTGCCCGGCCTCGCCGACCTTTCCGGGCGAGGTGAGGAGGCAGGCCGGCATCCGCCATGTGCTGGGCTCGGGCCTTTTCTGGGAGTTTGGAAGTTGTGTTTGAAGGGTGCTGCGTCTCGGTTTGGAATTTGGGTGTCCGTCCTTGGCCTTCTTATAGGGGCCTGACTAGATACACAAGATTTTGATGTATCATATTGCACAAATATGGCTGACAATTATTCAGGCTTCTGTGGTACGTCTTCTCGGGCTCTTCGGATTTGCATATTGAGAGTTGTGTAGGCGGCAAGATTTTTGCTGTTAGGTCTCAGAATTCCGCTCTTTCCTGCGCCCTTGGAGGGCAGAGCTGTGTAAACCCCATCCCCCGTCATCTACCTAACTAACTACTGACTCCCCAATACCCTGAGAAAAAGTCAAGACTCGTCCGTCAGAATCGCATCACATCAGCAGAGCCCCGACATATAAAAGTTTGAGGGTCGGGTAATGAAGACTCAAGAACTTCCAGGGATCTGCTCTGAGGGTCCATACAGACCCATACCGATTCAAGAAAAGGGCCCTAAAAAGCCCCCGTTCTATGGATGCTTCCGGTTCAGGGTTGCTCTGAGGCGTGTTGAATTGTCTTTGAGGGTTGGGGAAGGTCCGGACTCAGACACTTCAAGCTAGTGCTTGTGTACTGTTGCTAAAGTTCCCCTATGGTAACCGCAGCCTCTAAGTGTATATGACTCTTACTTTTGCTTTTTTCTTCGTGCCTGCTCTTACTAACATTGAATACATCGCCGTTGTCGCTGGCCAGGTGCTCCAACTCCCTCAAGTTTCGACTCTCGCCTCGACGCCTTCGAGCAAGAAGGTCCTCTCAGGGCCTGTAGGTGTTCCTCAAAACCCGACACCCCAAAACCCTAGCCGCTAGCCCCTGAAATCATAAAACGGAAACCCTAAAACCTTACAAGTAAGACGAATGACTCTGGAAACCTATACTCACTCCCAAGCAATGTACTCGGTAAGACCATATGACGAAGAAGCGCCTTGACAGACCCTTTGCCAAACCTTCGGCCCGAACAGTAAAGGCAAGTCCTAAAATCCTAAGCCTACCACCCTAACCCCAAGCCCTAAACTCCAACTCTAATCCCTGGCCCGAACCATAGGCCTCAAGCCCTAACTTCTAGCTGTAATCCTAGGCCCCCAAACCTAAACCCAAAGTAGCCGTTTCCGGATCTTTTTGGAGGCCTGCCTCCAAGAGTGCCGCAAGCGGCACGTAAACCATAGACGCCCATCTCTTTGCCATCAGTCTGGTCTTCAGGCTTCCTAGGTCCTGGGGCTACAGCTGTGGCTTACGATTCGGGCTGTGGTGCTTGGGAACTGGGGATCTTGCAGCCAGGGCAAAAGAGCAAAAGAAAACAAGGACTATGAACGACCGCTGGCGAATCACACCAGGTCGGGAACCCAACGTCTGGCACAGGGTAGGCATTCGTGACTTGCTGCGCTGCAAGCCGACTGGCATCGGATCAAACAAGCACACACCATGCCACGTTCGAACGGATCCGGATACAAAAGAGCTCTTCGACCCTCACGAATTAGTCGGGCTTCTGTAAGTAAGCGTAGCTGTACTCTGATCACAGAAAGGAAGTTGGGAGACTGGTAACAACAAGTACCATCATCATTGAAAGATCGTCAGTAGAATAAGATAGAAGATGACTGGCATAGCGTGCAACCACCACAGCCCGAGAAAAAAAATCGTCCAAAGATTTCGGGTTCAGAATTTCTACGGGTGCTTCGGCTTTCTACGTGCCATCAAGGCTATTCTGAAAAGCCCCGCACTTTTTGCTCACAGCTCATCACGAGAGCGAGGGCGGTATATGGAAAGGATCGCGGCTGAACCATCGTCGAGCTCGTGAACCTGGCAGAGGCTTTTCCATCTAAAGCTCCGTCGACCTACTTGTCGGGTATCATGGGGAACTAAAGGTTAACCTTTTTCATAATACAGGGATTATAAAGGGATTATACTACCCCAAAACCGTTAAAGGTTACCTGACTAGGATATATGCTTCTTGGGTGCCTGTTTCCAACTGCGTTGAGAGCACAGGCTTGTGAATCCCGAATTTGGCATTGTAGAGAGTTCGAATCGAAAGTTGACTCTAACGGTAACGGACTTCGGAATAACTTTGGAAACTCTTTGCTTGTCAACGTGAGTGAACTGCTAGGAAATGTGCCCCGGATAATGAGCGTCGTCTACGAACCATCGTTTACTGGTTGGATGTCCTGAAACGATCGGCTGTCCTGGGCACAGGGGTCTGACTCTGACGTGACGGCCCAGTGAAGCGAGATACAGCAAGGAGAGCATTGCTTCGCGGGCTTCAAAGAGAGAGAGAGAGAGACAGAGAGAGAGAGAGGGAGAGAGAGAGAGAGATAGAACGACCAGATGCCGGGACAAAAAACCTTGACATGTGCTGGCCTGTACAATTTGAATGGGGTTTGGGGTATCTTATGTGTGTGAATACGGGAATATTACTACGAATGTTTCAGACCACTATATTATCATGGGCTGTGGCAGTGGCAGAACGGGCATACACTAGCTCAGCAGTGCTCAGCAGCAGTTCTGAGAACAACAAGTGCACATTGAACTCTGGACTGTCAGATTCTTTGACCACCTGAGGAAGTTTGCTTGATGACCCGTCGTAGTACGTCCACATCCCAAATCCAGTTTCCGTCAGCTTGAATGCAACTTTGAAACTCTCAAGCCGAAACTCAAGCCGAAAAAAACTAAAAACGCCGAAGTCCCTGTAGCTCCTGACTGGCCTGGTTGTTGAAGCTGCGGTTTCCTAGACCCATAAGATACCTGCGCGGCCGATTGGCATTCCCGAAGGGCTCGGGTTTGTAGGCGTTTGGGTTTCATGCTTTGGGGTCGTTGAGGGTGGAAGTCCTTTGAGGCTTTACGGCTTCAGTGTCCAAGAGTGTTTTCTGCCATCCTAGACTGCTTGAACATCATGTACAAAAAGTATATGTAGACATAATACATATATATATATGTACACTCATTGATCCATTCATGTGTTGGCTTATTTTATAATCAAAGCTTGAGGCAGGCTGTTCAGTTCGGCGGGAAAAGCGAGAGTCCCAAGGCCAAGCCGGAAAGAGCGAGGTACGAAGCCGGGCTTGGGATTTCCGTAAACTTAAAAAATCCTAGACATAACTCCCCAAACCTTGAACCCTAAACTCTAAACCCTAACTGACTCAGAACCCTAAGCCCAAAAAAAGCAAAACCCTGCAAGCAAGACAAACCCGACCGCAAACCCTCAAAGCCTGCCGGTCGCGTCGTGGTCGCTGCCGGGTCCATGTGCCGACACCTCGAATATCGGCCCTCTTTGCTCGTCCACAAAAGCTCTTAACAATGAAAACGATCATAATGATCATAGCGATGGCAATAATAACGACAATAGTAACTCAAAGGTAATTAACGCTAGTAGACATGCTGCTTGTTTGACAAATAGTCATAGCCATTAGCAGAATAGTCGTAACACGACAGTGTTTTCTCCGTCTGCTGCAACCGCCTCTGCACTGCTCCTGATTACTTCCGGCAGGTGTCGAACACCTGCCGAAAACAACACCCCGGACGAGAAGAAACGAGTGCAAAAGTAAATGCAGAGAGACAGCCTGCTTAGTATAGAGGCCTTAATAATTAGAATAGGGTTTTGGGGCCCAGTATAGTATTTATACTAAGGAACCCCCAAAATAGTATAGGTTTCCTTTCAGGCCCCTCTATAACTGGCAGATGTCACAGCCAACTCCAACGGGGCGTCACAGGCCCAGGCGACGGTGCCGTTGTGCAGCAAGCCTGTCTTCATCAAGGCCTTCGGTGCACAATCCCAAACCTAAATCTCGCTGTAAACCTTTGTAATCCCAACCTCAGATCCTAAACACAAAACCCACAAACAAACAGAAAACCTATACCTTAACACATCTAACCCCCAAGAAAAACGCACTACCTCCTGGCTGCTGCTCTTGGCCTCTGCAAGGCCATCCAAAACACAACACTCCCTGCATGCATGCATGCAGGTATGTTCGTATGCATGCCTGCATGTGACTGCATGCGTATAGTCTGTCTGTATGTATGTGTATGTACATGTATATGGATGCGAGTATGCTTGAATTTTGTAGCAATGGCCAAAGCCTTGCCTGTGTGGGCCGCTTGCGGCGCAGAAACACGGAACCCAAACCCCGAAGGACCCAAACCAGAAACAAAGCTACGGGCCTACAACATCCTACAACAACAACCCGCGGCTCGAGGAACCCCGGATTGCCTGCAACTCGTCGCTCTGCTTCTCTCGGCTTCCACCTGCAGATCGGGTTAGGGCAGATTTTGCGGCTGAGGGTTTAGGATTTCGGCTTTGGACTGCATGGTTTAGGGTTTCGGGGCTGGGGGCTACTATGAAGGCTGATCTAGACTGGGGCTCAACCGCACCTATCTCGAGAAGAGCCGATTCCAACCCTGGATTCGCTGGATTTGCGGACAAGCCCATCGTTGGGACGTGAAGGAAGCTAAAATGTGTCCTGGCAAAACAGTCCAGGACCAGCGTAGGACGTAGTCAGAAGAAACACATGGGCTGAAGACTGGGGATAAATGCCGGGTGAGGCCGGGTAGGCCTGGGCTCGGGAGTTGAGCAGCGAACATTGGAAGATCGGTTGGCACCGGTCGGAGCATTCGCGATCCCGGCTTCAGCGTTTTAGGGTTTAGGGGATATAGCGTTTAGGGTGTACAGGAGGCCAAGCTTAGCCCACCTGGAACTAACATCCCTAACCCTCAACCCCAAGTTCTAAATCCCTGAGCCGTTAAACCCTCAACCCCGAGTCAGTCATAAAGTCTTAAACCCCTACCGCGTGAACCCAAAACCCTGAACCCTGAACCCTAAAGCCTAAGCCCTAAGCCCTGAGCCCCCAACCCTAAGCCCTAAACCCTAAACCCTAAACTTTAAACCCTAGCCTAAAGCAGAAGCCCTAAACCCTGAACCCTACAGCCCAAGCCCTAAACTCAACCCTAGATCTGGCCTGACAGCACCACCAGGTCGAAGTCAGGAAGCTCGTAGGTCTTTGCGGCCGGAAGCTTCTTAGGGTTTGGGGTTCACGGAGCTCAGGGTTGAAGGATCAAACTTCAAAGTGTAGGGTTTCAGGGATGAATGGGATGAGGGTGTTGAGGCTCCGTTATGAGGAAAGGGCTCCTTAGATAGAACGCGTGGCTGTAACATGGGCTCGTTGGACACTGCGACACGTTTTGGGACTCCCGGGCTGGCTTCCGGATTCAGGGTTTAGGGGTTTGAAGTTCAGATTTGTTGAACCCGACGGTCACCAGGACTCGAACCCTTTGCCAAACCTTCTTCAGCATCAGCCACGCCCACTTGGGTCAACCCTGTCCCTTCACCACTAAGTATACCGATCTTGTCGAAGATGGCGACCCTGCCAAGACCTGGAAACCATATTGTTTACTAGAGACTCCTATTATGGTAACTTACATGAAACTCCTTCTTATGTTAACTTAAATTGAACTCCTTGCTATTGTAACTTGAATTAAGCTCCTTATTATGGCAACTTGAATTAAACTCCTGATCAAGAACCCGAACCTAAATCCTACACCCGAAGCCAAGCCCCAGCTTGCAATCTGAAGCTGAAAGCCCAGCCTCCTGCAGGGATTCCAGCGTCTCGGACAGTGGTGTTCGGTCGGAGGGCACCAGAGGCAAGTGCCTGGTTCTGCTGGGGCTTAGATTTTGGGTTTATAAGGTTTAGGGTTTAGGGGCCTGGTTGATTTTGGGTCGTTTCGGAGAGGGGTGAAGCTTTCTGATTTTGGATGTTCGTGCCTTTAGCAGCTTGACGCTGCTGGGCTGTGATTTATGGACTGTGGCTTCGGGGGATGTAGGGGTTGAGGCATCATTTGGCGTCCAAGCATTGTTGAGAGTTCATCTGCGCAGCAATGTAGAGGCTTTGAGGACAGTGAACGCCGATAAAAGACATACTCCACAGAACAGCCCACAAATGGCGCATCGTTCCCGGTGGCCTGACAATGTCGGTGTGCTCCTCGCCGACTGCGTGGAAAATGAGCTGGCTGCCTTCACAAACCATACAAGGTGACGATAGCCCAAAGCACTTAAGACGAAACTGTTCCACTTTGCAGTGGTTGGGTTGAGGTCTCAGCCTTACATCTACGGCTTCCCAAGATTGCCACAAAAAGGAGCAAGATCCATGCCGATCCACCAAACCAACCATGAAGATGCTGTTGATGGTGTCTGCACTGCTTGAACTTTACTCTTGGACAGCTAGTACGAACTGGCTGGATCAGACAGCAACTATAGAGCAAGTCAACAGGAAACAAGCTGAGCTGAGCAGCCCGTTTCGAAGCAACAACGGAAGCGGGCAAGCCCTGCCGTCGTCGTGTTGGCTCAGTAGATGTCATGCCACGATAGCAACAAAGTGCAATAGGCATATTTGAACGAATATAAACCTTGCGAAACTCCAGCCCCATCTGAGTTTCAGAGAAGAAGGGGGCCCAAGTACAGAGACCCCCAGTTTACTGAAACTCAGATATTGACCCCATCTACCCGTTCTTCCACTCACCGTTGCACGCTAACCCGTGTAGCGTAAACACCCTATAACACCCTAAACCCCTAATCCCTCCACCCTAAAGCTACCTGGGGACAGAAGAATCACTGCTGGCGTGCCTGTGCTCGAGAGGTGCGCTTCGGGTTCCACGCTCACCACCTAGCATCAAAGACTTGGACGGACATGTCCCACTGAATAATGTAAAGTCGCAATAAACTTTCGCTTTTCGTCCCTTCTATACTCATAGTATCTTATAGTGTGAGATACTACAAAACCGCATTGTACCTGTTCAGGCCTCTATAGTAGTGCGACACGAACATGGGCTTTGCAGCGGGTTCTGGATAGCGTGATATACAAGCCCACCTCGGCCGCTCGTTGTGGTTGTCCCATATAGCTCCAAGATATCTTGTTCCGCAGCTTCCAGGAGTGATTTAGAGCTTGCGGCTTGGGGTTTGGGGTTTAGGGTTTAGGGCTTCTTAACGGGAACAGGGTCTCACAACGAACACATAGCAGATGCGAGCAGGAGATAAACCTCGACAACCCAAGTTGCACTACTGATGTACTGATAAGGAGCAACAGCATCACACCACAGCTTAAGGGTCCTACGTAAAGGATGGTTGATCCTGCTCTCATCCGTACGTGAAGGGGGAAAGCCCCAGCGGAAGTGTCTTCCTCTGCAACCCGGTTGATCACACGTTCCTGCTGGATCCGATTCTTCCTACTGCTGGATTTCGGTGTCATTCCTCTCCAGACTCTAAGCTGAAGAAGCTTCGCATCACATAGACCCGAGGAAAAGCCACGTTTGAAACAGAACCTACGATGCGAAGGAGAGTCAGTGCCAATGCCCTGCGAAGAACCTTCGATACTATGGACTACATGCACGACGGAAAGTAGCACGACACCGACATGAGGCGCCGAAATCCCGAATACAGTCAAGCAAAAAAAAGGGAGCTGGAACGACGTATGCCTCGTTACTGAGTTCTCTCGCTGGAGCATTAATCCTTTATAGAAGGTCACCAACTCAGCAACTATGCTGGAGCTTGCAGCTTGTGGGCCTCGTGAAAAGCGTAGGGCGGAATGGGAATGCGAAGGAACAGGGGCAGCGTCCTGGGACTGTGACGCAGTCCAAGCTGCTTTTGAAGGTCTTCGATGGGTTAGAGCTTGTAATGTAGGGGCCTTAATAACATTTATTAACTAGAATAGCTTTTGGGGGCCCATTATATTATACTTATAATAAGGAGCCCCCAAAATAGTAGAGGTAATCGCTCAGGCCCCTATAGTAGCTTCTGCAGCCTGGTTCCTCTGTCCTGTATCAGAGCGAATATGCTGTCATGATGTATCTTTAAGGGTTAAGAAGGGTTTAGGGTTTAGGGTTTCGCGTCTATGAGGGACCAGGACTGGGACTCACATCCTTGCTGTCGCCGCCACTGGGATGAATACTACAAGTAGTGTTGGATTTTCGCTAATCCTGTCTTTGTTGTGCTTCGGGCCGGGGACGAACACTTACACAAGATCAGCCTAGGCTTTGTGCCCATGGGCAGCAGTATTTGGGGAAGGCAAGCTACAGCTTCCGAAGCAATCAGAACTGCAAGGCTGCACGAACAGGAACGAGACTCGGCCAGGGATCCAAACATGGGAGCAATCTACTTCGCCTTGTGACACAAGAGAAGAATCGGAGCGTTCCGCCTCACCACCCTCGACCCCTCGACCTTGAACCCCAAACCACAAGTCATGGCCAGGTGTGCAACCTGAAGCACCCGGAGAGAGGGGCGCCTCAACTCGTAGGTACCCATGCTGGAGCCCAGGACCAGCATCCGAACCCTTGGTTTTGGGCACTGGGCCGTCTGTACTTTTTTGATTCGGCTTGCTTGTTTTCTTTTTCCGACATCGTCTGACCGATTGGTGCTGTCCAGTTAGAGTCCCGTTTGAGGGGCGGTCGGAGTCTTGGAATGCAGCTTCTGCAGTGGCCGGATGTACTGTGGCGGCTTCACATTCTTTGCTCAACCTCTATCGCTGCATGGCTGCGTTCGTCCTTTGTTGAATCTGGCTCGCACGGCTCATGCCTTTGGCGGAAGGCTTTTACAAAAAATCGCAGCTCGCCACATCCAACAATCAAGCGCCGGGAAGCGTCACTGGCCGACTAGAAGCTATTGTGGCCTGGAAACAATAGAGTCATCCATAAAGCACCCTGTTCAACCAGTGCAGCATACTAGGTGTCAAGGTGTATGTGTAGCCTACGCTAATCTGCACATCCTAGAGAGAAATTCTACGCCACTGTTCCACTCCTCATTGCGCGGCTAGAAATGCAAGCTGGAGCCCAGCACTTTGATCACAAGATTTTAGCTTCGGGATTATATTGTGATTCGAGTTCGGGGTGTACTGAGTAGGTTAGGCCCTGTTCAGGGAAGTGTAAGCACGGCACCCGCGGGTGTTCTCTGGAAACTCAGTCTTCACTGCCTCTTTGTCCTCGGAGCGGGTCGGTCGGATGCTGGGTCGCTCCGGTTAACCAGAAACCAGAAAGGCAAGGGCTCCTGGAAGGACCACTACGACTACTACTGATGCTGCTGCTGCCGAAACTACCACGACGACCAGGACCACCAAGGGGGCTGGGTATTTTCCCGTTGGACAACAGCCCTCGCCATCCTGCTACGGACACGATCTGCCAATCCCTATCCACAGTGCCAGTCATCGAATCGTCGAAGTCCAGGCCCCCGGCTGCCCTCCATCGAGCCTGGGCCAAGCCCACGAGTTTGCAGTTTAGGGGCTTTGGGTTTAAGGCTTTGGGGCTTTCTGGGCGTTCTGCCTAGGATTGTGTTTATGACATAGGTTTGAGTCTTTAGATATTCCGTGTGTCCTGGCGGCCTCCGGGGCTTCATCTCAGGGCGAGCTCGAGGTCTTGGGAACCTTGAAGCCGAAAGAGGCTCTGCCTCAGAGTCCGTTGGCGCCTCAGCACACGGATACTTTACCCTAAGCTTTCGGTATGATCCCTAAGATTCCAACACACCCACCCGACGACGTCTGCCTCATCCTCCAATCGGCCTTGAGCCTGTCGCAGCCCGCGTCTCAAGATAACCCAGCTCCATCACCCCAGCACTATATAACATCAGAGACAGAGACAAGATGCAGTTGCTATCCTACCACACCTTAGAGTGTTTCGCTCTGGGGTGCTCTTTTGGTCGCGGCGCGCATTTGTAGGACATGCGGCAAAGCACTTTATGCCCTCAACCTTCACAACTTCAACCCTGCAAACCTAAGCCCGGGTTGTACTAGAGCGCAAGCGCAAAAAATATGTACGCACACGTCTGTAAAAATCCAATTGGAACCAAGGGGCCAGATACTTCTTCTGCGGGGACGGGTACATCTGGAGCCCCGCGGCGGCCTTCAGAAGAAAAATCAGGGATTGGCATTTTGGCGGTTGAAGACTCCCAGGAAAGATCCGGGTTTGGGAGATTCGATTTGTCTTCGGGAAAGGGGTCCAGGGCTTAGAACCCTCTGTACACGCATTCTTGAGACGGATCATTCTGAGGTGCAATAACCCGGCCCGTAGCAATGAACACTGAATCCGAAAATGGCAGTCTCAACACGGTCATGCACAAGACAGCACTTCAGTGCCCACTGCATTTGTCGTACAACGAAGCACTCCCATTATACTCATGACTGCTGTCACAATCCTGGCAATACGAACAACAGTGCAGCAGCTAGGGCTTGGAGTTGTGATAGTCGGCGACGAGTATGGTGCAAGATTTGAAACAACAATGCCGGCAAGAACGGCGAGAAGTACAACGATTACAGCAGCTCAATGGCCACGACGCTGCCGCGGAACGGAGTGTTAAAACATGTAGCACAGACTGCAATTACGTCTAGTTTTGCAAAACTCCCATATCGTCATACTGGCAGTGGGAGTAGCTCGGCGATCAGGACATGGAACCATCTTGCGTACACTCCAGGTCCATCACCGAAGCATCTGTCAACGCTTGCTCGATGACCTGCCCAACTCAGGTCCCAACCCAGGAGTAGATTCGGGTCACATCTTCGAGTGATCTTTGCTGGCACGGAACAAACTGATACTGTTCTTCTTGCGTGTATAGCTACTGCCTTGCGTATAGCTACTGCGTCCGCTCCGGGACGACTGCTCCGAGTGGTAATCAATGCCGAGCAAGCTTGCAATGACGAGTTCGCACTCCGATACTAGAATATTGTACAGCTACTTACCCTCCCTACTGCAATCATCTGCTCCACTGGCGGAATCAACTGGACTCTACTGGTGGCTGCACTCCCAAGTTAAACCCTGGTTTAGAGCACATCTACGACAAAGGGGTCATGCGTGTGTGTGTGTATATATATATATATACATACACGTGCATATAGACTGACATGTGTCTCTATATTTGTTGTGTTTACCGACTGCTGTATGTGTATGTGTATAATATATATATATATATATATATATATATATATATATATATACATACACAATATATATATATACACATGTACAGACGGTCACACACACAGCAAAGGAAGGAGATCCTTCAGGCCGGGTGTCCGCCTGCTTTGACATGCCCCCGGTAGATCTGAACAGCAGCAAGCAGGACCAACTAAGGATCTATATGGGAGTTTCCGAAACTTAGGGGTACCTTATCTAGGGGGTCCTTATCATAAGGATCCCACCATTTAGGGTACTATACTAGGGTCCCCTATTTTCGGAAACCCCCACATGAGCTCTAGCGGCATCTCCAAAGGCCCTCCGGGGACGTCTCTCTACTCGCACTTTTCCAAGCCACAGCAGCGGGGAGACCGACGGTCGCAAGAAGAAGACCCAGAATTCCAAGCGATACCGCCCCATCCACTCGGAGAGGCAAAGGCGACATCTGCAACCAAAGACTGTCGTGCACGTGAACTGGATCGGGGAAGTCCACTGTCGGCCAGCCTCCGTCCTCTGGCCACTCAAGCCTCGCGACGTAGGCGCGTCGATGGCAGTTGTGCCCTGCACTGGCATGCCAAACGATGAGCTGGGCACTCCCGTCTGGCTCCAAAGGAAAGGAGGCATGCCCAGGACCAATGATCTTCGCGTTTCCTTCAGACGCATCAGTGCCCACGATGCCCGTGGAAAGCAAAGGGATCGGAAGCTTCTCATAGGGCCCCCAGATGTCCCGCGATCGTGCGACGCCCTCCGCATAGCTCTCCTGGCAGAAGCGCCCGGCCGCAAAGAAGAGAAAGTACCATCCTCCACGGCGTACCAGCTCGGGGCCCTCTACCAGGCTGCCCCCTTTGACCCAGCTGTCAACCCACCTTGGTGGAGCGTGGCCCGTCTATCTAGTGTCTATAGGATGCCTAAACTTATAGACTGTTCCTCTTTGCAAAAGCGATGTTTCTCAACACTGGCACTCTTGGCACCTCTTGAATATTTGCTTGCCATGGCTTAGTGTTGCGATGATTCCTGCATATTCCTGCTTTGACGCATCAGGTTAACCTTTGTGGAGCTGCTTGCAAAAGCGCGTTTGGAAGAATGCAAAGCTGGACGGAGAGATAGCAATACTATGATGAGACAAAAGACAATGAACGGGAGGAGCCCAGAATGCGAAGCCACGCCAATGCTCACCATGAGAAGCTCACATGAGCAAGACTCGTGATAATCAACACTATCATCAACTCGTGTGTATATATATATATATACATGTGTATATATATGCATGCATTGGCCCAGCCCCAAATAGACAAGCATAAACAGTCCTGTTCACAGGACCTCAAAGCTCAAACCTAATGCCTTGAAGTATGCCTCCTTACACCTCAGCCATAACCCCCCCCCCCCACCCCCACCCCAACCACCCAGCACCACGCCCCCACACCCCACCCACACCCCACAACACCCACAACGCCCACAACACGACAACGCACGCCGCACACACNAACAGTCCTGTTCACAGGCCCCCAAAGCGCAAACCAAAACCCGTGAAGTATGCCCCCTTCCCCCCCACCCAAAACCCCCCCCCCCCACCCCCACAGGAGCCTTGAAGACCAAAGCCCGAAACTCAGCCCAAGGATCCACAGCCCGGTCGAGTCAAGGATGACGGCGGGCCGGCCCACCGGGGAAATGCCGCCATCGCTCACTGAGCACCTCGGGTGTCAGGGCCTTCTCAGCGGGTTTTGGGGGGTTTGCCAAGGCTTCGGGCCTGGCTTTGAGGGGTTTGACAAGTCTTGCAGCGCTTCTGCGGCTCAGTGGCCCTACCTGCGCGAGGGCTTACATAATGTGGGTGAGGGAATTGGGACTCCAGCTTGCTGCCGAGCACTTCGGTGGAAATCTACGGCCTGAACTTCATGCGCGGGGATTTAGGGCTTTGGGGTTCGGGGCGAAGGGCATGAGTGCAAATCCCGTTCCTGCGAGTGCAGGTGGCCGATATGAGCTTCGGTTTTCGGGAGGGCCTTTGGGGATTTAGGGGCGGAAGGGTTTCGGACGTGGCGTGTGTCGTTGGGCACAGGAGTGCTTCAAGATTGCGTGCAATCCGCTGGTGTTGGTGTTGGTGGTGGTGCCGGCGCTGGTGCTGTTGTCGGTGTCGGTGTCGGTATGGGTGTTGGTGTTGTGGTGTCTGTTGCTGTTCAACTATATCTTGGCAGAGCTTGGGCTTGGGGACTGGTTCTGAACCCTGGGGCATGGTGCGCCGATGCTCACCAACTATGTCTCACTCCGTCCTGGAAAATCCGCGGATGCCCTGTTACACCCTACTCCCAAAAGCCCAAAGCCTTTAAGAATCCTGCTCCCCTGTCCCGGATCCAGGGTGCCGTTGCATCCAAATCCGCGTAACGTTTGCTTGGATGCGGTTGTCGTCCTCACAATCGAACCCAGTCCCAGCAGTCGTGAAACAGTAGGAGGCAGCAGTAGTAGCGGCAGCGGCACTGGTAGCATCACTGTAGCGGTGTAATGGTGTAAACTTGCGGGATCATATAATTCAACATACTAGAAGAGTGGTGCAGTCGTCAACAGTAGTCGCGGAGGACGGAGGACTGCTGGTGGTCGCAATAGCAGCAGCAGTAGCGGCAGCGGTGGTGGTGGCAACAGTAGCAGTAGCAGTAGCAGTGGCAGTGGCAGTGGCAGTGGCAGTGGGAGTAAGAGTAGGAGGAGGAGGAGGAGGAGTACAGTAGTAGCCACAGCAGCAGCAGCAGAGGCAGCAGAGGCAGCAGAGGCAGCAGCGGCAGCAGCGGCAGCAGTAACCGTAGTAGCAGTAACAATAACAGTAGCAGTAGTTGTCGCCGCTGTCGCTTAGATGATGTCTTAGGTGATGCTCATGACAGATAACCATGACGCTGGTTGTCAATATCACATCCAGAAAGTGGCACAGTCCGAAAAATGTCACGCCTAGCTTTGGCCGTCTCTGTCCGTCTTCCAAAGCAAGTACGTCGCGCCGTCGGCATCGCGGAAGAGATGTGGATCAATGTCACCGCCCTTGCTGCCACCCAAATCCAAAAGTCCTCAAGGCTTTCTTTCTTGGCTGTTTAGGCTTTCGGATACAAAAGTCAGCGTTGGAGCGACACAGGGCAATGTCGCAATCGAAACCCCGGCTGAAGCCTGGCACCCCAGGCCTCATCCACACCCAGAAGCCCCGAAACCTGATCCAAGACACGCAGAAACCAGAAATCCCCAAAACCCCCCGCAGAAATCCCTTGAGCCCAGCCAAGAGATCAGTAAGCGTCGAGAAGCACAAAACCCTGTGCGGACCAAGAGACCTTTGGCGTAGCGCGACCAGGACCCTGCCGTTCTGTTCCGCCCCTGCGCCAGGGCCCAGCCGATGCGATGCTCTCCGGAAGGCTGCTTGTCCTTTGGGGCTCTTGGGAGCTCGAATTGAGTTGAGGATTTTGGGCTGCCGGGTTTCGGGAGACCGTTCCAGTGCGCACTCCGATTTGCATCCGGTTTTGGGTTTTGGGTTCAGGTTTTGGGGATTCAGGGTTTAGGGTTTATAGGGCTTGGGGTTTGAGGTCTTAGGGTTTCGGACTTAGGTTTTGAGGTTTAAGGGTTTAGGGTCTAGGGTTTTAGGGTTTGGGGTTCAGGTTTTAGGGTTTAGGGTTTAGGGATCAGGGCTTTAGGGTTCAGGCTTTGGGGTTTAGGGTTTCGGTTCAGGGCCTAGCATTTCTTCTTCGAAACACACCCAGGAGCGCACACTCGACGCAAATCGGAGCGCACGCTCGACGCAAATCGGAGCGCACACTCGATGCCACCCCCCGGGTTTCGGGGTTCAAGAAAATCCCTAAACCCTAGACCCTAAACCGTTAAAATCCCCTACCAAAATAGAACAGACCAGTGTCGCAGAAGACCAGGATGTTCAAGGACTCGTTGACCTCGAGAGCCTGGCCCACCATGACTAAGCTCGAAGGCGAGACAAAGGCGCTTATTTAGGGTATTTTTGGGGTTGTTTAGCTAGGGTTTAGGGTTCAGGGTTTAGGGTTTAGGGGTTTAGGGTTCAGGGTTTAGCGTTCAGGGTTCAGGGTTTAGGGTTCAGGGTTTAGGGTTCAGGGTTCAGGGTTCGGGGTTTAGGGTTTAGGGTTGAGGATGAAGGATGAAGGTCCTAAGCCCTCAAAGCTCGGCCCCTCAACCTTTTCGCCCTGAGCCCTGGGCCCGTTTTGGCTCGCCACCTCCGGTGCCCATCGATCGCCAGAGCTCGCCCAGGGCGGCGGGCGTCCTACGATTTTTGATGGGCTTGGGCTCGGAAGTTTCGGGGCATCGGGGTGTCAGGCTCCAATGAACTCTATAAGGGCTTAGGTTTAGGGTTTAGGTTTGGGGTTTAGGTTTGGGGTTGGCTGGATTTTTCGGGCTTCGGGTCTCGGCTTTGGGGTGTAAGGTCGGCTGTGGGATGGAGGGAAGTTGGACCCTCGAAACCGAGACACCGAAAACTGCGAGAAGGGGAAGGGCCGGGGAGGTCCTGAACCTGAAAACCCGGACCCGAAAACGTAGAACCCACTAAAGCCTGCGCAGGCAGCTCGACTGCAATCTAAAATATTTAGATGGTAGTGAAAAAGCTCAAAGCAGCGAAACCGCAACTCTGAACTCGGAACCCAATAAAGCCGTAAACCATCGAAAACTCAACAGACGCCTGCCAAGGCTGCCCCGACGGGTGCGAGAGCACTACCGGGGGCCAGGTGACCGCGGAAGAGGGGAAGGTGACCGCCGGTGCAGAGCAAGCGAGCCCTTGAGGCTTGGGATGGGGGTTGATAAAGCTGGGCTCCGGGGGTTTGGGGTTCGGGGCTTCGGATGTGCAGTGGGGTTGAGAGGGTTTGGGTGGCGGGGCTTTGGGTTGATATGCTTGCTTTGTCATTGTCAGCAGCAATGGCAGAACCGAGACGACCAAAAGTGCACTTCTCTGATCATTGGGTTTTCGTCCAACCCCACACCCTGAACCATCCGCCAGACTAATTAGGCCTTGTGCACTATATCCTCAGTGGTATCTTTTCCTTTTTCGCTGACGAGAGGCACCCCGTCCGCTGCTTTCCAGGCAAAAGGATCAGCACAACCGCCTCCGCGAGAATTGACCAAACAAGGTCCCGCTAAAAGGTTGAGGGAATTTCTTGCGATGCGCAGTGATGGTCATGATCAGTATGGCCACAGAGTATATAAGATCATCCGGAATCATTCTGTTACAAGGATCCCATCGCCGGAGCACCTCGGTCTTGAGGACATCACGTTTCCCAAAGCGGTGTGGAAGGGTGGCCCAACAAGGCTCAAAGCACAACTCGCCTCAGGACCCTGAGCCTCACACCCAAAACCATCACTCCGGGCCCTGTTTCTGGTGCCTGGCGTCCTTAACAAATGCAGGAAAAGGGATTCACAACCCGGGAGGAAAGAGCTCCCCCCCCCTGCAACGCCCCAAACTCAGTATAAGGCTTCCGAGTGCTGCTTTTCGGGTCGAGGGACGGAAGGCTGGGGGTTTTGGGGCTTCTGGGGAAGATAAGCCGAGATTATCACCTCAGAGTTCTCATATGAGTATACTTTACAGTAACGTCTCTCAGAACTCTATGTCTTACGGTTTTGTCTAAGAGCTTGTCGTCTCGGGCTCGCCTTCGGTGCTTCGCTGGTGACGCGTTTGGGAGCCGCTCAGCGGATGCCTTTGCACGGCTCCCCCAAACCTAACAGACTCTGATCTCCTTTGCTGAGGGGTCCGGGCTATAGGGTGTGGGGTTTTCGTTCAGGGCTTAATTCGGGCTTAGGCGGTTATTCGCCCGGGTTACTTCAAGAGCAAGAGCATTTGAAGTCTCTGGCATACGGACCCGACAAACTACACCAGACTAGTGTTCGGTTGCCAGGATGGTAAGGGAGATTGGCATGGAGTATTTCGGGCCTCTTCATGCACAGTCCGGGAACTCCCTATGGTGCAATTCTGGGGTGGCGATCGGTGGGAACATGTAACCACAATGACCCTCAACTCTAAACGAGGACAGAGTGCCAATAGAAAGCAGCCGCTTTCGAGGATACGGCAACCGAGGACACCTCCTGCGAAGCACAGGATGGCCCCTCCAGGAATTGGTTCCTTACCATTTTTGTGTAACATTGTAGGGTGTTTACAAAGAGAACCTTGCAGTTTCAACGAGTCAACATTCATGCCAGGGTCCCGCATTTTCTGAAACTCCCAGGTGTGCGGAGGACTTGCGGCTCATGTTAAAAACCTGGAACCTTTATCAGATAAAGAAGTTCCGGGGTGCTTGACAGCTTTCTGCTGACCTTTGGGATCATGAAACGAGCAGTTCCAGTTTTCAGTTGAGAGAGCTCGCAAGCTCAGAACACAGAACTCTGTTTCATAGGTCTCGGGTTGGACATTGGGAATAGCCACCGAAGGCCAACCACGGATCGGCTGGGCAAAAAGTTCTTATTCAATCTTCCTCGAACATGCTTGCCACGAACATGCTTGCAATCTTGCAAGAGACACTGAACGGCAACTCTTTAGTAGTTCTCCAACCAAACTCTGAAAAGATGTAAAGACACCTCTAATGAAGCTGGCTGAACGATGCTTTTGGTCCTGTCCCGACAGGCAGTAAGCATGCTCTTGCGAAAACTCCTACGACTGCGGTCGAAACAAGCCTCTGGGGCAGTGGAAGAAGCTCCGCACCAGCGTAACCACTCGATCAGCCGCCTCCCTGTCCGACCCATACTCCCTTGCAGCACCCTCTACAAGGGCTATAGATAGCAACGTAACTGTCATCGTCTAAGAGTTCTGCCAGCTTAGACAACTCTGAAGTCGCGGCTTGGTGTAGGAACGTTGACGAACCCCAGCCCCAAACTCGATCTTCGTCTCTACAACGTCCTCGCCGCAGATTCCAGCGACCCACTGTGCAGCACAGCTCCCACGCCCCACAGCCTTGGGGTGAAAGAGGCTTCCAGGTTCAGGGTGTCTGGTTTTCGATGGTAAAGGTGCCTGATTAAGGTTTTGGGCTTGGGCTGTGTGTCGGGGGGCCTGCGTTCCAGCATCGCATGCTTATGCACCAGATGGTTGTATCTTGGAAGCAATTTGAATTTACATCACCCACCTAAAGCTTAAACATCCCCCAACCAATGAGGTTTCATGATAAGGCGCCCTCCGCGAGTCTAAGGACCCCGCCCGAAGCTCGTAGGCTGAGCCGTTCCGGTGCAGCTCGAAGCCAGGAAATGTCGAAGGCTCGGACTCCGAAGCCTTCGCAGAGTTTGCAAGGCCTCATTGTATGTGTATGTGTGTGTATATATATATATATATAATACATATACATCTATGTAGACATATGTACATAGGTATGATACGTGACCAACAGCAGGGATCTAGGTCTGCAGCTGGGTTCATAGCATTGTGGGCGGAGCTACTGAGTTCCAGTAGCTCAGTAGCAGGTAACTTGCGGCAGTCGAACTGCCACCTCTTACACTGTTGCAGCGCAAGCGTTTGTGAAGCCACGACGCCGCCCAGATCCGGCTGTCATGGCAGTCGCTGGAGTAAGCCAAGCACAGCGCAGCAGCATTGCAGACTCGCCAGACGCCTCTCACGAAGCTGCAGGCTAGCGGCTAGTTAGGGTGATGGAAAAACGGTTCTTGTCTGGGCACCAACATTGCAAACACGATTGGCCACAGAAAGGGGGGGAATTCCGAGCGATCTGATTCGGGTGTCGCGTCCTCTGTCAATTTAAACACCTGAAAAGGAACGGAAATCAAAGCGACTCAAAGATAATTCGGGGCCGGCTGCTTTGGATGTACACTTGGGCGCTTGAGGGGTTTGGGGCTCTCTGATGTACTGTAGTCTGTAGGGCTTCAATGTTCGTGTTGGCGCTTGCGGGGGTCTCGGGATGAGCAAGAAGGCTGCAGTTACCGAACCAGCCTTCTCCTTCTCGCGATGTTCCCTTCTGCTGCACTTGCCACTGGGCCACCGTTTTGCTGAGGCCACCCTCGGCGAGGAACCTTCGGCACCGGACCATCACCCACGAAGCAACCCTCAAGGCTCCCCAAACCGTAAACTCTACCAAACCCTCAACCCTCAATGCGAGCCCTTTCCTGAAGCACCTACAGATCTGGCCCAGGAGCCGGAAAGAAGCCTTGGGCCAGGCACCGGTGCAGGCGACCTCACAGCCGAGGATAGATAGGGGCCTTTATAATTAGAATGGGCTGGCTTTAAAGTTTTAAAGGGGTCTATAAGGGTTACTATACGGGATCTATAAGGGCATGTAAATATAGGGGCCTTTTAAAAGCCATGAATAAGAACAACAACAGTAACAATAAATAAGAACCAGAATACAAGCAAGAACAACAAGAATCGGAATCATCATGATAATGAGAAAAACAAAAGAATGATAGTAATCATGGTAGTTGTCATACTAATGCCAGTACTGAACATGCCAAGTACTATGTAGTAGCAAAAAAAGTAACAACGAGAATAACAAAAACAATAAACAATAATGCTTTAGCTAGGCTCTTGTAGTTCTGCTAAGGGGCCTTAAGCATCAGACTGGGGTTGGAAGAATTCGGGTTTCAAATGGCTTTCTGGATCTTCTGCGTGCAATCCCCAAGCATCCTCCGAACATCAAAGAACCCGAAACCCCACACCCCAAACTCATCCCCGGTGGGCAGCTACAACACCCAGGGCTTTAAGCACCTCCAGGGTGTAGCTCACCCCCTCGTGAGGTCGGAGAGGGCTGTAGGCGTGCGCCGACAGCCAAAGGAACGCGAGTGCGCGAAGCATTCTCCAAAAGCACTGAAACGTGGAATCTTGGAGCCAAAGGGCGGTGCTAGGGCTCTTTGAAGCGCGTAGGTCAACTGTGAAGAAGCGGGTCTGTTCTGGCGCTCGTGTTGGGCAAGCTTACAGGGCTCACGTCTCGGTCTGAAGGAGGTTCAGCGCAATTCGGACTCCCGGAGGAAGACAACAGATACAGGTCGGAACGAGCCTGGTCGCTGAGCGCGGAGACCAGCTTCAACTGGGCAGGGTCTGTTAAAACAGTGGCTCAATCATTACAATAGGGATTTGGATACACTATAGTCATGCAGAGACTATACCGCAATACTTTATCTAGCTATTCAGAGCCCTCTAATAATAGCGCAACTTCCCTTTCATGGGCGCAGCACTGCTGCCGTATAAATCCATAAACCCGTATCTCCGCTGAATTTCGCCCACAACCTTAAGTCCTAGGATTCCCGAAAGCCTCGCACCCTAAAGCCGCAGCCCTCAGCTGCAAGTGGACAGCCGCAGGCCTTGAATGACGACGAAAACGCCTCAGAGGCAGAGAGCTCCAAATATCGAGACGACTGGGCTTCAGATTTGAGGCATCATCGTGTCTTATAAACTAACTATTGTATCTAGACAGGGACTCCGAGATATTAAGCCATTAAGCCAATTATCAGACCTCTAACCCAGGAGATCTTCAGGGCCAGAACCCCCTCAAACCGCCTTGCTTAGAGCTCCAAGAAACCCCAGAAAGTCGACAACCCCAGACTCGAAAGCCTACAATCCTAAACCCGAGACCCGAAGCACGAGAAGTGAAGCCAAAAATACCGAACGCAACAGAGACCGGATCACCTGCCCCGGCCTGCAGCTCACGGGGGACCTGCTGGATGTCACCTGCACAAGACCCCTAAACAAGCGGCGGATCGAACGGTCGAGCATCACTGGCCGAACGTCGACGGACAAGCCACGACTCGAAGATCCAGAACCCTTAAGCCCTTTTCGCTAGTGTAGAGTCAACGAGGGGACGCCCTAAGACCCACGGGAGTAACGGCCACCTGCCGGCACCTTTTCTAGGATGTGCTCCAGAGCCTCAGTCGCTCAAGTCGTGGCGCACCTGACAGCCTGCACCTGACTGGGGTTTCAACGAAATAATGTAGTAGAAATACAGGGACTACAAGGGCACGATATTGCTAACCTATTCTACACCCTCGACCCTGGACCCTGAACCTCGACTCTCTTCCCGGAAGCACTCCCCATCTAGGAAGCAGAATCTCCGAATTCGTCAATCCTAGAACCCTAAAGCCCCGGCTCTGAATCTTGAACTTGAAACCCTACGGTTTAGGGTTTAGGCTTTCGGTGTTAGATCCCCAAACTCTATTAAAGCCCTAAACCCGTGAACTTTGAATCCTTTCAACCCAGAACCCTATTCCTTGATGTTAAGAATTTTAAGATTTCCGATGATCAAGCTTTGAATCCCAAAACCTTAAAGTAGTCACCGTAATTGGAACACGCTTGTCGTGCACATATATTATAGAATAAAATACACGACATGCAAGAAGACCTTACTGCTAACTTATTCGGGCCCCTAGAATCCTGCTGGATCTTCACTGCTGAGGCTTCGACGGCGTGTGCCCGGCCGAAGCTGAATCGATCTGCCCAGAGAGAAAGGCTCAAAGATCCAAGCGCTTTACAGGCGTCGTGGCAACTCAAACCCAAAAGCCAAGGCCAGTGCAGAGCTCATTTTCGCGCCGGCTCGGGCTGCGTCTTCACCCCTGACGTGTCTGACGCCATTTGGCCGCCATGCCCCGTCAGCCTACAAGTGGGTCGTCCTTGCTTAGGAAATCATTTTGACGGCTAAAGCTGCTACAATATGCCCCCGTTGCGGTGGCTTCAAACTAAGTTCCTTGACAAGAACCCGGCAGAAGTGTGAACGTGGGTGGCTGTGAAAAGCGAGTGCCCCTTGTTTTCAGCCCGGGCCGAACACTTTCCTAAACTACTCGCGAGACGATAGTGTCAAAGGTTGAAGTCTAAGGTGTTGCGGGCGTATAGGCCCCGACCCTACTAAACCCCTCAAAGGGGGGTTACCGGCTCGCTTCGGTAGGAGCGCGGGCAGGGCTCCGTATCATCGCAGGAGGCGCTCTCCAGGACCTGCCATGCTCTTCGGGTTTCGGGCCATGGGTTTAGGAAAGGAGTTAGGATTTGGGGCGTTGGGGCTTAGGGTTCGGGGTTTAGGCTTTCGCGCCATTCCAGGCTGCAAAAAGAAATCAGACGCCGGTCTGAGCACTTCTCTTCCTTTGACAAATGAAAAAATTTTGGTAAGGCCCCATAAGGTGAAAGGGAGCCTGCTTCCGAACAACCCTCAGATGAAGGATCCCTCAACACGAGCCCCTTCATCCCCAACATGAATACCCAGTCATAGTATCCCCTTACAGTCCCCTTGTCCTCATGAATACGTTTGTTACTCTTGCTTTTGTCATTATTACTTTTGTTATTGTTGCTTCTGTTACTATTACGATTATTGTTATATACTGTAGTTATATACCCCACCAAGCCCCACCAGAAGCTTCCTTCGAAGTTGAGAGAGCGGTTGCACTGAGAGCAGAAGAGCTAGACTTACGCGCCACCCAGTTTGGAGGCTATGATCTAATGTAGGGGCCTTAGGGTTCGAGGGTTTAAGCATTAGAATAGGCTTTTGGGCATATTCTACTTAATCGCCGGAACCAAAACCAGGATCCTACACCTCTGGTCCCTGAAGAAAGAGCTTGAAAGAACACTGAGCCCTTGACCTCAAATTCCAAACCCCTCAAGACCTAAACCCTAAACCCTGAACCCTAATTTTAAATTCCCAAATCCCCAAATCCCCAAATCCCTTAACCCCTAAACCCCTAAAACCCTAAACCCCTAAACCCCCAAACCCAAAACCAAAAACCAAATCTGCAAACCCCCAAACCGCCGAAGCCCTGAGCCGACGCCCCGGGAAGTGAAGCCGGGAGCTCATGACGGATCGCCTTGGGGAGTTCGATGGGCTTCGGCCGCATTTGAGGAGCTTGAGCTGTGGGGGCTTCTTGCTTCAGGTTTCGGGGCTTGCGCATGTTGAGAGCTCAGGACTCCGGGTTCTCCAATACCAAACGGGCAGTGACGACGACGAGGGTTTGCAGTAAACCTTTTAGATATTTTGTCCCGTCGATACGAACATCGCGTCTCGGCGTTAAAAACTAGGAGCGTTCCCAGTATTTTCATCCTATCTTTTTTTAAGAAATTACGTATCGAATAGGGTTTATGGTTAAGAGCTTCGAGTCGACGCTCGTAATATTAATTTACTACATCCCAAACGCGCCTCCACCGAGAAAAACCTCAACTCTTTCAGAAATTAACCTCGAAATTTAAATCGTAAAATAATCCAAAAGGGTTTAGGGTTAGGGTTTAGGGTTTGCGGTAAACGTTTTTTATATTTTGTCCCTTCGATACAAACATCGCGTCTCGGCGTTAAAAACTAGGAGCGTTCCCAGTGTTTCCATCCTATATTTTTAAGAAATTGCGTATCTAATAGGGTTTAGGGTTAAGAGCTTCAAGTCCATGCTAGTAACATTAATTTAATACATCCCAAACGCCGCCCCCACCGAGAAAAACCTGAACCCTCCCAGAAATTACCCTCGAAATTTAAATCGTAAAATAATCGAAAAGGGTTTAGGGTTAGAGTTTAGGGTTTGCGGTAAACGTTTTGGATAATTTGTCCCGTCGATACGAACATTGCGTCTCGGCGCTAAAAATAGGAGCGTTCCCACTATTTTCATCCTAAATTTTTGGGAAATTACGTATCGAATAGGGTTTAGGGCTATGATCTTCGAGTCGACGCTCGTAATATTAATTTAATACATCCCAAACGCCGCCCCCACCGAGAAAAACACCGAACCCTCCTAGAATTTACTCCCGAAATTTCACTTGTAGAATAATCGAAAAAGGGCGTGCGCGTAGCAAGGACGCCGATGACGACAATGACGACGACAAGAACGATAATGTTATTAAAAATTCCTTCATATGAAATAAATAAATAAAGTGTATATATATATATACGAGAAATCTATTCAAATCCTAAAACTAGTCGAAAGAGAAGAAATATTTAGAGATGACAAATATAATGGGTAGAAAACTCTCTCTCTCTCGCTATATATATAATACAAAAAATGTGTGTACGTGTATTTGTATGTGTGTCTGCATGCGGGCGAAATTTTCCTGGAAGAGGCCCACCGAGTCGTCGCCACATCATCGTCCTGATAGTTGTTGTTTGTTTGGGGTTTCGTGCTGAAAGGGATCAGGGCTTAATTAGAATTTGTGTAGGGCTTGATTAGGGTTTCAGAAGGTCGAGGGCTTCGCTAAAGTTTGAACTCCATTAGAATTCAAACTTCCTTACAATTTCAAGTTTCACTAGGGTTCAGGGCTTGCTTGACTAAAATTTTGTAGCTTCAAATATTCGCATACTTTAAAACGTGATGAGAGTTTAGAGCTTACAGTCTAAGGCTTGATTAGGGCTTCATTCTTACCTAGGGCGGGGGCCTTAACTAGAATTGAGAGCTCAAGTATACAGTTTGAAATTACTTACGGTTTCAACCCTAGTTAGATTGAAAACCTTATCTAGAGTGTATGGCTTGACTACATTAGGAGCTTAATGATGTTTAGAACTTAGGGTTCGAGCTAAAGGCTACAAAACCATAGAGTCTCGGACGAAGCTTAGTGGAGACGCTGCAATGCCCTGCCTAAGACTTGCACATGTAAGTGGAATACGAAGAACTTCAGCAGTGCTGAGCTCCGGACGCTGGAGTTCGTGGGGCGTCTGCAACTCCTGATTCCTCAGATCGACNAGACTTGCACATGTAAGTGGAATACGAAGAACTTCAGCAGTGCTGAGCTCCGGACGCTGGAGTTCGTGGGGCGTCTGCAACTCCTGATTCCTCAGATCGACGCGGGTGAGAGCGACTAACTTCGCGAAGCGACTGGGCGTGCCACAAAAAATCACAACGCGTGGCGTCGATGTGGTCCCTTAGCAATGCCGCGAGTGCTAACATACTCAAGGCTACTGACTGCGATCCGAGCACTGGTATACCGTGCTGGTCTGCGAGCCACTGGAGTTGCCTCAAAGTAGCACTTGGTTAATCCGAAGTACCCGGCCTTAAGCAGCGCAGTGCCACGAGTCGCCACGCTTCTATGTTGCATCGCCCTTTAGGCGGTGCACTGCTCACCGCCTTCAGACGACGAGGTTGTGCTAGAAACTCAAATGTCTAGACCCACCTCTTCGAACATACGGTAGACGGACGGTCCTGTCAGCAGAAATGTTGAGACTAAAAGCGGATGCACGCATGCACATGGCCTTTGCCCGCGAAGACCTCGGCGGTCCAGTGGTTCAGCAGGGTGTCCTCCATTTTGTGGGCCTTAGCCGAGTCACACTCATCGGACTACGACTTTCATGGCGACATCCACCTGCTTGCCGTGGCTTTCCATCCACCACCGCGGAAACCTGCAGCCGATTCGAAAGCAACATATCGGTACCGCCACGAAAGAAAGCTAAGGCAGCTGCTCAAAGGCGGGAGCTGTCGGAGACGGGTCGCGAATAGTTATCACAAGACCTGAAAGAACGAGGCAAAACAAAAGCTAAGAGCGAGAGCAGCTGAGCTGAGGCCGTTGCCCGCCGGGGATGCCATGTAAAAAACACCTGATCAACAACCAAGAGCGAACGCGAGAGGCAGCAAAGATTGCCAACAATAGAACAGCCGAGATCGCTGCCACTGGCCGCCATGGTGATGGATCTCCTGTACATGTAGAGCACTTCACGTGAAGCACAGAGGAGTGTCTAGGCTGGCACGAGAAGGACCAGCGTAGTGAGGAAAGCTTGAGCAAAGAAACTGCGAGCGTAACTTCATGCGTTGGGCCTAAGGTAGTCTGGCGAGTAATGTGAGAGATTGCAGCGAAGTAGCCGGCCGCAACGGCAGCAGCCCAATACTCACCCTTGCCCTTCGCCTGTGAACACCATGAACTGAAGCCTTCCAGCCGTCGAGACCCCACCCACCCCAAAAGGTGCCCGGCATCTGGGGCCAGGAGACGGAATATTTTCGCGCGCAAGATTCCCCAAGCGTGAACTCCGAGTCACGGCATCGGGCTAAGCCTGGACTCTGAACCCTCAGCCTGAGCAGAGCCTGAACCGTAAACCCTAAGCACTAAAGCCTCAACCCTACATAAACCGTGGCCCTAACCCCAAATTGCCAAACCCTGGTCCTCCACACTCTAAAGTTTGGGCCCTAAACCCTAAGCCCTAAAAGATCCCTCGACTTTTGGCCGGAAGAATCTGAGCCGACGGCTCTGCGAGGCCTCAGTCAGCAAAAATCCATTGCTCCGGGTGTTCAAGAACTTTTTCGTCGGACCTTTTACTTTTACCTTCGCTCCCGAAGTCACGTTTTTGTGTTTAGGGCTGTAGTTTATTAGGTTGGGGTTCAGGGTTTACGGCATTTAAGGTTTAGGTTTAGGAAGCTGGCAAAAGCAACAGACAGCAAGCGGGGTCTGTGGCGGTACTCTGTCTTGTTGAAATAGGATGGAAGCCGGTACAGAACTGTTCATGCGAATGCCCATGTCAACGGGAAGAGCTCTGACAGTGTACATATGCAGCACAAGCTCTGAACAGTGGTAAGAACGCTGAGCTAAAACAATAGCCCTGACAACAGTGCAGGAGGAGACGACTCAGCATGAAATCAAACTTGAGAAACGTGTCATGTCCCTGCAAGCTCTGCAACCCCTCAATCGGTCACCTTTGCCAGTCCTAAAAAAGTAGTGGAGGTTGGGGGAAGCTGGCGCTTGCTTGTTACAGAGAGGAAGACAACGTGCCAGTACCAGGAGGAGCACAACCTCTCTCAAAACCAGAGAAGATCCCCGACGCATCGAAGCCCGCACAGCACAAGCCGTGCAGAGGCTGAGCCCGTGGCTGGCAGCAAACGGTGTGCTCAGCCTGGTAACCAGGCGAGAGAGAGGAGAAAAACGGATCGTTGCTGCGCGAAGCGAGTTCATGCATCCCGCATGTGGCGGCCTGTTCCGGATTTTGCCCTAAACTCCTTACACCGCCCAATCGCGGATAGCCAAGATCTCCCATGCCTTCAGCATGCAACGCCCTACCTCCCACCCTGCGTGAAGACACGAATCTTGAACCCTGAATCCTGAACCATAAACCCTAAACGCTGAATCGTAACCCTGATTTCGAGAAAAACAACTTCTGGCAGCCCTGATAGCAACCTCTGATTTGCAGCCCTTCTCAGAGCAAGGCTTCAAACTAAATGCTAAACCCTGCAAACCCCGAACCCTAAACCCCAAATTCTGCGTAACCTCCTCGGCTTCTTCGGGCACCACGGCCCGAGCAATGGGAACTCCGGGCCTCTGTGACAAATCGAGCAGCGTCTTTTTGGGCTTAGGGTGTGGGGTTTAGCGATTGGGGTTGAGGATTTGGGAGTGTTGGACCTATCTAGGAAAGAGGACGAGTCGCGAACAAGTAGCCACAGCGTTTGGGGTGAGTTGCAATGCCCCTAGAAGGTTTGCACCTCGACTCAAGCCTCCTTTCAGTTCTGACTCAAGATCCCGGTGCTCAATTGTAGTAGCCGCAACCTTCCCAAAGCCGTGGGGCTCTGCAAAAATTCGCCGTGCGATGAAGCTCCCAAAGTCCTTACTATGGCAAGACAACAACGAGGTTGCGGTCTCACACGAGGAAGCCTAATCAGGATGTAGGTATTAGGGCCCGAACTTAGTGTGCCGGCGTTTCTGAAATCCTCCCAACAAAAGCCAATGTATGCGAGCGGATGTGATCGCAGGTCGCGGACCGCTCGACTCGGATGTGTATCCACCTTTTGGAAGCTTTGGACAAAAGGCTTCGGTCTGACACCAAACCCAAGAGACGACCCAGATATCGAAAGTGTCAGTAAAACCGATGGCACCAAGAATGCAACAATGCAGCGAATAGTACTGATCGTCGCAACCTTGTCAGTCATGACAGTGTGCAATATGCAATAATCGCCGCAATTACACGAAGAGCAACAATCACCCCCTCTGCCCCAAAGTCTCTCTTTGGGTGTCCGAGCTCCTTCATGGCTTTCTTCAAGAGCTCCAGGTAGTCGGCACCCATGGCCAATGTTCCAGGGACCTGATCGTGAAGATAAGCTCCAAGGCCTTTGGGGTTTCAAGGCTCTTGGGGATGTAGGGTTTGAGGACTTAGGACTTAGGGCTTAAAGCTGTTTCGGGCATATCTGCGCAAGATTTTGGCTAGCAAGATTTTCACGGCCTGGTACTTCAGGATAGGTTCGTACTGTCACGCAGCTTGAGGGATTTGGGTTCACGAATTTGGGCACTGCAGTGGTTGTCGAAAGCTGCAGTCGTCGCAGTGGGACAAATCAGGAAACATTACGGCAGCATGAGAAACGATTTCTTCGTCGTAGCCGCAGGAGTAGCAGAGGTAGTCGTCGTTGTTGTCGTAGTTAGTCGTAGCAGCCGTCGCCGTCGCAGTCGTAGTCGCAATGCAGTCGCAGTGGCAGCCGTCGCCGTCGCCGTCGCTGTCGCCGTCGTAATGGCCGCAGGCGCGGGTGATGGTGGTGCCAGTGTCCTACTCCTGCTGCTGCTGCTGTCGTTTAGCCAGTATGGACGCCACAAGAGAACTGCCACGAATGACAGCGATAAGGAACAACAATGGTAACCTGGTACCCCTCGTAATCAAAGCGAACCCAAGCACTACTTACATGCGGCTTCCTCACCGCTAATGGAAACGAAAAATGGCCATGCAACATCATAAGACCTGCAACGACAACAATAAGACAAGCAACAAGCCTTGTCATGCGGATGATGATGATGATAATGATGATGCAGGAATCTCGTAAGCCTTTTCCACTCAGCACCGTCAGTTGAAAACCACACACACAAGTCACATCATTGCGACTATCATTCGGTATTCAGACTGAAATGGAAGCTATGCATTCTGGCAGTCGTATGCTCTGGAAGAGCCCACCTCTCGCCGGGAGCCCAGGGTAGATGGCTCCTGCTGCACAGGATTGAAGACTGCCGGCCGCAACAAAGAATAAAAAGTGTCATCATCATGACGAAAAATGTCATTATTGCTGTGCTGCGTGCGAATCCTTGCGTTCCTGTATCTATTAACACTTCTCTTGCGACCGCATAATAGGCCTACCCTGCTGAAGTTGTGACGTCGAGTGCCATTGATTTATACTTGGCTCATCTTGGCTCTTAACTGCTGTATGCGGGAGTTAGGATTGCTGAGGCGAATGCAAACAATATGCAAGCGCTGTCTAACAGTGCTGACACTGCAAGCATAACGGATACAGTATTGTCACACGGTTAAACTCGTCGAATTCTCCAAACCCCTGTACAAACCCGCCAAAGACCCAGACGACCAGAAAAAAAAAAAAAAAAAAACATGCTTCCAAAGTTACACCCAATCAAAATCCAAAATACCCAGAGGCCAAAAAAAGACAAAAGCCTGTGCCCAACAGCTCCTGGGGAAGGCCTCGCCAGTCCGCCTCATGAGCCGCCTTGACCGGGTTAGGCTTTAGTAAGGGGCCTTAACAATTAGCTATACTATTTTGGTGGGGTTCCGTGTTATAATTGTAGTATGCTATACCCCAAAAACTGTTAAGGCCCCTATAGGCCCCATATTAAGCTTGAGGGCCTTTGACTTTGTGGTTGGGGGCCCGGGAGTTCGGGGGTTTGAGGCCCTTTGGGGTTACGGCGTCGGCATTTAATCAGACGTATGGTGGAGGGCCTCGGGTTTGGGGGTTTGGGGGCCTTGCGGTTTTTGGGCTGGAGGCCCGAGTACGCAGGATTTAGGGTTTGGGTTTGGTTGGGGCGTCTGTCCGTTCGCAATACGACCACCGATGTTCTTGCTCCGGACGCCTGAAACAGCTGCTCCCTTGTCCAGGACCTTGCCCTTCCTGCACCCTCAAACCCCTATCCCCTAAACCCCACCCCAAATCCTCGGATAAGGCTTGCAGCTTCAGGCGACGTTTTGCTGTTGGAGCTTTGGTGCTGAGGATGAGGTCGTTGGATCATTGCGACTTTACGATTATCGGGGAGCTATGCTGATTCATTATTATTGGCATTGCAAAAAATCATTAAAATTACTATGATTGGTATTACTAATACTTCCTGCAAGGCAGAGGATGCTTTAGGCGCTCTGCATAAACTCTAAAACCGCTTGCCAGCCCTCAACAAGCCGATATACACCCTAAGCCCCTTTCTGAACTTCTTCTAACCGCTCTATGACCCTATATAACCCCTCCATGCACCCTATATAGCCCCGCCACGAACCCTTTTGTAAATACGGCCTCCCTGCCGACACTGGCCTCCGCCTGAGCGAAGCGGTAGAGGCTCAAGATCTCCTCATCGGTGAGCTTCAGAACCTGCAAGGCATAGAAACCGGTTTAGGGTTCAGGGTGCAACCCGGTGTGTATGGTTTCCGACTGCTTCCGGGTTGCTGATCCACAGACCAATTTCACTAAATCCGAGAGCCAGCGAGGCGTCGTGTGTTTGCTATGGCGCCTACATCATGATAACGCGCAAGCCGTGTTTTCATTGCATCGCGGCGCTGTTGTTGTTCAGTTGGTCGTCCTGCCCTTATGCGTGTGTGGTAGTATGGCAGTCGCTGCTCTTCATGTCTATGCAGGCTTAGCAGAGTATGACACAAATCTATGCAGTACTTCTCTATATTCCAAGGACATCATTATACTAAAACTATCTAAAACTGTTGCGGATGCACGGTGCCTGCAGCAAGCCTGGCATTGGGAGACTAGTTGGTGCACGTCCACGTGGCAGCAGCGACCAAATTCTTGCAGAGTTTGCGTCGTTTTGGAGCCGAAAAGAAACGTTTAAACTGGCTCATAATCCTAAACCCTGTGCAAGCCGCCAAAAATGTACACGTAACCTGAAAACCCCAAGCCCTTTACATTGTGATATGGTGGGCCTTGCGAGCAGTGCTTGGCGAAGGCTCCGGCTCCACCTCCTCCAAGCATCTTGCCTCGCCAGGGTTTGAGGGTTTGGGGATCGCAGGTTATGCACGGGATTTGGGGCTGTGTGGCTTGGGGACGTTTTTGCGGTTTGGGGTTCTAAGGCTTGGAGATTTGAGGTGACGGCTTCAGGGTTCTGGGATTTAGGGTTATCGGGTTCAGTTATAGCTTAGGGTTTAAGGAGAGTTCAAGCTTGGGATTGGTGGAGGAGAGAATCGGGGAACTACGACGCAATGGAATCATGGTGCGATCGTCGCAATCAGGCATAGACATGCTCATGATTAAGCAGAATCATATCGAAAAAGGAACTACCTTGACCTCTAAACTTCCCTAGACCCTACAGCCCAAACTCTAAACCCCAAACCTCAAGCACCTTCAACTCTTCGCGCGCCTGCTTGGGAGATGCTGCCACCCCCGCGGCTGCATCCGCAGACTGGGCTGGTTGCTCGGTTGGGTACGTTTCCGAGAACTGCTTTGAAGCGGCAAGAACTCTGCGGAAGGGTCCCACGGCAGGGCTGATAATTTTGGACTTACAGTCTCGTCTGCGGGTGTCCAGATGTCACCATCGTCACTGTCATCTGTACTTAGATACTGACAACAAGTTTTGTACCATGGAGGCCGCTCCACGCGCGATAAGGATGGGGATGGGCGTGGTGTTCGCCATGCTGGTGATGGAGACGGTGATGGTGACGGCGATGGTGACGAAGGCGAGGAAGTTGGTGATGATGATGACGAGGATGGCGATGCTGATGCGTACTGATCTCTACTTGTCTTACGAATATGTTCGCTACTGCCCGGAAGACCACTGATCCAAACTCTACATCAACCCCGAACCAGAAGTTACTGACATTCCCAGATCTGGATGAACAAACCCTAAGCCCTGCATCCTAAAACGGAACGCCAAACCCAGATCTCAAGGCCAAAACACCTTTCCGCTCAATCCAGAATGGGAGTTTCCGAAAATAGGGGACCGGGGGACCCCAAAATAGTACCCTAAATAGTAGGATCCTTATTATAAGGACCCCAAAATAAGGTACTAGTACCCCTAATTTTCGGAAACTCCCAGACCCGGAGAAGAAAGCGCAAAACTCCGGCCAGGGCCAGGGAGCTCCCCCGGATCGCTGCCCTGGGATCATCGGCTGCAGGGACCTGGGAAGCGCAGTGGGTCTCGCCTTTCGGGGAGTGGGGGAGTGAGTGGTGGGTTTAGGGCTTAGGGCTGAGAGTCGGGTTTCGGTTTCAGAATTGCGGATCCGCAGTTCAGGGCTTAGGGTCTAAGTTTGAGAAAGTTTAAGGCCTCTACACTGGAATGGAATCCTTTCATTGCCTCTACATCCACTTCCCCACTTCGATTCAGCACCGCCAGGCGCACGGATAAACGGAGGAAATGCCGAAACCCCAAACCGTCCCAAAGTTGAAGCCTTAACTTTAACCTGACCAAGAATCCAAAGTAGAAGCCAGAAAGTTGGAACATCATTCTCCTCCTGCCCTTAAGGTAAAGTATAGGGGATCCCAGCACTAATCATCCTAAACCCATGTTCCAACTTTCTGGGATTCACTATAAGAACAAGCAAGCCAAGGCCTGAACCCTAAAAGCCTAAAGTTATGCCTCGAACCACGCCTAAGCACTGGATCCCAGACCTTACTGAAACCCCGAAAGCCCAGCTTGAGAGGCACGCTCTTCCTGCTTGGAGAGCCGAGAGCCATGGTGGAAAGGGCGCGTGGCTTTTGGGGGCTTGGGGAGCAGGCCTCTAAGGGTGACGTTATAGGTTCCTTTAAGGGTTCCTTTATGGGTTCCTTTTTGGGTTACTTTATGGGTTACTTTACGGGTTTCTTTAAGGGAAGCTCGGGGCGTAGAGGAAGCGTAGCGGCCTGTGTAGGAGAGCTGTGGCTGCAATCAGGGCTCTGATCTCCTTCGCATTGTATGTAGGGCTGGAGGGCTTCGGGGCTTGGGGTGTAGGAGTTTAGGAGTTCAGGTGGTGTAGGGGTTAGGGGGTGGCTACTGCCACCGCATGGTGTGGGACTTGCACTTCTCAGGATGCAGGCTTCGAGCCGCGCAGCGCCATCGGTCAAGCTGTAGCCATGCGTACTGGCAGGGCGGCACCGGTTGCAGTACAGTACTGGTGGTAGAAACTCTCAACCCGAAACCCTAGAAAGCCGCGGATCTTGGCCTGAGGAGGGCGACCGTGGTTCGAAGCCTTTTGAGTGGGGACCTCTGCAGCTGAGAGAGGGACCTCTTTGTAGCTTTAGTGATACTTCATAAGGGTTTCATGCGGATTGTTCTATAGGTTTTTATGTGGCTTCAGACGAGTTGCATCCGGGTTTCGGAGGGTTTGATAAGCCAACTCCTGGGCCCCCGGCTGTCCGGGATGTCGCTGGGTTTCAGGAGGCCCTGCGATCTGGAGATGTGGGGCTCTCGGGGATCATTTGAAAAGGGTGTTTGGGGTACGTTGGACTTTAATTATGGGGACTGTAAGGAATTACTGTTACTAATTAGCCCGGCCCCTGCATTAGTGAAGCTTTGAGAGTTTCTTGAAGCCTCATGTTGTGGTGTTCGTACAATGCGAGCAATAGTAACAAAGAGTCAAACGGCTGCGTATAGTGCGAACCAATAGTGCCGAGAACTCCGAGGATGTGACAACAAACGCAACAACAAACCCAACAGCCACCATAACCAACCGCAGTCGACAGTGAATACTGTAGCACTATGTAAAGTCAAATCCAGCATCGTCGACTCCATCACGACACAGACGAGTCGCAAACAACAGAAACGTGAAACTGCAATCGAAAGCGCTGTACATGTAAGTCAGAACGGCAACATCACCAATGAACAAGCAATACCGACAAAGTCTACTGCCGCTATCACCACCCCATTCCTAAATGGTAGCACCAGCAGCATCTGCAACGTCATCATCACCATCACTATCATCAGCAGTAGCAGAGTGAAGATGATCGCCATACCGCCAGAAACTGCCATGTGCAACTTAAAGGGCATCCCCCTTGAGCTGCGTGCCTCAAGGCTTTCGCCGCCCAGTTTGCCTCGCTCCCAAGCCCAAAAACCCTGAACCTAGTCGAGTACTTCAGATTTGGGATTTAGGGCTTCGAGGCTCGGAGCAGGATCAAGAAAGAATCAGGACAGGGAAGCGGATGCCCTTCGCGCTGCAGCTTGGCTACAGCTTCATTGTTGCCCTTGGAAACAAGCCCTCGGATAAATTCACCCGGCATTCCTGGATCGTGTCAGAGTGCTTGTGCTTGCTTAGGCCCATCTGAAAAGCTTGACGACGATACCAAAACTAGAAATCCGTGATGCTAATGATAATGATGATGACGACGATGATGATGATTATCCTTTTTATTATTGTTACAATTATTACGATTGTTACAACTGTTACGAGTATTATCACTATTATGATTATGATTATGATGAGGAGGGGGAGGAGGTGCAGGAGGAGGAGGAGGAGGAGGAGGAGGAGGACGACGATGCTTATGCTGATGCTGATGCTGATGATGACGGCGATGATGATGATGATGATGATGATGGTATGGTGACGGTGCTTGTGATGATGACAATGATGCTGGTGATGATGATGTTGATGATGGTGATGGTGCTTGTGATGATGATGATGATGACGAGGACGAGGAGGCTGATGCTGATGGTGCTGGTGCTGCTGGTGCTGCTGGTGCTGCTGGTGCTGCTGGTACTGCTGGTGCTGCTGGTGCTGCTGGTACTGCTGGTCCTGCCGGTGGTGCTGCGCTGGTGCTGCCTGGTGCTGCCTNCCCCTTCTTTTCGCAAATTCCCATATGATGCTCGTACTTGTGATGTTGGGTTAGTGGTGCTGTGGTGCTGTGGTGCTGTGGTGCTGTGGTGCTGTGTGCTGTGTGCTGTGTGCTGTGTGCTGAGTGATGACTGCGACTGCTAATCATGGCAATATCATGACGAAGGTCTGGTGACGGTGGTGGCGATGGTGGTTCTGATGGTGGTTGTGATGGTGGTTGTGATGGTGATGGTGGCGGCACCGGCAGTGGCGGTAGCAGTGGCGCATGACGGCGCTGGTAATATTGGCATCGTTCGTGATTTTGCTGAGGATGGCAGAGATGGTATGGAGATTGGAGATCGCGATGACAGAAAGCAGAGGCTCCAAACGCATTGCAGATCCCGCAAGCTCACCATGGACATCCCACGGGCCTTGCTTCTTCGGATTCGCGGACTCAACCTTGAGGGTTGAAGGGCTTAGGAAACTGAGAGAGAGGTCGACAGCGGTAGCGAGCAGGTTTTCCTTTCGCCTCAGAAGCAGGTCTTCGAACCGACTTGGAGTGCACAATGCACTTCGGATCGGCAGGTTCGAGAACGGAGTATTAAGAAGTGGGCCTCATCCCCTGTCAAGATATGGGTACCCTGAATCTGAGGCAGAGCCGAGTGTGGTCCGTACCTACTTTCCCCAAGTCGGCAATTCGAACATCAGAACTGGGAAAAACTGCAGCGCGGGTCACTGGTAGCCAGAGAAGCCACACATGACAAGAACGAGATAAGAAGACGACCAAGTGCTGAAAAACTAGATGGGGTAGGATTTCTGTTTACTTTTACTGTCTCCCCATGCATAAAAAAACAAAAGCTTCTCTGAAAAAGACGCACGAAACTGACAAGAAGACGAGGCTGGCACCGCGAACAGCAGCAGAGGAAGAGCAGCTGCCCATAGCCGCCAGCCGTGCCTGTACAACTACGCGTATAATTACAACTATAAATTGGAATTGGGATGAGAAGATTCACAGAGCTACTTGCATCTACTTGCTACACTGCTATCTGAAACAAGACAGCAAGGATAAGAGAACCTCGTCATGAGGTAGTGGCCAAGGCATGACTGTCGCGGTAGACTTTAATGAGAACAAGAATGCTGGTGTTGATGGCAACTACGGTTCTGTGCTCCAGATACCTGTGGCGGCAATGATTACAGGGATAATGTGGAAATGGCTATGTTGACGGCAGTTGCCGGAATGAGGCAAGTAGGTACTTGTACAGGCGTGAGGAAGCAGGCTGACAGCAGTTCCAGTTCGGGAAGAGAAGACAATCCACAGAATGAAAATGGCGTGCATCACCATTGATCTTCCAATATGGTTTCTGCTGGCGATAAAAGAGTGCATGAATGAGAAGACAAGCAGGACGAGACCAGTTAAGACCAAGTGCGCAAGGAATTGCAAGTAGAATAAAGCAGCACAAGACAAGAAACTGACTTGGTATAACCTCCGAGTCCAAAATGCTGAACAAAACAGCAACCGGAACAAGACAGAACACACAAGGCCACAAGTAGCAAAATCAGTTCTCACACAAGCCACGATAACAAAGAGCGAGCGAGAGAGTGATGGAGCATGATCACCAGAATCACAAACAGCTCCCATTCCCTCAACCCCACACCATACGTCACGCCACAGGCAAAAGCTGTAGAAGATCCAAGCCCGAGGCCATGATAAACATCCATGCGAACATTAGCAGCGATGCTGGAGTAGTACTACTCGTTGTACAAACAAGCACTGGTAATAGTTCAGAGGGTAACCTTTCAATCAACATCCATGGCAACAGCAATGGAAGCAATAGCAACAGTTCGGTGCTTTATGTTCTCAGGTTCCTCAACCCTGTAGAACTTTTGAAAATGAGGCAGCGGCCAACCCAGGGCCATCGCCCGGGCTTCGATAACTGCACTGCGTTGCGACTTGGGAGTTCGGGAAGTCCTGTGCTGAGATTCTGGCCTGATGCAAACCTCTGGCTCGATTCTTTGCTAAGTCGGATGGTGCCTAGAATCTTCTTTGCTAGTCCAAAGTTCTTTGCTAGTCCATAGTTGTCTTCATTCTAGTTGTAGACCTTATTATGCGAAGTTCATTCTTATCAGCCCTAGTCTGTGAGCCCAAGCCTGCTCAGGGAAGCCGCAAGCTTGCGTGGCAAGCAGGGTGCAATGCATAATCTTTGTGACAGAATCTGACAGAATAGGACTAGGAAAAATCAGTCGTCGTAAGCGCAATGCCACTCAACAGCGCAACTCTAATCGAAGTACGACTACTGCTCCAACTAGATGAGGCCTTTCATCCCTCCGTTCAAAGAGCGCTACGACTTGACTCCCCGCACTAGGCCGAGGCTGGTGTAGGGCTCAGGTCTTCGCAGGTTCAATTACAGTACTGGACTTTTTGGAGGGGGGTTGGGGGCGGATCATCGAGGATCGTAGGAAAAAGTCACAGACGGTGAGTTGCAGGGCTTTTCCTCCAGTAATTCGGTGCCACTGAGCTAGGCATGTGTACAGCAGAGCTCATCACGGGTGTACGGTCATTTCGAGTCAAGCAGGGTTTTGGGCTTTGTTGCGGATGAGCCAACTTCTGTCTGCACATGTCATCGAAATCGCAACCATCATCCCGCGACCTACTTCGGAGGTGGAGAGCCCGCATTAAGAACAGCACTGTCTCCACGACGAGCACTGCCATGAGAAGCTAAGGAGCTCAAACGTTTCGTGCAGTTGGGTCCTTATGCTGCGGATACTGCTACCATCGTCCCGTAAAACTGACATCCCCAGAGGGACCGCAAGAGACCTGGAGGATAGAAAGCCTGGGCACACAACGCCCAGGTTGAAATCTCGCAACAATCCCAAATCCCAAACCCTCTACCCGAAACCCAGACCCAAACCCCACACCTATAGTCAACCGCGCGGCGAATCCTAGAAAGCCCACTCAACCCTATGATAGCAAACCCATGATAAAGCCCTCAAGCCCCGGGATTCCAGGTACAAATATAATTGCCTGTACTTCTGTCAGAAACACAAACACACCATTTTGCGGCACTTTGGACCACTTAACCCGGACAACAATAAGAACCTCACCCAAAAAAGATTCTCGATGAATGAACAACCAATTATAGGGCCCTTGATGGAGAAGCGACAAATCGAAGCTTTTGCCAACAGCTCGGGCTCTTGTAAACTTCGCGGGCTCGGGTTTTTGACCGACTGGGGCAGCCTGCGGGATAAAGGGTCCTTTAAAAAAGTTCAGGGGGTATTTCAACATTTTTGTATAGTGGTTTTATGGGGTTAGCCACAAGTCTTGTTTGCACGGGTTACACAAGTCTACCAAAGTTTTCAGTCTTATGTGGGTCATACAACATTTGTGGTATAAGAAGTCCCAGAATAACAACCACCCCCACCCGCACCACCGCCGACACAACCCAAACAACAAGAGCGACGATGGCGATGGCGGTGGCGCCAGCGAAGATGATGACAAGCATGACGACGACCAAAACCAAAGGTATGGCAGCAAAACGACAAGAGGCAAACCCACTGACCCGATTCATACCGCCGGAGCAGGATATGGAATGCCAAACTGCTAAACCGTACCAAGTGTGTCCGGATGGAGGACGAGACGACACAAGGATTTGGTCTCTCAGCTTCTGAGGGCTTTCCGCACTGCATCGAACACCCTTTGACGGAACTGTTTAAGTCAGCGATAAAAAACGCTAATTAACGAAACATATGCTTTAACGGTCCTAACAAGGGAACACTATGATAACATGCAAGGATAATGGTTGATCATGTCGCCAGAGGTTTGCATTCGACTCGACACCACATCCATGCCTTAGAACCTCATGAACCTCAACACAAGTAATTTTAGCCTCAACAAACACGTAACCGAAAATAACACCATAAAGCGGCATTAATTTAAGTCGATGGCTGCCCCGCCCTGACCTGGCCGAGGTGAGACATGGCAGCGCTGTGCTCAGCGCCGCACTGTGTGTACAAGCCGTGTCATGCCTGGCTACTTTCTTGCTCCTGGCGGCTCAGCGCCTGAGGATCTTTGGGTTTACGGCTAAGTTTAGGGTTCGGGGTACAGGGGCTTAAGGCACTGGTTTTGTGCATCCAACCTCTCGCAACTTCAACCATCCTCAGACTGCAGTATTCTGGCCGCGATGGAACTAGTCTGAAATTAGGATTTGGGGTTTAGTGCTTAAGGGTTTAGAGGCTTAGGGTTTAATTTGTATGTTTGTACAGATTCCAAGTTCGATAAGCTGGCTACTCTGCAGCAAGCAAGTGCCAAATCAAGAGAATAGAACACATGCCTGCTTGTCCAGAACCCACGGGCTAACCAGGAAACTACATCCTCCCCAGCACCCTAAGCCTAAGCCTTCAATCCTTCAACCCTAAATTCGGCATGACTTCGTCGACTCGGGGGTGTGCCTTCCGTACGAGAGCCACCCAAGATTAGGCCGTCGACCCCTCGTTTGAGGGGGGAAAATCATGGCCGGGGATTCCTTGCGGGGACTTGGGCGGGGGGGCGCAGCAAAAGCTGGTTTGTGTGGAGGCCTGGGTCGCAGAAGAAGTGGCGACATGCTGCCTCTGACAACGAAGGAATCTCAAAACAAGAATATCTCATGCTAGGCCGTGGCGGCGGGCGACCTTATTTAGGCATGCCTGATAGTCCTGAAGACCGCCGACAATGCTTTTGCTGGGCAAGTATGACCGTGTGAGGTGCACCCGAGCTGAAGCAGGGCGATTTCCATTTTGGGTTTGGAAGCCCCGATGGTGAGAAGATTCTGGTGAAAAGAGAAGCGCACAAGAAGCGGTTTTGCACGCAGAAGCCCAGCCGGATCGTTCTACAAATCCAAGATGCTTCACTATCAAATGCCGGATACAGGTAGGGTCAGTTCGGCGGGAATAAACAGATCAATACTACATGACTATCTATGTACACAGTATGTATGTGTGTATATACAGATATACACATATATATATATATACATACATACGAGATGTTGTGATTGACCGTTTTTTACCACATGCAGCTCATTCATCTGGGTTGAGATGTATATGTGTGTGCTCGTCTCTGTTTAAGAAGGAAGGCTCTTGCGAAGCGGGGCTTCGAAATCGAGCCAGAGTTCTTGGTCTTGTGGCGTAGGGCTGAGCACAGGCCGGTGCAGTAGTTCACGTTACAGGCGCGAGGTTTGCGAGCGAGGCTTCGGGCTCACGGTTTAGAGAGAAAATCAACCAGAAACCCTGCTGGGCTGCTGACTTTAGGGTGAGACGGATGAGGACAGCTACTCGAGCGCATGAACTTGTGTCTCTGCAAATAGCGCCCGACGGCAACTCGCAACATGACTCGCGACCATTTGAGTTCACAACCTACAACCTTACATCGGACGACTCCGTTGCCCTCTCTCGATCTAAGGTTCTAACATAGAGTAGAATCGAGAAACTCTTTAAATCTCTAAGACTTCTTCTTCGCGGTCAGGAGGTAGGCTCTGCCGGTTGCAGCAGAGTCTCGCAGAGTGTGCTTCTCTCAGACAGGCGTGCAAGACACGAATGGCATTAGCCAGATCCTGAGCCTGGCGGAGCCGCTTGTTGGTGGTGTTTAATACACGGGCCTGAAGAATTAGAATAAGGCTTGGGGGATACTATACTTGTAATGAGGAACCCCCAAAATAGTATTGGAAACTATTTAGGCCCCGATATTATCCCCAAAGATCCATCGCAAAGAACTCTGTGCTTTTCTTTTATCCCGCCTTGTCCTACACTGCTCGATGCCTGATACCGGCCAGACCGCTGAAGACTCTACGACATTGCTGTAAAAGGCCTCGAACTGCTGCGTATCTGACATTCCCCTTCAGCTGAAGATGGATCTTGTCTTGGAGGTTCGGACTTCGGGGGCTGGGGTCGTCAGGAACTCCTACGAGTACCCAAAGCACCTCAACCTTTTTCTCCACCCTCCAGTCCAGCAGCCGCGTCGTGCTGTACATGTTGCAGCCAGCATACCTGTCCACTCGAGGACGATTAACAGCTAACAACTCCGACATGTCTGGGACAAACACATTCAGCCACGACTTGCGTGCACCAGGTCACCTAGTCGCGGAGGAGCAGACGCGTTTGCCAAGGTCCCATGGTCTGGTTCAGGCACTTGGCGGCCGCTCTCACCGTGCTCTGCCACACCTCGTCCACATCCCCGGTCTCGACATCCACATGCTTCTGTATCCATGTTGTCCAAGGCTTGGTCTGGCGCGGCTCTTCCCGAAGCAACATCAGCTGCAATCCCAGCCAGTTCAGGCCATCACCATCCTTGTTGTCTGACCAGAAGCGGTCCCGGCCGCATTTCGAGTTATGTTCTAGTAGGTATGCGTCCCCCGTCTGCTGCAGGTGCGCATGCATGGCTGTCCCAGGCGCAAACTTCACCCGAAGCACCTGAAACATCCCGGCCATGTTGCTGCCAAAGCCTCCATAGGTCCAGTCTGCCTGTCCCTCTGCCTCCAAGCCTCGTTTCTTTTCGAAGGCTTCGGATCCCGAGAGGTTCCGAAACTCGGCAGCCCTTGGCCAAAACTTCAGGGCCTGATAGGCAGCCTCTGCATTCCCAAAGCAGTGGGTCTCTCCTCGGCGCAGGGGAGCTTCCAGGCACAGCTCCTCTGTCAGGGGATAGAAATTCCCCAGGAACTCAGCTTGGCAGAGCCTGTCCCACGCTTCCGCTCTGTCCGGATAATAGAACGCAACGACCCCCACATTGCCTAAACCGAGCACGCAAGACTTCCAGCGCAGCCATCTGCAACTCCCCAAGCCAGCCACGACATGGAGAACGGCTACGCGGATCCGGAAAAGGGATCGCTCTGGGCTCCAAGTCCTTCCCAACAAGGAAACTCTCTCTGTAAGATCCTCTAGACGCCTCACGCCTTTTGGGGTCTGTTTGTCTGCTGGGCAATCACTACCGCCACAACCTCTACCAAGCACCACCGCCAGCACCACCGTCACCACCGTCATCCTCTAAGCAGTACCGTGAACACCACAACAGGTTGCCTTCATCATAAAGGAAATCTGGAAAGTGCCAATGCATGTGCATGATGCCCCCCTGTACAAACACAATCGTGTATGTATTCATGTAAGTATGTCTGTTTGTATGTATGCATCTACGTACATGTATACATATACATGTACATATACATATACATATACATATACATGTACATGTACATGTACATGTACATGTACATGTACATACACAGATACATATTCATATACATATGCGTATACATGTACGTATACATACACATACACAAACACATACACCTACACACAAACACATACACCTACACACATACACATACACAGACACATGCACATATACATATACATATGTACGTTTATATATATATATATATGCACACCTAGACTCTGTGTATGTGTCTATGTGTGTATCTTTGTGTATATATACATACACATGTATGCTGACGATGACGATGATGATCATGGTCATGACCATGATGATGTTGAGGATGATGACCATGAGGCGGAGGCTTTTCATTGTTATGTATCTGTATGTATGTATGTATGTATGTGTGTGTGTGTATGTGTGTATGTGTGTATGTGTGTATGTGTATGTGCATGTGAATGTGCATGTGTATGTGTATGTATTATGTATATGTATATATACATGTATATGTATATGTAGATGCATATGTATATCTGTGCCTAGATATCCGTGTATGTATATATATATATTCATGTTTAGGTATGTATATACGTATGCACCCTTGTACTCATACACATTGTGCACACACTACATATGCATACATGCATACAAACATACATGTACACAGACATAAACGTGTACATATACAAATGCATATGCATTACATATGTAACAACCCCCCCCCTGGACCCCCCCNCGATGCCGAAGATTAATGCAAGAAGCCGACAAAACCAAACATGACCACAACTAAAACAACCCCCCCTCCTCCAAAACCCTATAGCGATGATATGACTCCAGCGCCCCGAGCCTTCTACTGGAGATCCTCCTGCGCAGCAGAGACCGCCTGGAACGAGGTGCGAAAGAGCAATATAACGTGACATAACAAAATATGGCATAAGACCGTATGATATAATCTAGTATAGTACAACGCTTCAGGAGCTACGGCTTGGGGATTAGGGTTAGGCCAGCCCTTGTCTTCGTTCAGGGTTTCGGGTTGAAGGACAGCTGCGGCTAGGAAAGCAGGGCTAGGTTTTGGGAAGGTGTTTAGGGAGTCAGCGGATTTAGGGCTTCGCGGTTCTCCACTATGCTGTGCTGCGGAAACCTGATTCATCACATTGTATACTGCACTTCTTTTACATTGATTGCAGCGTCCTTTTGTTACTGAAAGGCTACTTGATTGAGCAGCCGGTAGAGAACCCTGACTTCAAATAACCCTCAATTCGACCTAGTAGGGCCGACTGAATCAGCTGATTGTTGCTACTAGACTAGCTACTCATGTTCTTGCCATTGCTCTTTCTGGGTCCCGTTGTCGTTTGCTGGCAGCTTCGTAGTAGCGGAGGAAGTAGCAGCATTCGTTGTCTAGGTCGTCGTCCTCCTCGTTTTCAATAGCAGCGGATCAGCGAGGGCAGCGGGGGGGGGGGGGGGGGCGGCGGGGGGGAGGGGAACTTAGATGGGGAGGAAAGCTATGGCGGCAGGTTTTCGTGGCCAAGATACACCCCCCCCCGGGCNGGATGGTGTTAGTTGTTTGCGTGCTGGTCCGCGTTGTGTGGGGGGTGGGGGAGGGTGGGGGGGGGGCGGGGGGGGGGGGGCTGGCAGCAGTGGTGATGCGAACTTAGACTGTGACGACAGCTACTGCTGTCAGTTTTCGCTGACCAGTATCACCCACTCTCGGGCTGCCTGCTGGGGAAACTTGCTCTGCATCAGCGGCGAGGTATCTCGGAAGAAGCCTGGCAGGAAAACAACCTAAACCCTTCCTGCGGTAGCCCCTGCAGTGTCCTTTGTAGCAACCCGTATCGCAACCTTTATAGGACACCTTCTAGGAGGGCTTCAAGGTTGCAACATCCGCAACTCTTGGACTTAGGGGCGAAGGGCCTGCGGCAGCTCGCAGGTATATCCGTTCTTACTAACTTCAGCCAGTGCGATGACTGCCACAACAGAACGAGGCACACACTACAAATGATGAGAACGGTACTGAGACTAGATGACCTTGCTCTTCGGAGCATAGAGCTCAGGGCCCAAGAATTCGGATTCACCTGGATAACATTCTAAGCGAAGTCGCCGCATCTCAACCCTTCGTTGGTTTGCGGGCGTCTGCACTGACATGCTGAAAGATCTTGCCTGGGCGTCCGAACTGGAGTCGGTACCTCGGCAACTTGCTGGCCAAATCTCTCCCGAGCCTCGGGGCATGCAGCCCTTCGGGTTTAGGCTTCAGCATCCCAAAGAAACAGACTCTCTTTTTGGTTTTGGAGCCGCGGAAGAGCAGTCAAGTAAGAAGGCCTGAAACCCTCAAAACTAAACACTAGAGTCGCGAGACCCGTAAAGCCCCTAAAGCCTCGACCGGAATCCCTACACTCTAAAACCCCTACCCAAGTGCGGTGTAGCTGCGAGGTGGGTACCTGGGCATAGCTGCCGGAGGGCCACCAGTTGGCCCCAGAGCCTTGCAATTTAGGTCTGCTAGTTAAAGAATTTGGTGCTCTGTTGATGGTGAAGATGAAGGTGGGGATGACGCTGACACTGACTACCATGAACTTCACGGCTATCGCAGTCATCGTTCGTGTGGAAGTGTCTTAATTTCGGGTCTGATCTTCACGGCTTTCTGTGTCCCCAACGAATTCAGCAAATCTCAAGGCCACCGGATCTCCCGGAAGAGCCAAAGTCCCAAGAACTGAAACATCTGAAATCCGTGGACCCTCAGAATTGATGACATCCACAGCGTGCTACTAGCTTACCTTTGGTTAGTAGGGAATGGAAGAAGGGTCGTAATAGTAGTTATAGTTGTACCCCATTCCTCCATTCCCTACTAACCAAAGGTAAGCTAGGTTACTGGCAGTGCCCAAACTCTTGCTCAAGAAAGTCCACGAACTTCAAGCTCTCTACGATCCAAGGCACTGCTATTAAAGCTGACAGAAAGCACGGATGTTAAGCATTCAGGCAATGTAAAGTGGCAGATCCACGTAAGATGATCATGATGCATGGGTGTTTCAGACAAAGGGGGACGGACCCTGACGACAACAGCACAATAGATGGCTCCATAGTGTATTGGCCTCCAAAGATGAACCCTAGTTTTCAGCCTCCATCCATGAAGCCCCAACCCTGAACCCCGCGATGAAGCGCAATCCCGCACCAGTCGCATTCAATACAACACAAACAGGCTCTCCAAGCGGCCCTGGCTGCGGAATCCAGTGCCTTCGCCTTTCAATAACAGGAGTGTTTGGGGTTGAGGGGCTAGCAAACCCAGCGCTGGTCCGCTTTTTGTGACTCAAACTTGCTCGATTCCTTGAGGTGCTAATTGAACTGCTTTTACGTTTGGCTTTACAGTCCTGTACCCGTGATGACTTTAGGGTGGAAGGCCTCTGTCTTGCAAGGTATGGGGCAGTTGCACCGCGCCTGTGAAAGGGAAGGAGATCATGTTCGCCTGCGCAGCACTCGAAACTCTTCTCGGGAGCCGTTGGGTTGGAAGCAAAGCCTAAACTTCGAACCTTTTCAACTCCAACCCAATTTCCACGGTTCTGGAGCGCCCTCGACCTCTGAGATGATTTCTGTGTGGCCGTTCAAGCGCCGTACAGAAGCACGATGAAGTCACCCACCACAAGCAGCAAGTGTCATCACAGCCACCAGAAGTCATCGCAGCATTAGGATTTCGACAACCGATACGACGACGACTCCCAAATGGAAAAGCGTCAACTAAACTACAACCACCAGCAGCTGCAGCATCAGCACCAGCACCAGCACTACCACCACCCTTCCGACGCCGTGCGTAACCGGACCAGCAACTACAAGTTGCAACAGCTACAACTCACCCTACTCGCCTCACCAAACCCTTCCGAACGAGGAAGCCTGCATGTCAAGCTTCCCCAAATCCGGCCCGTCCCCATCCACCGAGCCTTCTTCAGCTTGCTGAGCTGCGCGGTGTTTAGACGGTCCCTGTCAGCAGGCACCCTCATCTTTGCTCGACGCTTATGACATAGCCAGGAGTCAGGGCTTATCGGTAGGGATTTGGCAGCATCCTGGCCCAAAAAGGCATGTAAGCAACATGACTCTCACAGGCCTGGCGATCCCTCAGATATGGCTTGTTTGCTCTGGTTTTACTTCTTACACCCTTCTAAGATGGCAGAATCAGGGGATCTTACATGCTCGCAGTCCCATTCCCACCCCTTGCATCTCTCTACGACGTAGCTCCATGATGGCTGATGGCTCGACGAGGGTCCAAGTCCATCCATCCAGGCTCTCTCGCGCATCATGAACATGATGCATTAGGTAGTGTTCATTGCAACTGCTGCTGTCGTTCTGCTCTTGTCTGGCTACGGTGACTCTTATGCGAATCATCGGTCTCATCAGGCACCACCATATAGTTTCTCCTTGAGATTGTGCCCATAACCACTAGCACAGCCATCGAATCATCTATTGCTCTTCTGCGAGTGCAGTTAGCGCAACTCTTCCTCAAACCGAGCGGCTTATGCTCACGCTGCATGTTCTTGGGGACCTCGGACAATGGCTCAGAGACACAAACTCGGAAGATATGCAGGAATAGAGATGGGAATGGAATTGCAGGAAACTGTTTGCAAGGGGATCCCTAGACAAGGTCCCCGTAACTAGGAGAAACTCCCCCCGGGATGACAGGGAAGACACGATAGCCAGAAGAGGCATGCAAGCACGTCAGATCTTCGTGAGGAAGAGCAGCAACACCACAACAAAGCAGCCAAGTGCTAGTCACGCAGTGAAACAGCGAGAGACGTCCTTCCGTAAGCCTCAACATCATGTCTTTGACAAGCCGAGGGGGGCAGCAGGGCTTCGCAACATGGGCTTATGCTCAAGCCGCAGAAGCAAGAACTGCGGCCGCGGCAAAGTAGGAGAAGTGGGCGTCTTCCAGCTTTTTGATGACCGGGTTGCGCTGAGAGCACGGGCTGGATGGGCTGTGCCACTTAGGGATTAGGATTGTGGGGTAGTGACTTTATGGGGTTTGGAGTTGCAGAGGATTAGAATGTTATGGGTTTTGGGGCGTGGGACATAGGGCGTAGGGCCTAAGCTTGTAGGATTACTGTAAAGGAGTCATGTTGCCTTCGATTTTGTCAGCGGTTCTAGGTTGCAGGGTCCAAGAGCTGTTGGCGGTCCACGCATAAACGGGACAGTTTGGGCCATGGGCTTTGAGTGGGAGCGACGATTGTTAGCATGCACTCTCCTCATGACGACGGCGACGACCCCAACGTTCGTGCCATTACCCTCATACCTTACTTTCCTGCTGTCCTGCTGTTCTGGGCCTGAAGCACAGCGCCTCTCTTTCACACCCTGAACCCAGAAAGGTGACAAAACCGACCTCAGAGAGCTTAGGCGGCGCTTCGCTGCGCCGTGCGATGGTGGGCAGCGAGAAGGTCTGTGTCAGGGCGCTGCAGGGTTCCGAGAGGGCTTTCCTGTGCGATTTGGCAACTTTGCATCTGGCAGTTCTCACTGCGGTGATGATGATGACGACGACTATGTTGGTGTTGCTGAGGATGGCGAAGATGATGCTGATGATGAAGACGCTGTAGCACGCTGTGCTTCTGCGCTGATTAAAATCCGTAGTGTTATCTTTCCACCTGTTGTGGGCCTTACAGTCGTTATGATGTGGCAATTCTGGAGTTGCAATGCCACATCCAGCACCATGAAGATCAGGTCTTTAGTTGGGTCATACCGTCTAGTGATAGTGACACAGCAAGGGCACGGAGGCTCGGCCAACTTCGTTTTTGGATACGTGAACTGGTTATCTGTCCCTGCTTTTTTGGTGAAGGGCGCGTTGAGGGGTAATAGGGGTACATGGAGGCTCATCCTTTGGCATGCCTGCACCTCTTGCCTTCGAAGCAACACCCACCCAGCTAAGCTTCGGGGGATGTATGACGATGATGGAGACGATGGTGATGATGCTGTTGCTAGTGGCGATGATTAGGACTGTGATAGCAAGGTTTGTGGTGGAGTCTACACAAGTCAACAAGAACGAGTTATACAGAAACACTGGCTGGCAGTCCGCCAGAAACGTAGAAAGAACAAGGGATACTGCCCATCATAAGTGTAAGCCGTCGTCAGAGTCCAACGAGTGACAGCCGTCAGCTCTGCAAAGCCTTGGCCAACGACTGCGGCTTGCTCGGCGACAGGGTAGCTTTGGCCACCGGCGAGTTGTAGGTCCTGCATGCTTTCGCAGGCGGCAGTCGGTTCTGGGCAGACAATGGATAGATTAGATAGGTCGATGGATCGATCGACAGCTGGATAGAAAGAGACGTAGATAGATAGACAGGTAGACAGACAAGGCAGACAATCAGATATCATATGTGATCAGATGTGCATGAAATTGCAAAGATACGCCAGATGCGCGCATGTCTGTACATATGCATGGACGTGCGCATGTACTGTTGGTACGTACACGGGCATGCCTGCATGTCAAACGTATGTGTATACCACCAAAGACATGAAACACGCACTTACATCCGGATTAAAGGCGTGATGTAGTCCGTGCCTTATACTTTACACCAATTCAACCCCAACTTCTGGAGCAATACTGCGAATGATGCACTCTTGTTGTTCAGTATACTGCATTTGTCCTGCAATCTCTAGATCACTCCCACCTCAGCATCTCATCCACGTCATGCTTCTCGAAGACTCTGCGGTCATCTGGCTCCTTTCAGAAGAATGGAATTTCACTAGCATCCAGCTTTTTATCGTTTAGAGATCCAACCAGAGCTCTCCTCCCCAACCACCAAGCACCCGCTCAAACTCTAAGCTGCCAGGCGAACCCGGCAATTGCCTCCACACCCCTGAACCCTCAAAGCGAGTATGCCAAGTGCAAGTCAATTCATCAGGATGATAGCAAGTTTCAGCACAGCAGTCGTCGCCACTTTGGCACTAGTCGTAATCGCCTTACGAGCAGGAAACAGGACTGGAAAAACCTGTTGCGAGGTTGGTATATCTCACCGACAAGACGAGTGACAGGCAGTAGTGACAAACCATGGCGACACTAGTAGAACTAACACAGTTGCATCTAAAGCAACAGTGGCAGTCATCGTGTGCACCGTGATGCTACGGAAGAACTAAGACCAGCAACAAGCGTGATCATTTGCCAGAACTGACACAGTCATATCCCAGAGGCTCCACCTAAACAGGCACACATCGTCACCTCTGATGCATGTGCTAGACTATACCCGCCATAGAATAGCATAGGCAATCATAACAGATCGTAGTAGTCTTGCGTAATCCTAACCCTCTGCCCTACACCCTGCACCCTAAAACAAACCAACTCCTGGATGCGCGTGATGGCCATGTGCTCGCGCGGGTTGGGAATGTCCGTGTCTTCAGTGAGCGCCTGATTTACGAGTCCCATGTGGCTGATAGGGACTGCCGGGCTTTGGCGCTCAGGGAGCTTTCGATGTCTCGAACTTTGCGCCTCCGAGCCCTAGGAGTCAAAGGTCGTGCTTCCCAGGCTTGGAACTGATGGCGGCTGATCGAGGTCCTCATGGATCCGAACTTCGTACAGGGAGCATGATGCTTCTAAACCAGCTCTAAACTCTGAGCCCGAAACCCTTAACCCTAGCCCGAAAGCCTCCGAAACCCCGAACCCTCTGAGAGACCGACCAGCTCAGAGTTTGTCAGCCTGCCCAGCTGTGAAAGGGGGTTTTGGAGTTTTGGGCTCAGTAGGTTTGGGGGTTTTAGGGGGTGCAGAGGGTTTGAGGATTGGGGGTTTGGGGGTTTGGGATTCGAGCAGCTCCGGCTGTGGCGACTAGAAGCAGACTGCCGCTGCCGCTGCTGCTGCTGCTGCAGCCACTGCTGCCACTGCTGCCACTGCTGCCACTGGCTTCGGGTTCCAATGCAGATGCTGATCATGTGGATGATGCTACTGCTGATGATGATTGTGGCCTTGATGCTGCTGATGATGAGAGTCAGGATGAGGATGAGGATAGGGGCGATGACAACGATGCGAATGATGAAGCAGATGTTTCTGATGATGATCATGATGATGATGATGATGAGGAAGAGAGGAGGACGAGGAGGTCCAGGAGGAGGATGAGGACCAGGAGGAAGATGAAGATGCAGATGACGATGATGAGGATTTGGATGAGGATGAGGAGATGCGGATAGCGTCACACATCGCCTGCTTGCGATCGGACCCGGCGCACTGTAGCCGAAGTGGTCCCGGGATCCGGGCTGGTGGATGGCCGTTCCTGCATACAGCTGGTGGTTTCAGGTGTCTGTCGGCGAGGGATTTCTGCTCTGGGGCTTCAAGCGATTAGCGCCTTCAAGTCTTTAGGACTTCAGTGCTTTGTCACTGGTGCCCAGCGCCCTGGCGTCCACCCTTAGCGTCCTGGCGGGTAGGGGCTGCGTGCGAAAGACCGCATCTCGTTCATCACCTGGATCCAGGTCCAGGTTGGGCGGAAAAGCATCGGTAGTGTGAGAAGACATGCGTGCCCCCTACGCAGGCTCAGTTAGCGACTTTCCATAGGTAGATTGACACACTGAGCAGTCGCTATTGGTGATCACCTTTCTGGTTTTGTGATGCTGCGCGTCGATCCTAGAGGAAGTCCAAGCTCCCCTTGCGCTTGGGGCCTCCCATGCCCTGCTTTAGGGGCCTAGATAACTATACCTTTACTATTTTTTGGGGGGGGGCGTCCTTGTTAGAATTATAGTATAATGGGCCCCAAAACCCTATTCCAATTTTTAAGGCCCTATATTATGCCTATATTACACTAGCACAGGACCTGACGGATTCACAGGTGCAGATGCAAATGCACATACATACGAAGGCAAACAATCGAAGCGAGCACGAAGACTTGTACCAATAGCACTGACTCTGCTAGTGGACAGGTCTGTCAGACACAAGCAGCTAGGCAACAGGAGCATGGCACCAACATGTAGTGCCATGAGCCTGTACACATGGCCGGAGACTCAACGCGACAGTTTCATACTCCAAGCTAGCCCGAGGACAAAGGCGCTCAGTCGAGGCTTTCGAGTCAAAACCTGAATCCTGAAACCTCGAAGTAGGGGGTCCAGCCCCCCCCCCCCCCCTGATCACCCCCTCGAAAGAAAAAAGAGATCCCGCCCCCCTTCAAGCCTCGTAGGTCGTCTTCCAATTTTCAGCGTCGGCCTCAGGGTTTCCCTTGCGTTGTCACGGTGCTTAGATACCTAGACTGGGGACTTCACGGGATTTGGCTTTAGAATCTGGGCTTTAGGGGTTTGGGATGGGGAGCTTGGGAGTTTAGAGATTAGGCCGGAGTTCGGGGTCTTGGGGTCAAGGTTTGGAGCCAAACCCCGCTGACATCTGCTTGAGGCGTGAGGATCGTAATCTCAGGATGGAGTGCCTGTCTGGTTCAGATACGGTCTAAGCTTGCGAGCTCGACAAGGAAAGAAACCCTGGGAGCCCAGGCCTCCATGCCAACGGGATAGAAGCGGTCCGTCATGTCTCGAGCTGCTGCCTTTCACTTCGCGCCGAAGGGTTTCCGCGGCTTTAGCTTTAGGGTTTAGGGTTTTCGAGGGGGGGGTGGGATCCCTTCTGTTCCTTGGCCTCAAGATGTCTGCTGTGCCAAAGCTTGGTCTCAGCCGAGCCGGCCCAAACTACTACCATGCTCTTTGAGGAGTCCCTTTTTCGCCGCTCAACATCTTGTCCGGTGCATCGGACTGTTGATCAGCTAATCATGCTCATTGCTAAAAGTTTCGAGCTGTGAATACATTCCTTCGTGTTATCCCTGCATAAGTTGGTACTGCAGGGGAAGCTCGGTCAAGCATTTGTACGGTACTGCGCCTTTAAGCAAAGTCTCCTCTTAGCCCCAAGAACCACTGGCCGGCCTCTGGCAGGCCTGAACCCGTCCGGCGTGCTGTCTTGGGCCGAGCGCTGTTCGAAGATCCAATTGTTCCCTTTCTCTGGTTCAGGGTTTAGGGTTTATGGTGCTGCGAACTTTCGATCTGGAGTTGGGGGCCTTCTATGCATGCTCGAGACAGTCTTATCTTTGATGCTCGTCATCCTCCTCGTCATCGAACCACTTTCGTCGTCATGGTTGCTGCCAGCGCTCATACTGATCCTCATCGTCGTCTGTGTCCATGCGATCGTCCTTCATCTCTCAGTCCTCACGTCATCATCCCTGACATCACGATCATTGCAAAACTGGCGGCCGGAGCGCTTCATCAAGACACCAGCATGACCAGGCACGCGTGGGTTCTTTGGCTTTGGGACACTTCGCCCACAGCCTCCAGAATCCCAAGCCATCACCTAAAACTTACCTTGTACCCAAAAGATATTCATCCTAACTTCCAACACTTAAACCCTCAAACCCCAAGACCCCAAAACCTAAGACCCTCAAGCTCCTCTCTCAAGCCAAGCCCCGAAAAATAGCAGCGGTTGGTGGAGTCGATCTCGGCGCGCTTGGTTTAGAGATTCACGGAAGCCGGCACGACGCCGTACTCTACCAGAGGCCAGGTTTCAAATTTTCGGGTTTAGGGTGTAGGGCTTGAGGCCACAGGGCCTCAGGGCTCTCGGGTTCAGGTGCCCCAATCATTGAGCTGAGATCTTGCCTCATTCCGTCATGACCGAAACTAGGTTCCGAAGGCATCAGGGAGAGCACGGCGTCGTGGGAAAATCACCCCCCGACAAAACTGCAGGCCTTGCACCGGTAAGTCGGATGCCAGGGTCTAATTAAGCTTTGTTCTGCTTTGAGAGTTTGAAGGGCTTCAAGTTCAGCATTAAGGTTTTGAGGCTTAGGGTTTACAGACGCTGCTGACTACCCGCGCACTCGATACCACTGCTAAAGCTGTTACTGCCATACCCCCTCGTACCATAACAATCACTGTCACTCGCACGAGCGTTACTTGTTTTGTCTATGGTTTCTGCTTTGCTCTGAGAATGCAATTTGTGATCTCGAACCTTCAAGGATCCAAAACGAGCCCGGGATTTGAGATTTGTTTGAGTTTGGGACTTCGGTGTTTGAGGTTTGATGGCTTTGAGGATGTTAACGTTGTCGGCCGGAGGTCTGTTGCATCCTGGCTTCATCAAAGCCTGAACGCCACAATCCCACCCACTCCAAGCCCTTAAATCCACAGTACCCTTAAACCCTACTCTTCCACATTCAACCCCAAAAATCAATCTCCGGTTCTGTTGGGGGGTTTGAAAAAGTCGACCGGCCGAGGAAGTCGTAGTCTGAGACACCACCTTGCCTGCACTACCTCCTCTACCGGCTTGAGGAGTTCCAGAATTTTAGAGCTTTAGTCTTGAAGCTTTCGGAAGCCGGGCTAGGAGGTTGAGGATTTAGCGTGCTCTTGGGAGAAGCTGTGAGGTTCAGATAGTGCAGGACATCATTATCGCCAGGACTGAATATCCTGTCTCTCCTGTCTTGTCACTCGCGCCTGAGTCGCCTGAAGACTTTGCATCAGCGCACGTGGCGTGCGCAGCACGAGAAATAGAATCTTTGAGCCCTACACCCTAGAACCCCCTTTGCCTTAAACCTTGTCAACCCTAAACCCTAGGGGTGGGGGGTATGAATCTCGGATCCCAAAATCTGCCTGCCATAGATTGGGCATGCGTCCTTAGATCGTAAGACCTTAACTCTGAAGCCTACTTCGTAAACCATAAACCCATAAAAGAGCAGCTGAAGCATATTGCGGACCGCATGTAGGCACACGGTGCACTCAACTCTTGAGGAGGCGGTCCTGGCGGAACAGGGCACGCGTACTCATGGCCGTTAACATCGTCATCGACACCGGTATAACATCGTTCTCAGCACCGTCACACTCGTCGTAATCACCATCACTATCACCACCATCATCTCCATTGCCCTAACCATGAATTTCAGCACCACTGTCGTCGTCACCCACATATCCACCATATCCCGAAAAGCCGCGATCGGTGTCGCCATCTCAGGCAGTAGCAGCGATAGCAACAGGAGGTGAAAAGGCAGGACGAGGACGAAGTAGAGCAGGGCTAGAGGGGAACAGGAGCAATTGGCATAAGGGTGTATATCCTAGTGTCAATTTCCCGGTCACGCGCAGGCGTGCTGAAGCAGCAACAGCAGCGGGTGGGGAGGTAGTACCAGTAGTAGTGGGGCAGCTGAAATGGGACCAGTGCTACTTGCGGCCATCGCCCCAACTCAACGGTGGTAGAGGTACAGGGCACGTGTAAAACTTGGAGATAATCAGACCAAGACTAAGGGCAAGCCAAGAAAGCTCTGGTCCTGGTTGAAACAGTCAGCATCACGGTACAGCACAGCATAAACAGCGACATCCAATGTCCAACTATGTACTTACTACGACATTCAACGGCCATTTAAGAACAGCGAAATGTGTCCCTCATGAGGCACCTTTTCCCTCGACCGCTAGAGTCTAAACCCAAGCTGGAGGAGGTCCTTGGTCTTGTCTTGGAGGAGCTTCTTTTCCTTGAGCTCCCCTTCGGTGAGGATCCTCAGGAGGTTTAGGAATTTTGACCTTACGATGGCTCGTGGTTGAGAGTGTTTAAACTTTAGTGATTGGGGTCCAAGCTTGAGGGCTCTGGGCGCAAGGGGTTTGAACCTGAAGCCGCCAACCCAAAAGCCCCTAAAACCTCCCAAACACGCAAACCCGGAAGCCCTAAACCCCGAAATTGAGGCCGCCACTTTCCCTGATCCCCGATGCGCTCGACGATCTTCGGTGTGCCGTCCGGCTGAGACTTCAGGGCATCGATGACCTCAGGGTTGTCCGGCAAAAGGCTCCAGGGGCTCTCGGGTTTTGGGTTCAAGGTTCAGGGTTTTGGGGTTTGGGGCTTTAGGGCTGCGGTTTAGAGTTTACCGTGTAAGGGTGCAAATTTCAATTTCGAGTTGGGGTTTGAGGTTGATTGCTTCGGGTTCAGAGTGCAAGGCCGAGGGTTCCGGGCTCCGCAAAGAAGTGTCGAGCCTCGAACTGGTAACTGGGGCTGCGAAGCTGAGGGTGTGGGCGTGGAGGGGTTTGGGGTTCAGGGTTTGAAGCCTAAAACTTCAGCTTTCAGCACTGAAACCCATAGGCCAAATCATTCAGGGCTCCGAAACCCTATACGCTGGATCCTAAACGCTAAACCCTGAGCCCCTCAAATCCCTGAACCTAAAGCCTGATCCCTAAACCGCCTAAACCCTCAACCCTACACCCTCACCGAAGGGGTGGACCTCATCAATCTCCTTGTCGCGAGCTTTCTTCTCAACCTCCGGCACAAGGCCATGATCTCAGGTCTACCGGGCCTCTTATCCAGAATTACAAACGAGCACTGCAAAGCTAGTGTAATTGAGAGGTAATAGAAGGGGTAGGCCTGCGTATTCTGTTGTTGCAAAATGTATTCTCTTGTTCCAAGATTGGGACCCTTAGCTGCTAAGGTTTGGGATCGGTAAATACACGCATTGCTGCTTACAAGCTGCACAAGCGAAGAGCCACCTTACATCTCTCAGAGCATTTTGACGCAATGTCACAACTGCGCTGATTTATACCAAGACTGGTGTTCTGAGCAGTAGTCTTTTCTTGCTATCGCTACTCAGCAAAGTAGGGGTAATCTTCGAGCAGAAATAGGAGCAGGAGGAGAAGCAGCAACAGCAGCAGCAGCGGTAGCAGTGGCACTAACGCCAGGCTTTCCTGATCACTTGCTGCCACTGAAACTATGTACTACAGCGACGACGGCGACAGTCACTATGCCAAAGCCTGCACTCCAAACCCTAAGCCCGAGACCACTACTAACTTTGCCACCGTTCTTCTAAATCTCCGGCCTTGTCCAGTCGGCCCAGACGCTGCCAGGACGCGACGCCCCCAAGCACGACCCCCTGCAAGCAGGGCTTAGGAGGGGGGGGGGTGCGGGGGGTTGAGCGTTTAGGGTGCAGGGCACGGGATCGAATCACAAACGTTGAGGCTTCTTATGGGGTTTTCAGCCAAGGTCTCAGAAAGAGAGGTGTTGCAATATGCGGCAAGAGTGTGGGTCTAGGTTTGGGGCGGCTTCAGTGTTGAGGGTCTCTAAGTTTAGGGGTTTCGGGTCAGCATCTGCGGGCTGTGGAGGGATCTTCTGCCGAGGTATCGGAACTTCGGAGCTCTGGGTCTCGGGGGTCCGCGGTTTGATGCCTAACCCGCAAGTCGGACCGCAACATCCAACACTAAGAAGTTTACGGTTTAGGGTTCAGGGCTTTAGGGTTTAGGTTTAGGGTTTAGATTTAGGGTTTAGGGTTTCTAGACCTACTCTCCTTACCATGGATCGTGCCATGGATCAGAAGTTTCGGAATAACTCCGGAAGATCTCTGCAGCTTTGCACGTCAGAAAACCGCCCAAGGAAAACGACAGCGGATTCCAAGGTCTGCCGCAACATTTTCAAGCTGAATGCAGCCGTGTGATTGACTGCCCGAGAATTGCTATGCTCTACGTGCATGAACGGCCGTCCCATGCCGACCTTAGAGAAAGCAACTAACTGTCTTGCGAAGGAGTCGAAGGAGAGAAAGGAAACCTCTCCAATCACCAAAGCCACATATATCAAAGCAGTCGACGGAACAAAGTAATACTTACAAAAATGGAAGCGTTACCATCGCGATGATTTCAAGCAGTCGCAACAGTTAGGGTGATCGGGGAGCGTTAACACACGAATACTGGTCACAACAGCACGTATCTCGCAATGGATCGGAGCCATGCCATCAGCAAAGTAGCAACAATAACAGCAATACGCACTTGAAGTTCAATGGCTGTACTGCTGATAGCCATAAAAGGACAGCTAAAAGCACAAAGTCTTGTAGAAAACGAAGTACATCGAAATACCATCGCGAATATCAACATGCCCACTGTCACAAGAACCCAGACTCCGAGCTTGCCCTTGCAATACACCGAACACATTTCGGAGGAGATTTCAATCTCTGCACACGAGAGCACACAATCGATCTTGCAACAAAAGCCTCAACCACAGCAACATAGGGGCCTTGGCAAGTAGATCAAGGATTCCTAGCGCGTGTATTTGATTTTCTGTTCCTGCTGGTGACGCCGTGGACTCTCTCAACAGACCCTGTTCGCTGAAGCATCCCTTCTGTATGGGTCCAGCTTGACGTTCAACCCAGAAGTAGCACGGAACCTTACTGGCAGGACGGCACAGTTCTGCCAAAGCAGACTAAGGAGGGGAGGAATTTGGCCGGTGGTCAGGTCCTCTTGGTTCAGAGCCGGTCGCAGGTCGCCGATCCAAACTTGCAAAATGCCTCGGGACCTAGGTCTCAACCTTAAACTTATCCCAACCGCGCAAATTCCAGCGAGACTATGCTCATACACGCGCTTCGGGTATGTCATCGTCGTCGAAGCCCACGCTGTCCTTTAAAGCCCCATCAGACCCGTATTCTGTTCATCACCCTGTTAAAAATTGGTGGTGGCATCGAGCCACAGCGAAGAAAGAAAGACATGGTCACGGCAGCAATGGTCATGGTGGCGGGCGCTGTCGTAGTAGCGGCCCTCCTCCTCCTCCTTCTCCTCCTCCTGCTCCGTTGCATCCTCCTCGTCGCCAGCGTCCTGGAAAAAGCAGCTCCTGCGCTGAAAAACTCACTGTCTCGGAAGTTGTCGTAGTCGTCGTCGCCGTCGTACCACGGCCACCACCACCACCACCACCACCACCATGACTACGACGAGCAAAAAGGCGAGGACGAGGACAAGGACGACGACGACGACGACCCTACAGCAGATCATATGTTTTAATACCACAACTACTCAAGCTTTCAACGAAGATGACGACCTACTTCACTGCCAAGTTTCTAAACACTACTACATGTGCTGGTACTCGTATCAAGCACAGGCAGACAGCCAGCTCCCTTGCTCCCTTGCTCCAACCCTCAAAACCCAAGGACAAGGACCGATCCAGCTCAAATAGCCGCCGAGCAATCTGTGCACATTTAGCTCTAGTCCACCGGCGTAGACCTGGTGCGCATGCTGCTTCCGCGCCAAGGGGTCGAGGCACAAACGGGGTCTTCAAGTCTCGAGCTCCTCCTAATTAAGGCTCTACTAACTGTGAGAGTGGCTTCATGATTCAGACTTGAGGGGGTCTGCGGTTTTGTCCAGTTTACGCTTTAACACATAATCACAAAGGCGTTGGGTTCCGGGTTTGGGCACGGATGCAACTACAATGCATGCCTCCAGCAATGCATCATGTCGGCTTTCCGTACTCACAGATGCAGTCGCCCTTGAAAGGTGTAGTGTAGTTGTTGTGGGAAGCTGCACATGGGTTCTACAGCAACCAGCTCGCAACACTGTCTGTTGAAGATGCTATTTCCGGTGCATGTCGCAGCCCATAGGGCAAGAACCCTTTGTGTAACGACGGCGCCTGCATCCTTCAATAATCGCCGACTTCAAAACAGAAAGCATCCCTGCTTGGAGGTTCTTTTGCGGCTCAGACATGGGATGGGAAAACTGCCTCGGCAGCATCAACTGCGAACCTCCAAGCGGATGTACCCATCTGGAGACATGGACATCAACTGAAAAGTGATTGCGACATCATTTGCGATGTCTGGTGTGCGATGTGGAGGGGTGGTGCTTCACCACCTTTACAAAGTGTACACAAATCCAGAGTCGAATACACAGGCGATGCCGCGTCGCACCTGCTTGGCTTGACGCATCCGCCGGCGATCAAACCCTGTTTCTGGACTTTACCAGAACTGACATCGACAGCCCTGGCCTGAAGAAAAAAAGCATGTTCAGTGACTAGTCACAGCATCTTATAAACATATCCTCACCTGCACACCTACCTTCAGTGCAGTGTATCACGCAGTCGGGGAGCAGCGCGCAACCTTCATCAATGGCTCGTAGGTCTAGAAACTAGGCCTGGACTGCCGAATGGCTGGTATTCTTCGTACACGGTCCCGAATAGAGCTGGCTGCACCATCGCAGGTGCACGCCGCTTTTAGGTTTTGGGGTCGAGAGTCGGAAAACTCAAAGCCTCTCTGCAAGAACGACAAGCATCTGCTGCCGCAATGGCCGCCACGACTCCAGATCAGTTGCATCGTTTCCGCATCAGTGGGCCTCTCAAATACGAGCTGGGTGACGCCCCGATTCCTTAAAACCGAAACAATCACCTCAAAGCATGGAACAATCTGTCGAGCTGACAGGGGTGACCCTCGAGTTCGAGCGGAAGCGACAAGCCTCCACAGCTTCCTAAGAAGCTGTGGCTCACCACGCCATGCGATTATGCATGCCGGCTGGTGGGTGCACTCCTCCTCCTTTGCCGCTAAACCCAGCCAGCGGAACTAAGTCGTCTGAGCTGTCTCACCAAGGGCACGAAGGGCCCCCACAGCCGTATTTGGTGAGTTGAACAATCATTTCATCCGGGCTGGCATGTCGACTCAATCAACAAGAAGTTCGGACTCATCTGTACGACGCCATCGGATATGACGATGCCGACAACAGCAGCTGTTGCCACTGACCGTGACAATGATGGTGAAAAGTACGAAAATAATCGTGTCGATGGTGGTGAAGATGATGATCGGGAGCGTGCACGTGTGTGTGTGTGTCGACGGTCATGACACTGATAGAGTAGTGATAGTCATGATGGATGATGATGATGATGATGATGATCATGGTGACGATGATGACGATGCCGACACTTCAGGTGTGCCTGATTCTACTGGCGATGATGCTGGTGCTGCCGCTGCTGCTGCTGCTGCCGGTGGACATGGTGGCGCCGCTGCTAGTGCTGGCGACGGTGACATGCTGACGAGAAACAAGACAAGGATGACGACGACGATGATGATGGCAAAGGTGGCGATGATGACAACTGCAGTGAGGAATGATAACCGTATGCCAAATGATGACAACAGTACTGAAGATGACACTGTGCATGAAGATGAGGACGAAATTGAAGATCATGATCGTGGAAACGATGACTGTGATGATGGTTATGGATGCCGTGCGAGCGGCTAAATTCTCAACCCTGGGCTCTATTGCCTTGGCCGTTGCTGGTCCGTCCGGTGCTGAGCAAGAGAAGCTCTTTGTGCGGTCCGTGCTCAAGCTTTCCGAAGGTGACGCAGCTGCGTTACTCCGGCAGAAGCTGCTTTGCGACGTGTGTTGAGGGAGTCCTTGTCCTGGCATTTCCTCGCGCCTTGGCTGCCTCGTCGGGTGTCCCTCCAGTTGCTCCTTCTCCGACCGCATCTGGATCCAGCAACAAGTTGTCTCAGGGCGTTGTTCTTGCGTTGCGTAAGACATTCTTGTCTAAGTCTCCGGTGAACTCCTTACCCCGTCCACCACGCCGTCCGTGGACTTCTTGTCGACGGTCAAGAATAACCATGACACCGGGAATACTGTATGGGTTCACGTGGCGCAAACGCACTTCCGAACCCGACTTCCTCGATGATGGTGATGATGATGGCGAGGATGATGAGGAGGTTGCTGATGAGGATGATGTTGATCATGCGGATGTTCATGAAAATGGCGGTGATGACGATCATCATGATAATGGTGATGATGGTGATGATGATGATGACGAGGATGATGATGAAAGTGGCGACGGCAAGAATTGTGGTGGTGGCGATGGCGACGGTGATGATGATGATGATGACGACGATGATGATGGTGGTGATGGCGATCATGGCGAGGATGATGAAGATGGCGATGGCGATGGTTGTGGTGATGGTGATGGTGACGCTAATGGTGATGGTGGTGGCGGACGAAGACGACAATTGCTGATGTCGTGATGATCTGTAGTATATAGGTTTAGCAGTCTTGTCTGCAGTCATGCTTGCCGTCTTGTAAGTTTGACGGACCGAAGGGCGGCTGTTGCATCCTACATTGATTCTAGTCGTGCTTGCCCTTACACGGTGAAACCGTGGCAATACGGATCTTCTTCTAGGAAAGCGATGCAACAAGAGTCCACTTGCCGCCCTGAAGGTTGGAAACACGGACACGATCTGGGACTTCGAGCACAGAACCTCGACGCTAGATTTCGTTGAGTTTAACACTTCAGTGTTTGTCTCGCCCAAGATCTGCCTCACTCCCATGGCGTAAGGTTTGGGTTCGAGGCCTGGGTTGGAGTCTTTGAGCCCCGGCGAGAAATTGACTCCATTCTTGTGTCATCAAGAAAAGAACACCAGAGAGCCTTGCCGACTTTAGATGTTAAAGCCGATATCCAATACCCAAAGTATCAAGCCTTGTTCTTCCGGAGCTCGAAATCCCAGAGCACCAAGCCGCAAGAGGCTCGGATTGAAGCTTCGTGGTTCCCCACAACAGCCGCTGTGGCGATTCAGGAGGGACAGCTTAGGGCTTAGGGGCGAGGATCGTTGGGTTTGGGATACACAACAGAGGCCAAGGGACGATGTTGCGCACCGCAGGCATGCAAGTGAAGAGTTTCAGTGACCTGTTTGACACTCAGATTCTCTGAGGTTGGGGTTGGGTTCCTGACACAACGTGTCTGTGACAGAGCCATGGACAGGCATTGATATGCGGAGTTTCTCGGCCTTCAACAAGTTCGACCCTAAAGAGGAGCACAGGTATTCGGCGAGCTGCTGAATGAAGAGTGGACTGTAGACGACGAAGGGCAGGAGAAACTCCACTTTTCTTGCGCAATTCTCCGGCCAACTGCACCGGAAGAGATCTGCCGTTCATGGCAGGCGTGAAGCTGTTGTTCACAGACGCTCATGCAGCCTTTTGCACGAAGACATTCTCAAAAGGCCCCAAGTTTTGAAACAACGGCGCAGTCAGTAGCACTGAGCCTAAAATTAAACACTCCTCGCGACGCCTGTCATAGGCTTTGCGAATTTTCTGAAACCCCGTCATCCAATCGAGCTAGGGGGAGGTCTCCAGACGAAGAATCTATGTAACGGTCAGATCCCCACACGACGAATCTATGGAACGACCAGATTCAAAACAACAGCAATAATCCCGAAACGAGCAACACGCATCACAGCACTTAACACCATGCATGTCTGGAGGCATCGACAGCAGCATTCACTTCAGACACGCGGAGGCCTCCCCCCGTCAATATAACATGAAGCAAGCGGGGCGTCAGCCTGCAAGTGCAGCCTCACCCCGGACAATCAACCATGTATGGTGGCACGATTGGCCGGGACAACTCCGAGCCGGATATCGCAACTCGGAATCCAAGGCTCGTCGTGATCCAAAGCTGTAAGTTGAAGCAAGCCACAATCCCGATTTCCGTTGTCTTTGCTAGCAACAGTCGAGGTGTCAGTGTCAACGTCTGTTACACGAATGCATTGGCACAGCGTGCCTTAGTATGACGTATGAGGCTTCACGAACCACGAGAGGGGTAGCGCATTGGATCCAGATGCTAATTTGGGTTCTCAAAGTTCGGAGACCACCACGCCGCCATCTGAAGCGTAGCCTCAAACCAAAGGTCCTATGCCTCAATGCCCTTTATCCATCCAACCGTGGATCACGTTCAAAGCCAGAAGCTGTGAGCGAAAGTCTCACTTACTGGCGGCTGGCTGGGAGAAGCAGCTGCAAGCCTTGGTGATGCGAGTGGGATCTTGAACGTACTGTGCATATCCCGAAACCTCAGCACCTTTGAACACTGAGGCGTAGTAGTACTGCTACTGCTACTGATACTGCTACTGCTATTCATTCATTCCAATCGCAGCCGGTCGCTCAGCTTGGCGTCAGGTACGTGGCAGTGCATTGCACCGGTGCTTCAAGAGCACTAGAACCACATGGGCAAGTCCCGCTACGAATNCCGGTCGCTCAGCTTGGCGTCAGGTACGTGGCAGTGCATTGCACCGGTGCTTCAAGAGCACTAGAACCACATGGGCAAGTCCCGCTACGAATAGCTGCAAACTTGCGACCTACTCAACTGAATGGTGCAAAACTTCAAGCAAGAAGTAGCTGCGGCCGAGACCCCACTGGCACACACGCTTTGGGCGTGTAGACCACCACCAGCAGGCACATTGGCACATTGTCCTGCTGACACCTCGNATCCCATCCAAGGACGGGGTAGGTTGCCGCCGCCAGCATTCGGTCAGCATTCGGGACAAGGCAAGGCAGCGATGATCTGCAGCTAAACACTCCTCGGGTATCTGAAGGAAACGAAAGGTGTCGAATAGCTCTATTGCAAGCTCGCATAAAAGATCTCTTGACACATCGATTCCACTTGAGGGTAGGTTCCTGCTTCCCATCTGTGACCTGAACTCCGTTTAGCTTCGGCACTTGAAGTCGTCGCTGATAGGCAAGGGAGTTGCCTTCCCCAGCTCCAACGGAAAGAGCTGGAACCCTCACNCTTCGGCACTTGAAGTCGTCGCTGATAGGCAAGGGAGTTGCCTTCCCCAGCTCCAACGGAAAGAGCTGGAACCCTCACACTGCGGGACACCTGACAATGTAGCAATGTAAGTAGAGTCGCCAGTCGGCATCCCGCCCCGCACTTGGGACCGGGCCGGCTATCCATAAGGAGGTGCGGCACTGTTCGCTCAATGGGGCGGCCCGTGCGCCCTTTGTTGGGGCGTAGAAGCTTCCAGCTGGCGAGCGTCGACAGTAGCGCTAGCGTGGCTAGCTGCCCTAGGAATGTGATCATCACGTTTCGGCGCCAGGCTCCACCGCAAGGTTTGCTCCATGGCATAGGCATAGATGCCACCAAATATGAGTCCCGCTGCTGGGACACAGCTGAGCTGGAGTGCTTACTGCTACTGCTACTGCTACTGCTACTCCTCCTTCTCCTGCTCCTGCTCCTGCTCCGGCTCCTGCTCC
>BGNK01000139.1:268400-313874 GCA_003297005.1 Symbiodinium sp. clade A Y106
GCTCCTGCTCCTGCTCCTGCTCCTGCTCCTGCTCCTGCTCCTGCTCCTGCTCCTGCTCCTGCTCCTGCTCCTGCTCCTGCTACTGCTACTGCTGCTGCTGCTGCTGCTGCTGCTGCTACTGCTACTGCTACTACTACGGCTACTACTACTACTACTACTGCTGCTGCTGCTGCTACTCCTACTCCTACTACTACTACTACTACTACTACTTGTCCTAGTGGTTGTCGTCGTGGTTGTCGTAGCAGTAGTAGTGGTGGTAGTAGTAGTGGCGGTAGTGGTAGGGTAGTGGGAGTGAAATTTGCAGCAGTGGCATGAGCGGTATAAGTGGTAGTAGTGCAGTAGTGGTAGTAGTGGCATTGTTGATGGTATTGGTGGCGGTAGTACTGCTACCCATCCTACTACTACTCCTCCTCCTACTGTAGCAGTAGCAGTAGCTGTGGCAGTGGCATATGCAGTGACTGTGGCAGTGGTTGCAGAAGTAGTAGAAGCAGTCGAAGTAGGAATGGGAGCAGGCGTGGTAGCAGTCGTCGTCGCGATGGTGGTAGCAATAGTTAGTAGTGCCGCAGACAATACTGATATGGATATGCAGACTACTAGTGTTGCAGCAGCATTGTTCTCATACCGCAAACCTAAAGTTCTAATCCGCCGGGGCTTAAGGTCACTGAAGCTGTGTAATTGGGGTCTGCCATGATTCATATGAAAATAATGCCAAGGGAGAGAAGAAAAGGGGTTGTTCCAGAATTGTGTCCGTTTGGTCTTCAGTTTTCTTGAACCATCCTTAGTATCGGTACGTTGAAGGGAAGCCTCGGCAAGACCCCACATTTTGTGGAAACCGGAACCACTTCTACTGCTACTACTACTCTTCCTATCACTTCCACTACAACTACCACTACAACTACCACTACCACTACCACTGCCACTGCCACTACTACTACTACTACTACTTCTTTTTCTTCTTCATCTGCTACCACTACTACTACTACTACTACTACTACTACTACTACTACTACCACTCCCACCACGACGACGCCTTATACTTCTACTACTTCTACTAGTTCTACTACTTCTCCTTCTGCTCCTGCTCCTGCTACTGCTACTGCTACTGCTGCTGCTGCTGCTGCTGCTACTGCTACTACTACGGCTACTACTACTACTACTGCTGCTGCTACTCCTACTACTACTACTACTACTACTACTACTACTACTACTACTACTTATACTTATACTTATACTTACACTTATACTTATACTTATACTTATACTTGTACTTGTACTTGTACTTATACTTATACTAAAACTTATACTTATACTTATACATATACTTAAACTACTACTACTACTACTCCTCCTCCTGCTGCTGCTGCTGCTGCTACTACTACTACTACTTCTGCTACGACTACGACTACGACTACGACTACGACGACCACACTCATCCTTGACCACGCTTCGTATCAGATATTACTTGCCCCAGACGGCTTAACCCCGTAACGGCAGCCCTGCATATATCTTACACCCTGAACCCTCAATCCTAAAGCGTAAACCCACGAACTCAGAAGAAGGGCTCGAGGAGGTCCAACAACGAGCCATAGGATTCCTGTTGACTGCTCTTCGGTTTAGGATTCAAAGGTTCAGGGCTTCGGGGGTTCAATGTTCGGGTTGCTTCTATCTCAAGATGACAACATCACTTTGCTGTTTATAGGCTTCAGTGTGCTAGGGATGTTTTCCGTCCAAACGTACCACTCCCACAATCTGGCAGGTCAAAATAGCTGCCAGTACTGTCGCTACTAGGACGACGACGATGACCGTTAATTTGGCGGTAATAAAGGATGTCACTTCGATGACAACATTGCTTGCGGTTTGGAGGTTCTTGGGGTCTCTGAAAAAGTTACTATCGCAAGCTTGCCTTGTTGCTAGTCTGACCAGACCGCTGTCAACGACTGCGGTTCTTCGCCTCTCACCAGGCCTGGAACACTCTGATACTGTAGGGCTGAAACTTTCGGGTGAGCTCTGCCCCGTGCAAGGCTTATAGATCTCCTAGTTCGGAACGTCCTTAAGGGCAGGAGCCCGGGTAGGGGTCTTAATTTTGGGTATGTGATGCACTCTAATTGGACTAGGAACCCTAGGACCAGTATTGGTAAATATTCAGGCTTCTATATTGACGGCTTCAAGCCCAAGCTTAGTAGCTCCTAAAAACACCAAACAAAAGCAATAGCAACAGAAGAAGCAACGGGCCCCCTGGGGCCCTCAAGCCTCCAGGCCCAGGAGGTTCAAAAGGAAGCAAGAAGACCAAGACCAGAGACACGAATCCAGATGGCACCCTCCCCACCACCAGCAGTACCAACGGATATTCGGATGACGGGAATGCCGTAGATGGCGATAGACTCGATAAGGGTCACTAATCAGGATCAGCTAAACAATCGCTTTGCAACAAAGGCAGGACCACGAGATAAAGCGCCGTCAAGCGAGACTCTCAAGCCGAACAAACCCTCTGAACCGAAAATCCTTACACTCCTGCACCCCATTCTCCCAAGCTGCAAAACCCTCAATTGTGCGCTCAATTTGCAAATTTTCCGAATGCTGAACGCTACACCCCGAAACCCCAACCACCAAACCCCAAAGACCCAAACAAAAAAAGAAGAACAAGACACACACACACACACAGACACACCCGCGCACACACGCACACACACACACACAAAAAAAAAAAACAGCGAGAGCGCCTGTGGTGTCATCGAGGCGGGCGGAGTCGAGGAGGTAGGTGGAGTCGCAGAGGAGCGACTCGCGTAGCGGAGCCACGGGACCCTCAACTCAGGGCTCTCGGGGTGGTTTTCTTCAATGGCTTTTTCTGTGTGGCGTGTGTCATTCTTTTGTGAAAAAGTTGGGGTGGGAAGAGGGAAAGGGGGGGAGGGTTTCTGGTGGCTGTTTTGGGGAGAGGGTGTGTGGGGTATTGGGTACTGTCGGGTTCAAGGACTGCTCAGTGGACCAGCAAAAGAAAATCGGCATCGCAATGCGAAACGGGTGACGACACCAGGTCTTGCGCCAAGTCAACGTCGGGACGGCGCAAAAGGTCCTGCAGCCAGTTTGGGATTTGACCGGACGCTATTGTAAGGCCCTGTAATGTCTTGGAGTACATTTCCCTGTACTCACGATTAGCAACCTTAAGGCCTTAAGGGATGCTAAGGAAAAAGCATCGACCCGTAGATGCCGAAGCACTACACACGAAACTCGGAGCCCTGACATCGCACCCCGCGAGTGTAGGGGTCTGATAGATGAATAGTGATACGAGTAATACGAACTTCTCCTTATGTTTTGAAATTACCGTAATATACCCACAATATACCATGATGCGCCCCACAAGCACATTCTTCGTAGTTACCAAGGCCCTCTACGAATCATGATAAGCATAGACGGAGCCCAAGCCAAAAAAGGCAAAGGACGGGCCAACCACGACACAAGCCATAAAGCCTTTTCCCCACGATTGACCCTGGCCCCTAAACCTAAAACGCTGAAGCCAAAAGACAAAAATATTCAACCCTGACCTGTTTCCCTTGAAGGCCCGTGACTGACGCCTCGGTGGCTCAGGGCTTTAGTTGGGATTTAGGGGCGTGGGGCTTGGGGGGGTTTAGAGTTTGGGATGTGGGTTTGGGGGTCTTGGATGTTCAAGGTTTAGGGCTCAGGGTCTATAGGCCTGAAGTCTCGGGTGAGAGGTTGGAGTGGTCGGAAGTTGACCTGATCAGAGACGCTGATAGCGCGATCTGAACCAAACGTCCTCGCCACTCGAGATGAAAATCGGCTCCTGACAAGCGAGGCAAAGCCGTAAAGCCGAGACCCTTCTAACCCCAGTCCCTTGCCAAACGATGGATAGAAGCCTCTCCAAATCCTGAGGCGCCGTGGTGCTTTAAGACCTTGGGGATTGGCACTTTCTGGAACCTTTTTCCACCAAGCGATCCGATCCTTCACGTCGAGTCTAGCCTAGATTTCTGTTTTATGTACTTGTCCTTTCCTACTTTTGGTAGTTGCAGAGCTGATGGCCACAATGCAATCTAATACCAGTTTCACGCTTGGAGAAGACCGCTCTGTGATACTGGCAAACCTAGGCAGTCATCACAAGCCCTCGAACTCTGCACATTCAGGGCCGCAAACTCGATACCCGGGAACAGTGAGCGAGTTCTTGGCCGTCAACCCTGTACCCCGAACTAAAAACACTGAGCTCTGAAGCCCTGCTGCTGTACCGGGCCCTGCAAACCTGACCGAACCCTGAATTCGGATGCGTCAGAACGAAATGGCCGTCCTGGAGCACCGGAGTGCTGCGGGACCCAAGCCTGGGATTCAAAGGCCCGCACTTCTAGAACTGCGGGTGCGTTTCGTGCAGACCCTCATCGCTCATGATGCTGCAGCCTCGTTTGCCGGTACGCAGCGTGAGTCGGTCTTCAACTAGCATCACAACTTGTCCCGTATGTTGCGCTGCACTAACACCTTAGCAAGGCTCAGTTGGGAGATACACCATTGCAAACGAAGCTCATATAAGTGTGCCTTAATGTAAGAACAAGCCCAATGACTTGTTTGTAACGGGCTTTGAGCCTTCGAAGTTTAGCGTTTAGAGTTGCGGCTCATGAGATGTTCAGATTTAGGGCTGCGGGATAAGCGTTGAGGCTGAAGGTTGAAGGCTGAAGCCAAGCCAAAGTCTCTGTAGGATCATAAGAAGCTCTAAAGCCCTAAAGCCCTAAAGCCCTAAACCTGAATCAAGAAAGCCCCAAGGCAATGAGACCCAGAAACCAAGACCTCAAGAACCTCTTGAATTTTCGGCACCAAAGGCCCGGAAAACCCGAAACGAGGTCGCCTCTGCGAGGCGACAAGTGACCTGGCTGTGCGAGCCTTTTGGGGGATGTTTTTGGGTTTAAAACACAAGGCCTTTTTTTGGAAGGGCAGGTTAGAGGGTCATGTCAAGATGCATGAAGGTGTCTATAGGGTTGGACATTGGGCCTTAATATTGGGATTAGGTTAGATTCTCATATATAAAGCGCCCATGAATTGAGGACAGGATTTGAAAAAAAAAGTATGCAGACATCTCGAGGCCGTTGTGGGACTGTTTAGTCTTGACAGGTGTTTACGATTGTTGGATTGAGTGATTCACAGGATATCAGGGCTTCCGTGCGTTGGGACTTAAGGCCTTTGTTTTGGACTTCAAGCTTTCGGGCAGAGTTCGGCGTTGCTTGCGCCGGAGGATTCAAAGGCTCTTGGCAGCAAGGAATCTCTTGCACTTTGCACTTAGGGCAGCGGGTTCAAAGCTACCGGTCAGACCGCTGGGCTAACCCTAACGCGGCAAAACCCCACCCAAAGCATGAACTCTACACCCCTAGAGCCACGACTGCCGATGCCCCACAGAAAGGCCCCGAAGCATTGCCGGATGGGCATCGTCAACTCCTCACGAGTCTCTGGCGTCTTGATTCCAGGCTCCTGACCAAGCAGGAGGACTTGACCCGGGGGGTCTCGGGCTCAAGACTTTATAATTATCCGGGCTTTCTGGTTGAGGGGCTTGGAGGGTCAGGGGCTTCAGGCTTTGTAGAGATTCGGGGCTCTGTCTACAGGGGCCTGACGCCCTCCTATTGTACCGCAGCCGAAACGAGGTTGTACTTGACGATTTGACAGCTCCAGGGCTCAAGGAAAAGTTGACCGTGGATCTACGATCTTACCCGAGGCCGTGGGGGCATCGTCAGACCAGCCTCAAGCTTGGCGTGCCAAAAGCCCCAATTTGAAGGCCCTAAGCGCCTCAAAGAACCTTATCCTAATTCTTCAGATCCCCGTTTCTTCAGTCAAGCGCAGCCTCCGGGAGGTCGCTTTTCACCTTGTCGCGGGCAGCACGCGAACGCGCCGCCGAGCGCATCTCGTCTTTGCCTTAATATAGGGGCCTTAATAATTGGAATAGGGTTTTGGGGTACATTATACTATAATTATACTAAGGAACCCCCAAAATAGTATCGGGTTACCGTAAGCCCTTATGAAATCCGAAAAGTCACCCTTGTAGCAACCTTATACTACCCCTCCTTAACGCTTACTGCGGTATTCCGATTTGTGCCGACATGCTACTAATCTCTCTGATGTGCTCCACGTGTTAACCAGTTGATCTTACTCCATTGGTTTACCTTGTACTATCAATGTCCACATGTCGAACAGTTTAAGATCTTGCACACATTCATTCTGCGTTGGCGGGTGGAGTCTCGTGTACATACATACATACATACATGCATCCATGCATGCATGCATGCATGCATACATACATGCATACATACAGATACATACAGACATACATACATACATACATACGCACATAGATAGGTATGCATGTGATGTAATGTATGCGTGTTTCAACACATACGTGCCGCACATCAACACACATAGACACCTACATACACGCAAACATAATGCATACATGCACGTATATACACATACATACAACTGCCGTGCTTTACGACGGAATGCCTCAGTCAGACAGCATAACAGACAGTACAGGTGCAGAAGCTCGTTGAGCCGGGATGCTGTGGGCGAAACTGCAGCTCATGCCATAGGCACACCTGGGTTTCGGTATGACCGTCGCGCGAGGGACACTCCTAGTAGCCGCTTCCCCCCAAAACAAAAAGGCACAAATCAATAGCGATATCCAAGACTAGTTGAAGAAACACACACAGCATGACGGAACCTGCAGTAAAACAAACCAGCACTTGACGATGACAAGTAAGCAGCGTTGGCATGGAAAGGAAGACTTTGCCTGTCTCTGTGGCGACAAGAGCCCTCCGCTTCTGAGTTGGAGGAGTGAGGATTGAGACTCTTCGAGTCGAATTCTTGGGACTTACTGTAGTTTGGTGTTTGGGCGATCCCAGGATTCACGGCTCAGGGTTCTGTGTCCTGGGATCGACGTGGTCGAGGCTCAGGCCGTACGAAGGCCCTTCACATTGAGAGTTCGAGAATTTTTTCCCGAACTAGATAGGGCCTGAAGGCTGAACCCGAAAGCCCTGGACCCCAAACTCGGAATCCGGGTTCCGAAGCCCGATCCCCTGAACGACCCCCACACCCCTCCAAAAGCCCACTTTTTGTGTCCCAAAGGGCGACTTGGTCTTGAAGTAGTTGGTGCACAAACGGGTCTTCGAGAAGTCGGGCTTCTCCTGACAGCCGAAGGTCTTTCGAGCTGTAGGGCTGTGGGTGTAGAAGTTAGGGTTTCGGGTTTAGGGCAATCGTCCGTAATGGTGCTACCTACGGAAGGCGAAGTCGGACTTCAGGCTTCAAGCAAAATGGGTGGAGCAAGCACGAAGTAACAGCACATAGCCCGTAGCTGGCGGGCCGTACTGCCCCAAAACCAAATTTGTGCTGCATACTTCCAACACTATGCTGAGATCCCTTCACGGCGGCTAAGCAAACTGAATCGCATAGAATTGGGCTCTTGAGCCGGTCCTTGAGATCGTTGATGCTGTGAGCGAAGTTGCACTTCGTGCCATGGCGGCACATCCCTGGCGGAGGGTCGTCAGCCATGATAGGCGCGACTACCCTACTTTGTGGAGATTTTCCCGCACCCCGATTACGCCCGCAAGCCCGATCGAGTCGGACTAAGGATTTCTCTCAAACCATCTTCTGAAGCCCTGCTGAAGGCTTTACAAGGCAAACCGTGTTGGCTTCGATGATTCTGGGGCGCACTCCTACTCGGCTGTTTCAGCAGATCCAAAAAACATCCCGAACTTACATGGGCTACATCCTACTAGGTATGGGTTCTATTAAGCTCCCCTATGTTCGGAAACTTCTATGTCTCACCGGCTGAAACTTTCTTCTTGCAATCCTGCACTCTCTTGTGCCACTCTGCCTGATTCCCTACCCAACCCTGGACCTTAACAGGATGGCCCAAACATCCTAATGACTTTTGTCATATACCCACAATAAATACACTGCTATAATAGGCTATGATATACTATACTAGATTACACTATACCACGCTACAATATGCCGTCAAAACTTCATACATTAACATTAGAATATATGGTGAACAACTTCATACATTATCATACACGATTATATACGATAACTTCTGAGCTCGGCTTCCGGTGCCTTTCAGGAAGAAGCTGCAGAGCTCGGTGCCCCGGTAGTGGGGATTGCCTGGTGCCTTCTCGACCTCGCAAGGCGCAGGTGGGCTCGACATAAAAAAGGGGGGTGAGGTTTAGGGTTTAGGGTTTACATAGGGTGGTTTAGGGTTTGTGGGGTTGGGGTGATCATGCATGGTCCGCCGACCTAGAGGCGTGTTGGATGAGTCGGAGGTGAAACCTCCCTTTTTCCCTCCTTTCAGCCCCCAAAAAAAGCGCGCGAGAGAGCCCGCAGGGGGAGGGGGGGGCACGCATTTTGTTTTTCATGGAGGACGCCGAGCCTGCACGAAGCGGCGTTGACGCTGCTGCAGCCTGCCCCCTCTACCCTCCCCCTGCCCCCCNCCTACTACTACTACTACTACTACTACTACTACTACTACTACTAGCACGCCTACTACTACTACGTCTCTTCAACCGCATCGTCCTTGCCTCTGATTCCTACTTCTACGACACTACTTCTACAACTCTCACTTCTGCTACTGCTACTACTACTACTACTACTACGACTACTACTGCTACTAGTACTTCTAGCTATTACAACTACTGCTGCTGCTGCTACTATTACTACTACTACTAGCCTGCCCCCCTTCCTTTTTCACTCCCAAAACCTGCCGGCCCCCCCTCCCCTACTTCTACGACTCGACTACTACTTCTACAACTCTCACTTCTGCGACTACTACTTCTACTACTACTACTACTACTAGTACGCCTACTACTATTACTACTACTGCTGCTGCTGCTACTATTNTACTATTACTACTACTACTGCTGCTGCTGCTACTATTACTACTACTACTAGCCTGCCCCCCTCCCTTTTTCGCTCCCAAAACCTGCCGGCCCCCCCTCCCCTACTTCTACGACTCGACTCGACTACTACTTCTACAACTCTCACTTCTGCTGCCACTACTACTACTACTACCTACTACTACTACTACTACTACTACTACTACTACTACTACTACTGCTACTCCTACTACTACTACTACTACTAGTACCACTACTGCTATACTAGCATTCTTACTCTACAACTACTACTCCACGACTACAACAAACCTTACACACCCCCCACTCCTCCTTCCGGGGTTTAGGNATTCTTACTCTACAACTACTACTCCACGACTACAACAAACCTTACACACCCCCCACTCCTCCTTCCGGGGTTTAGGGTTTAGGGTTTAGGGTGTACTCGTCGTAGAGTAGCAGCGGGGGAAGCAAAACCGTCAGCCTAGACCCCAAAATAAACTCTCTCGTCAACCGCATCGCCCTTTCCTCTGACTCCTACGGGGTCGGCGGCTTGAGCCGGAGGCTCTTAAATTTCGGGTTTGGGCTTGAGGCGGCTTAGGGTTACGGACTTCAGGTTTGCAATCTTGGGCTTGGGCTAAAGGGGCTGTGCCCCAGATTGCAGAACGGGATGTCAAGAGTTCAGCTGCCGGATTCCGGAAAACTGGCTTTTACACTCCCTTTAGATTTCGGCTGCCCAGTTTGGAGCTCAGACGGTTTGCTAAGACTGTGCTACCTCAGACCATTACATATCTTATGAAGCACTGTGACGTCTATTCCGTGAGTGGCACGCCGGCTTGCAGCTTGTTGAAGTCTTATGTGCATTGCCTCTTGCTGCGCTACACTGTCTTCAAACTTCAGACTACAGCGAGTGCTACCGCATGACGCACGACGGTACGCTGCCAGACTTAGAGAATGTTGCAACCTTACTGTCAAAGTGCTTTATTAAAGCACTCCCTTCAATCTAAACTATCCCCCCTCGCCGCAAACATTCAACGGCAACGCTGGCATGAGTATATGTGAATAACATGTCGATGTAAACCATCTTAGGCCTTAGGTAAGTCTGCAGGTCTGTGGCCACCCAGCCCGTTGCACCAGCCCTTCTTAATGCAACATGTTTTGCAGGTGTGTGGCTGCCCGGGCCCCCTGCAATACTACAATGCGCTGGTGTACCCTAGCACAATATTACGCAGTGCCGTGGCTCAACACGCTGTGCACTGACTCTCACGTTTCAAGTGCAAATGGCATTCACTCGCTGGCGAGAAACTGACCGATGTATCCTCTTGGAAACAAAAGGGGTCACAACTTCCGTGTCCCTAAATGCACCCACCCCAAACCCACAAGCGGAATGGGAACAGTTAAACCCGTCGCAACACCAGAAGGAGCCGGGACCGCGGCTGGCTTCGTCATCGCAGTGGCCATGAGGAAAGCTGGGAAGTGCTGAGAGGTTGACAGGTCTGTTGCAAACCGCTCGAGAACCCACAAGACATGTTGCAAAATCACTCGGGTAGATGTGGCGAATCTTTGCAAAGAAAGCAGCAGTTCGCAAATGCCCAGGTCAGCCTCTCAGCATTCAAATCCGTGGCAGCTGCAGTGCACGGAAACAGCTGCCAAACAGTTCGAGCCAGGGGAGTGGCGTTGGTTTCGCGGTTTTGGGGGCTTGGACCGAAACCTGGGGTTAGTGTGTGATGACGGTGCTGATATGAGACCAAGTGGGTGATCCCGACCCATCACCGACATCAGGGAATTACCGAAATTAGCAGAGAAGTCACCCTCCATTGCTTCAGCTGACGCCTGGGCAAATTCACCACTCATGCGGGCGGATGCGCTCTCCAGATGATGCATGTTTGGGTCTCATGTGCAATGTTGCGGACCTCTGGGTTTTGGCGACGATGATGAGGATGAATGCCGAATGAGGCTTTGGATTGTGAAAGGATGACGTGCAGGACCGACCGAGAGCAGGAAGACTTTGACTACAATGACCACCACAACCGAATCTCGTGATTGCGAATAATCGGGTTTTGGGGGTTCCTTACTTTAATCATAGTACAATATACCCCCAAAGCCATATTCCAATTATGAAGGCCCCTATACTAGACCTCAGCCCTCGAATTCGGCACTTTTTGCTCGAAACTCCGCCGATGCCGACGTTGAACCTGTGGAGGGGGGCGTCGAAAAGTCCGGAGATGGATCGCTGTCAGGGTTTAGGGCCTTTTAGGGCTTAGGGTTGAACTAAGGGTGCTATAAGAAATCCATGCATAAGGGCTCAAAGTGATCACCGTCGTGTGGGAGAAGGGTTTGTTCCAAACGAGGGTGCGCAACAAGGAACGCGTGGACAAGCCAGAAGTGATGGAAATGGACCCTCAAATGAGACAACCCATGAACGAGTGAGGTAATTAGTAAGGCCCCTACATTACATCGCCAAGGATGTTGCGAGTTTCTCGCTCTTAAGTTCGCCCCGGCAGGTCCTGAAGGCTACTTGTGACGAACAGAGCACCGGTGCTCGTGAAGGACATGTAGGGTTTAGGTTTAGGGTTCAGGGTGAAGGAGAAGCAAAGTTTTGAAAGTGTCTCGGGTTTTCGAGTCCAGGCTGACAGATTCCAGACCAAACCATTGGTCAACCCACACTCCTCAAATCAGAAGCCCTGAAACCTAAACCCTCAGATCCTAAACCCTATATCCTGAACCCAAGGCCTAGCCTCTGCAATTCTGTGAAGCACGGCTTTGGTGCCCCGGCTGTCGGTCTCCTCGAGGAGCCTCTGGGCGGGGTGGGGAGCCGAAGTACAAGTTTCCAGCATTCTATTACATCAAATTTGACATCCTATATCATGTTATTGTCACATTACTATTGCTATTCTCATATTATTCTTGTACTGTATACTAGATTAACATTTTGAAGCTAGCCTGGGGTCTCTAAGGCTTTGGCCATGCACGTGGCCATTACATTGTGATAATATACCCTAATCCCTAAAAGTCTAAACCCTAACACCTTAAGCTCTAGAAACCCTACCATATCCGAAACAATCCACCATGCTCCCACCTGGGGAGGAAGCTTGGTTGCTCGTGAGACCTGGATGGAGCGCTTTGTGAGAGGGTTGTAAGTCTTAGAGCTTTAGGCTTCATGTTTGTAGGCTTTGTCGATTCTAGGGCTTTCGATTTGGGCTTCGGGGTTTTACTGTCGGGCTGATGCGACTGTGTCAGAATCTCAGAGTGGGAGCTCAAGGGCCCGAAATCACGGGACCTTCGGAGGTCCTTCTGTAATGATTGCACAGGGTTTGGTTGGGGCTGACAGGGCTTGGTAGGGTTCAGGGTGCCGCACCTCCGGCCTTCTAATCGAACTAACGTCATCCTGCCCGAGGGAGCAAGGCGGAAAGGCTGTTAGAGGTCTGGGGTGTAGGGACAGTTGAGAACCAAACACATTGAGGTAGTGGTTGTGGTAGTGGTGGTTGTAGTGGCAGTGGTAGCGAATCCTCGTGGTCGTCGTGGTCGTCGTGGTCGTCTTGGCCGTCTTGGTCGTCTTGGCCGTCTTGGTCGTCTTGGCCGTAGTGACCGTAGTGGTATTGCGTGCATGCCAGAAAGGCTCACAGAACGTCCAGGGAACCCGGCTCCAAAACTGCAGCGACAGGCTCCAGGCTCACGGTGGTGGGCGCCAGGGTTGATTCCTCCTCTTCATGGGGTTCTACGACTGTTCCAGAAGGGTGTTTTTTGGGGCTCAAGTTCGCTTCGAAGGATCTCAAAGGTTTGGGGTTTGGGGTGCCAGGGTGGAGTGTTTATGAGCTTGTAGGGGTTTTCTGATATGGGGTTTGAGGGATTCCTGGGCCTTCTGGGCGTTGTTCAGGGGGTTCGGTGAGATTTTGCCATAACTTGATGTCATATGCCTTGAGACCTCCGCGGTAGAAGGATCAAACGGTGCCTGGGTCTCAGCTTGACAGCATGAGTCGATCAATCCTTAAGGTGGCTAAGGTCATGCATGTCGGGATGACGGGAAGGTCGGATACATCATGGATCGGGGGACAGTACAAAGCCAGGGGCGAAACGGTAGCAACAAAATGTCCCCAGGCCATTGCTTATTCAACTTGCTGGCAGTGATCGGAATCGTCGCTCCACCATCTCAACCATACAGTACTGTTCAAGCAGATATGGCCTACCAGGCGGAAACAGGTTGTTTTCTGACGCCAGAAGCGACATCTAAACACTAACACGCAGAAAGAGCAAAAAGCCCAGATTCGCCACATCACAAGGGATGTCATGGCTAGATATGGATAGGATGGTAAGAGAAATCAAGACGAAACCTGACCGACGACAAATCTACAGCTTCTCATCAGCATCTTCAACCCCTCCTCACTTCAACTGTCCTCTGAACTCTGCCTCGACTGGAACGACACGACACTTTTAATGAGCCCCGAATCCCGAAAGCATGCGGAAGGGAGGTCCAGGCGTGCCAAGAGCGCCAGAGCCAGCTCCCAGTCGCCCGTTCCGGCGCAAAGCGACAGGGCGGAGTTGTAGTGGATCACCTTCGTAGTCTCAGCTCCGTAGGCTTTCGGGGTTCAGCTTCGGTCTTCGGTCTTTTTGTTCACGGCTTGCCCCAATGCCTGAACACTGTCAAGGGTGATCATCCACACCATAAACATCACAGTTCTGGCAGTCGGGCCGTCGTGGCCTGCAACAGCAGCAGCAGTAGTCGGGAATCACCAGAGATAGTACCGGAATAGGCTAGTGGTTGTTTTAGTTGTCGTTCCTCCTCGTCCTCGCCGCCGATGTGGTCGATGTAAGTACAGTCGCAAGTCAAGTGCAGACTTACGTGCCGTCGCAAGCCGAGTCGCAAGGGTTGTGAGAGAAGCACTCGTAGTCAGAATCGTCGTCTAGCGCAGCCAGTAGCCGGAGAAAGGATCTAGGACTCGAAAACCTAAAGCCCTGCACTCTTAACCCAAACCCCTCCACCCGTTAACCCGCAAACTTAACGAACCCTCAAGCCCTCAACCTCCTCTATCCATGAACGTCAAGAGGGCTTTTGGGCTTCGGTTGCAAGATCCGAGCTGCACTGGGGCGTGGCAGTCGCCCCGGCGGCCGCGAAAGCGCGAGTAGGCCGAGGGCGGTTTCTAGCCTTCGGGCCTTCTCACAGGCCTGGAGGAGCGAAGGCTATTTTAAGATTTACTATAACGGCTTCTACAAGGGATTCTACGAGGGTTACTTTCAGGTTGTCTTAGGGCTTCGGCAGTTTCGGTGGGCTTAAGCTTTAGGCTTTTTTTTCTGTGAATGTCGTGTCGTGACTGGCAGAGCTGCGCTTGGAAGAGCTGCTCTGACTATTCTTTGCAATGTGTGATCGTAATAACTGTTCTGCTGCTACTGATGATTCACCCATGATTTGCTTCTGGTAGCATTTGCAAACCGATGTGGGCCTTGCATCTGCACCCAATGGACCTGTTTCCGTGGAAAGAACCAGCGCATCTCAGCCAGAAGTCCCACTACCCTGTAGGCCCAACGGACCAGAATCCCGCGAACCATCAGCAGCCCGGAGACACTCATCAACGCTGAGAATGTTGTCTCCGTCGCATCTAGAGACCAGCACCTTCACAGATCTCGAGCTTGAGGTCACAACAGGCGTGGGCTGGCAAGTGTTACATAGGAGCCTCAATAGATGAATAAGGTTTGCAGGGCTTAATATCTGGGGCCTCAATAATAGAATAGGGTTTAGGCCGGAATAATATGTTGTAAAGTTGGAGTTATTCAGGAGCTCACAGGGGATACGACTCGCTTGAAATTGCTGCTGGGGGGATCGGAATGGACACGGCAGTCCGGACACAAACCAAGTCTGTTCCTTCTTCCGTACGAGTTCCGGCCTTTGTAGTAATAGCAGTACCAATATTCATAGCGGAAATCACAACAATTATAGCTTTGTCACTAGCAGTATGGTGATGATTACACTTCTCGGCCAAGTGGCGTGAAGTCCTCGAAGAGAGCCAGACCGCGAGCCCAGCACGCCGCCTGGCACCCGAGCTGGGTTTGGCGCTGGTGGTGCTCGGGCTTAGTCGTGGCTTAGGGCGCAAGGTTCGCTGAGTCAGAAGTGGACACGGGTTGGAGGTTCACTAAGCTTCTATGCAACATCACCACAACCATCATCAGCAGCAGCACCATCACCATCAAAATCAGAAGGGCTGACGAAGTGAATATACGACCGCCATGCCAGCATCACCATGGCAACAGCGTCAAGATCACCAGCCCCTGATGCTCCCCTCTAGCAAAAGGGTTACCGGGATTCGAGTTTAGGGTGTTTAAGGTTTCGTGTTTAGACTTTAAGGTTTAGGGTTTGGGGTGTCAGGTGCTTTCACCAGGGACATGCCACTGCTTCGCACGAGCAAACACAGGAGCAGCTACCCCTTCCCAGAGCTCCTGCACCACCGTGCCTCAAACCCGAAAAGCCTGACCCGAACTCCAACAACGCCTCATCCCCGAAGCCGAAGATCCGTGGAGCCTTCTCCAGCGCGCTGAGCCCTGCGTTGGCGCTGAAGATGTATGGCTGCAGGCCGCACTGGTGCATGTAACGCACCTCGCCGAATGGAGAATGGTGAGGCTTCGAAGCCTTCCAATTCAGTTGTTGGGTTGAGGGCATCGAGTGTTGATGACACTCACTGGATGGATTCCACTTGCCGGCTCATACTGCCGTTCTGTAATCGACGCTCACCCCTTTGCTGCGTCCGGGGCTCCAGACCCATCGCCTGCCGCCAGCACTTGGCTTTCTCGCAGGCAGAGGTCTGGGCTTGCAGGAAAAGTTGTGGCGCAGGGGTTTGCAGGGGTCTCTCTGATTACTCATTACCCCGCCGATTTATCTTCCAAGGTGTCGTGCATTTCGCTCCATTGAGAAGAGTGCCGGGTCATGTGAAGTGGATGCTTTTAAAACTAACTGACACGGAACACAATGTGCTGCGCCCTACGTAATTTAAGGCTTCAGGCTTCCGGCGTTTGACTTTACAAATGTCATCCATAAGTTTCTGGCGCACCTCATCAATCAACAGGTAGCAGCAGCGGACATCGCCAAATTCTATATCGATGTCATCCAGGGCATCCCCACTACTGTCTGTCCAAGCAGCTGCGGAGGCAAAGCCGATATCCTGCAAGCCCATGATCCGATGGGGTTGTGATTGCCTGTTAGTTGCGCTCGTCCTCTTGCTGCTCTCCCTTTGTGGCTCCTACCACAGCTCCGACTCAGAGACTTTGCCAGAACTGGCCAGTGAGGTACGGTGCGCAGACCTTGTGTGAAATGCATCGCTGGCACCCCGAAGGCGTCTGCCCAGCCAATCAAAAAAAAAACAATACAAGGGCCTTAGCAATTAGAATAAGGCTTTGGGTTTCAATATAGAACAACCAAACAGGGAATCCCAAGGAAAATGCTAGTAAGTATGTAGGCTTCTTCATCATTATACAGTTTTCAACCTTACACTCACGCCCGAGCCCGCACTCCTGCTGGCTCACACGCCAGGGACGGAAGGCCTGTCTGTCATTGGCATTTTCAACAGAAGTGGAGGGGGGGTGCGCGAATTCAGCAACAGGCTGCTGAAGCTCCAACTACTCTGAGCCTTGATTTTCCAAACCTCATAGAAAAAAGACCCAGAGCATCCCGTAGGCCCTGCAATTGCACAGACTGTTACGTCGCTACTACGTATATCATCATTGAAGTGGCAATGAGTGTCTACAGAGTAAACCCCCCAGACCACCTGTGCCCGCCTGCAATAGCAACATGCCCTCCTCCCAGCGGCGATCCTCGGGCTTATTGCAAATGGCGATACCGTCAGGCTTACACTGAATTGACATGCAAGGTTCTCTCATCTAAGCCATGCCTCTTGGATGTGGATTTTCTATTCTGCTAGCAGCAGTTGGCCGAAGCGAAACTCCACACATATCCCTTGAATTGCCCTTGACGCTTCGTCTGCAGCAGCTCAAACACATTAATTTGATCAAGAACAGTTCTAGCAGAGGCCATGACCAGCGGTGCTTCTTTAAGACGAGTTCTGGCTTCTTCTGAAATCCCGAATATAACTAGCGGCTAGCGTGTGCTGTATGGTTCGCATGAGTTACATGGGGTTTCCGGTTTGGGGTTTAGGGGATCTTGCCTACTTTATAGAAGCTCACCGTGCCTCGGTGGGATTTCGGGAGCCTTTGCTGAGTTCTCCGGTAATGCTGCAAGCAGAAACGTCGAAATCCCTGAATGGATTCTACATGAATATACCTCATACGGCGGTTGAGTCACTCACTACTGCCTCAGGAGAGGGGGTATGAAGATTTACCTTACAAATCTACAGGGATTGAGAGGAAAAGGCGTAAGGACCTTGATGAAGCCTAGGAAAACACTCGCGGGTTGCCGGAATAGAAAGCCTCTTTGCAACCTCTCGGTCCTTCTCGCAGGCACTCACGAGGCTTCCTCGTAGCACAACGTTTTGAGCACCGCCCGCGGCCTGCGGATGTGAGAGCACCGAGGACACTTGCGCATGAATTGCGAATCGGGTGCTAGCCCTCAGCAAGATCCACCTGAGGTCTCAGATTTCCTGTCTGACTGCCTGCCTGTCTGTCCAGACTGTCTGTCGGTCTGGGTACACTGTCTGTCTGTGTCTGTGTCCCTCTCCGCCTCCGTCTCTATCCGCGTCTGTCGGTCCGTGTCTGTCTGTGTCTGTCTGCGTTTATCAGTGTCTGTCTGTTTCCGTCTGTGTCTGTCTGTATCTGTCTGTGTCTGCCTGTGACTGCCTGTGTCTGTCTGTGTCTGTCTGTGTCTGCCTGTCTCTGTCTGTCTCTTTCTGTCTCTGTTTTCTCCGTCTGTCTCCGTCTGTCCGTCCGTCCGTGCGTCCGTCCGTCCGTCCGTCCGTCCGTGTGGCTGTCCCTCTCTGTCCATCTCCGTCTGCTTCGGCCAGTGGGTCAGTCGGACGTACATCCATCTGTCGACAGAATGCCCAGATCGACCTCCAGATCCGTGGCGAGCTGAAACGCCACCTGGGCAACATCAAGATTCCCTTTCTAATCCTGCGTTCTCCAATGTGACTACCCGCGCCGTTACTCGTCTCGTGCCTCCCAGCGCCGCCTCTTCTCGCAGGCAGAAGCGACGGCGGCGTAGGATACTACTCCAGGCTCCTGCGCGAGCTAGCTTTGATCCGCTTGAAGGTTGACAGTTTTCGCCACATACTGCGCTGATCAGTCGTGGTCGTGGAGATGTTGGCGGCACTGGTCGTGGGAGGACCGCGACGACTAGTACTTGCAATTCCTGCTACCACAAGTGACAAGAACATCCCCGAGAGCGACTGCCACTGGTACTACAACTGCCACCGCTACTGCAGCTACCATGATACCATAATGAGTGCATGCTTTCTCTAGTAGCTCTATGATTTGACAACGACTGCTACTGCCGCTATGATGATGGTTACTGAGTATCGAGAAGATGACGCCAGCGATGCCAAGCACAGGAAAGATGAGGATAACTGTGGGGACGATGATGATGATGAACAACCTTTAGAACCAGAACAGAAACTTATAGAACCCAAACTCCTAACACCGAAGTGAAATCCCAAAACCCTGAAACCGAAGGTCCGCGGCCTCGCTCGAGCTCCGCAGCGCCGAGAGCACTCCGAGGGCGCGCGCCCACTCGTAGCCCTTCTCGCAGGCGCTCGCGGCCTTGCCATGAGCCACCAGGGTTGTCGCGGTTTAGGGTTTAGGAACCAACACACATATGAACACACATCCACCGCTTCCACCCCTCAAGGACCAGTCCAAGAAGCCGCATTGTGCCCGACCACGCTGGTCTCCAGAGCGTTTGAGCCCATGCCTTTGCGCCATTTTGGGGAGGTTGGTTGTGTGGCCTTTGGGTTCGGTGATGGGCTGGAAGTGGGTCCTTCCAGGCTTGCATCACGGCCGAAGCTTTGGTTCAGAGAAGCAGCTTGTGGGGAAACATGACAAGAAGCTGTTAACCTCTCTCGAAGAAACTGAAGCCGGACAAAGGGAGGTGGATGTGGTATTCGGGAGATTCAGATGATCAATGTGCTTGCAAAGCAGCTGAGTTGTTGAAGCCTTTCTAAGCCTAAAACCAGTCAAGAGGCTCTGAAGCAGCGCCAGCGCCGGGCCCCACTGGGAACATTTCTCCTCGGATCGTCCAGGCACATGAGAATCTCGGTGTACGATGGAATGGAGGATTTCGGAAGCCTCACTCAGGGGATCCTGGTGTTTTTGTGTGGCGCTGGGGCGTGGCTGGATTAGGTCCGTGAGCAACGCGCTCTAGATGGACCTAGATCCTGAACCCGAAGCCTCCACGCCAAGAGCCCTAGGCCTGAACCCGAAACCCAAAATGTCAACTGCAAGTAAGGAGACTGGAGGCTCGTCACCTCAAGTCCGGTTAAGCTTTGCGCCCTGCGCTCCCTTGACACCCAGCTTAGCTTTGGAAATTGAAACGCAGTATGGGGGCAGTGATTGAGAGGACGTTAAGGAAGTACGACTACTAGTTGCTAGTTGTTCAACCCCCTCCATAAGGCAGGCTTCTGCAGCGCTGATGCAGGCAGCAACGCTCACGACGTCCGGCTGAAACTTCGCCTCAGACATGCGGCATGTTTCGACATGGGAGTTTCAGAAATTAGGGGCAACCTAATGACATGTCATGTCAGCATAGAACTCATAATATTGACAGGATCCTGATTATCAGGACCCTCAACAAAAAGGTAGCCTGCTTTTCTGAAACTGCCACATCTGGTGTTGCATTTTGGCCGAGCCTCGTTGTGAAACCTTCACAAGTCTTGGCACATATGGTTTAAGTTGCCACTCCGACTCCCAAGCAAATCCAAGCATCTTGTATCTTCTCAATTCTTCAACCCTGCAACCCGTGCAACCCTCAACTACCCCAAGGCCTACACCCTGGCACGCCTCAGGCACTTTGTACCACGGCGCCTCCTTGGCCTCTGTGAGCAGCAGCAGCGCCAGCAGCCAGCGATCGCCCTTCTCGCAGGCAGAGCAGGCAGCCTCGTGGGGCTCTTCTGGGGATTCAGAAGGTTCAGGGTTGCCGTAAACTTAGTCATTCGAACATATTTTTACTGAAATTATATCATAAAGGACACACAGGAATAGCGTAGCATTCAAAGAACAGGTCTCTTCTAGGGGGATTCAAGAAAGGGGTGTTCTTAGGACTTAGTCACGATTTCGGGTTAAGTTTGGGGTCTGAGGTCGATGTCTTCTGAAAGGCATCAACACAAGCACCTTTGACAGGGTCCTGTCGGCTGGGAAAGCCAAGAAAACTTTTGTTTTTGCGAGCTCTTTTCCTGTTAGGAAGCCTGTCTTCAGGATTCAGGGCCCCTAAACCCTAAACACAAACCCTAACAATACGGGGCACCCACATCGTCATCGCAGAGTCGCAGAGAGATGGCTATGCGCGACTCTGGGCAGAAGCTTCATCATCGTCCCAGGGCAGAAGCTGCACCATCGCAACAAACCAGCGACTCAGGGCAAAAAGGCCACAAGTACGTGTGTATATGTATGTGTGCGTGCATGTGTGTGTGTGTGTATATATATATGTGTGTATGAAAGGGTCCTGGGGTTTAGAGTTTACGGCTACAGGAGCAATCATTACCGTCCCTATGCCAGACCTCCCGCAAAGAATAGGATCTTTAATATGCGGACCCCTGAATACGGAGGGTCCCCATGACTTCAAGATTCTCCCCTCATCCCCCTCAACCGCAAACCGTCTTCCTCAAGCTGGGCCCATCACGTTGAAGCTTACCAGGTCGGGCTCTAGCCTCGTTCGGGGCAGCTGGGGGTTTCGCATGCCTTCGGAGTTCCGTTTTGATATGTTGTATGTGGTTTAGGGCTTTTGGGGCTTAGGGTATCGGGTTAAGTATCTTGCTGCTTTAGAATTTCTTCTATGGGGTGTAGGGCGTTGGGGTTTTAGGATTCAGGTGTCCGCGACGTTTGTCTCTTGAATGGTCTCAAAAATTCCCAGCCGACTCTCTGGGCAACGACATCCTCGTAGGACCATGATCATGACCTTGTTGCTACTATCTTACTATCTGACCTTACTGCGATCATGATATCATAGTATACTACAATGTCGTATATCAGACTTTATTCTGGACATATACACATATATACATATATACATGTATGCATATATACATATATACATATATACATCTATACATCTATACATCTATACATCTATAAATATATACATATATACATATATACATATATACATATATACATATATACATATGTATATATGTATATATGTATATATGTACATATGTACATATGTATATATGTATATATGTATATATGTATATATGTATATATGTATATATGTATATATGTATATATGTATATATGTATATGTATAATATTTATTTATTTATTTACGATCTTACATTATATTTTCCCCAGCCCTCTTCGAAAATCGGCCTCCAGGCCGGGGCCGTGTGGCGAAGCAGCCGCAAGGCCTCCCGGGACTCGCGAGCGGCGTTTTGCGCTCAAGGATTGGGGGAGTAGGGTCAGGGGTGAGGGTTTAAGGTTAGGGCGTAGGATTAGGGTCTAGGGTCTAGTGTGTGCTTTCTTTTGAGGAGGGTGGGTTGGCTTTAGGGACTAGGATTTAGGACTTGCAGCTGGCACCAAGGAGAAGGCATTCCGTGAATCCAAATCGTTAGTTCCAAAGAATCCAAGGCCCTGAATCACAACACTCCGATGCTGGACCCTACGAGCACGAACGAAGCCTAAAACCACCTCGCCCAGAAGCCCGTCATGATGCTCAGAACAGCAGCTATCGTACAGCTTGATGGTGGCGAAGATGGCAATCACGAGACCTACAACTACCTGGTTTGCCCACCATGTGTACCTCTGACACTGAGGGCTTCCGCATGACAACCCGACACCTCAACGCAGGTTAGAGCTTATTCTTGTTCGGCCCCTGAGGTGCAGGGGTTGGCTTGGAAGTTTCGGTTGTGTGGCTTAGGGTTTAGTATCCAAAACCCCTCGGGAGATCAGGCGGCCCCTTGCCATTCGCCCGCTTTCTCGAAGCAGCTCAAGCCGCCTCAGCAGGCTTTGGGTGCAGGCTTCGCTGGCTGTACGGTTTAGGGATTAAGCCTACTCAGTCTTTTCACATGCCGTGCTACAAGTATCGCACAGGCTTTGCTTGGCTACTAACATCTGGGTTTCTGTGATATATTCATTTACATGCTATGACTTCATCTATACCCATAAATACACATAGTACATACATACATGCATAAATCCATCCATCCATCCATCCATCCATGCATGCATCCATCCATGCATCCATGCAACATACACCACACAACACACCCCACCACACCATAGCATACCATGCACATGCACAGGTCTATGTTTGTATGTATCTGTGAATTAAGATACACATGCACAAACAATTACAGTAACATCGTACGACATGAGGCTTCACCAGCTCCCTTGTCGATAGGTCTTCTCAATAAGACGACATGTTGCTGAGTTATTACTACAATACACTATGATGTACGACACATACCATGATACATTATAACGAGCTGCAATAGACTATTTAGAAATGTAATATGTGCCCAGCAGCTGTTGACCACGACAATGTCCTCCGGCCGGGCTCGCCAGCGCAGCTCCTGATGATCGTAGGCTGCCACTTGAAAATCTCCACTTGATCACCTCATATTCGAACCCCACACCCAAAAAGTGAACATAACAGTTGAATGCTGATCCATCCCCGAAGCGCCATGAACTTTTAGAAGGAAGCCGACTAAGGGCTTGTGCAAGTGGCCTCCAGAAGGTGCAGGCCATCAGCCCATCGAGCAGCGGCGGTGATGCCAATGAACACAGAGCTATAGCTCTTGATGTCCACCTCGGGTTTCAGGCTTTAAGTTTTCTTAATTATCGACCGACAAATCAGCTGCACATCGCAGTCAGCAAATCAAAGAACTAAAGCCAGACCTATTAACTTGCACGCAACAACCTAGTGGTGAATGTAACACTAGGTCATAAGAAAGGATTCTCGAATCTAGAGAATTTCGCATGAATCGTGATGCCTCCACGCAGTCGCGCCACAGGAAACTCAGCAGCACCTGTCTTCGCTGACACTTGTCAGCTCCCCCTCCTATGAGTCTCCAATTCGGGTTCCTTTGAAGGTGTCGTGCAAAACTCCTTCTATTCAAAATTGACGGCTCAGGATTCATTCAAACACGGTGCGAAGGATTTTTTGGAGGGCTACGGCACTTCGAGCCATACGTAATGCTTGAGCTTTAAACTTCATGGTGTGTGTGTGTACCTACTGTACAGGACAGTGTCACCATCCACTGCCATGCAGCACTATGCACGTACATTCAGCCAAAGTTTCTGGATGAAGGCATGGGCATGTACACAGATACCACTTTATGTTGCTCTTGTATCAAAACTCCGGCATATGGGAGTTTCCGAAAATAGAGGGCCCTAATATAGGACCCTAAACAGTAGGATCCTTATTATAAGGACCCCAAAATACGGTACCACCCAAATTTCCGGAAACCCCATATAGCTACCTCCCTGAGCCCTCAGGCGGCACCAGCGGCTGGCTCCACAAGCCGCCGCGGCTCACGCCTGCCATTGCTGCGCTTCGCACGACCTGCAGTCGCAGCGACTTCCGGCTTGGCGACTTCAGGGATATTGGAGTATCTTACAATATATGTGTGTGTGTGTGTATATATATATATGTAGCATATGGGTCGTTCTCTGAGTTAGGGTCCCCTTTTAGGTCCCCAAGATAGTACGGCACCCTCATAAAAAGGACCCCAAAATGGACCCTAATATATCATAGTATGCTATAATATCTGATCTTGTTCAAGTTCAGGTGAAAACACTTGCAGTGCTGTTCAGGGCTACACCGAGATCGTGCTGCTTCTGCTCCATGTGGCTAGCACAAATACAACAAAGGTTCTCGCGATAATAAGTGTTTCTGTCACTGCTACCATCGTTTCGGCTACTTCTGCAACGATGGCTTTTGCGACTGCCAGAATCTCCAACAATCGAAGCCTGCACCCTCTCGCACTCTGTTTTGCATTATGCGAGGTCCCAGTCTTCCGTGGAGCAGGCCCGTGCCGCAGACGGGCATAGTAGGGCTACTCACGGTTTACGGTCTCCGCAAGTCACCTACCCTCCACAGAGGAGATTCCGCCAGCGTACGACACCCAGTGTCGGCCGCGGCGCAGGGCCAGCTTGATGCCCTCCGGGCCCCTCAAAGGGATTCCATGTTCCTCAGCATACGCCTGGAGGATCTCGCGAATCTCGGTTTTGTCCTGTTCAGCCACGGAGTTGCGGTCTTGCAGCTCCCACCTGAAGAAAGTCGATTCCTCGCCAACGAACTGCCACGGCGTGCCTGCATTGACCTGAAAAGCCACCTGTTCGCCAGTCGCTGCTGTTGCCGGAAGCTCTTCAGGGCGCTCTAACGCTTCTGGAATCGGCACGGAGCCCTTCTCCCTCGTCTTGCCTCCAGCTTTGCCACCTGCTTTGCCACCCCCATTGCTGAAGCCGCTGAAGCCGTTGCCTTTTCCACCTTTCGCGCCAAAGGTCCCCTTGCCGGTAGGCTTCCCGTAGCCTTTCTCGGTGCTGCCGCTATTTTTTGCCTGCATGGCTTGCAGCCGCAGCTGCGCTCTTGGTATCAAATTTTGCAGGGCGAAAGGCTCCATCAGCTCTGCGACCTCCATTAGGTCGGCAGAACTCATGCCGTTCAAGAGCTCTGCGGCTGTTTGTACCACATCCCTCGTATCCATGGCTCTGAGGGCAAAGTCTGACCTGACGTCGGCCGTCAGAGGCCGAAAGGGATCGGGTGAGCTTTAGGATCTTGTTGCATATACCAGAGTATACCGCAATATGTTGGGGATGCTGCTGTGAGGAGGGCCCTTGCGGTAAAGCCAAAACGACGGTCTGCACTGTGAACGGTCACAGCTGTTGCTAAACATGCGGAGAGACAGGGGACAGAAGAGGCTTTGGAGGCACATTTCGGGCTTAATACTGCTGTATGACCGTAACCCTAGTCCCTAAGCCCTAAGCCCTAAACCCTAAACCCTAAACTCTAAAACCCTAAACCCTAAACTCTAAAAACCCTAAACTCCAAACTCTAAAACCCTAGCTCCTATTCACCCTCAGTGGGCTTCTGCTTTGGGAGGCCTGGTCCGGCTGCAGGCCGCGGAAGGTCAAGTCATCCTGGACTATTATAGAGTAGATTATAACTAACAATACGATTATAGTAATACCATAGTCTTTTACAGTCTAATATAATCTATTATGGACTATTATAGTCGATTATAGTCTACGTCTGTTAGTGTCTGCTAAAGTCTACTATACTTTACTTTTGCGAAATATAGTAGACCACAGTAGATTGTATCAACAAGTTACAGCTGGGCTGCAATATACTACAAGGCACCGTAATATACCATAGTATCCTATATAGTAGACTGCATGTTCTAAGATAAGTGTCTGACCACGTTCCTTTGTTTTCCATATCCAGTTGTTTGATGGTTCTTTTTTCCGCATATGATTTTCGGATCTGCAGATCGCAGAGGCTCGTGGCCCGGTGGGATTCTGGTGGATTAGGGCCGTGAAATTATGCTGCACGGCTTTGTTTGTTGGGGTAAGAGAGCTTTTTCTTGAAGGCTCTTCTCCGTCCGCCATCTCTGTGGCTGACGTCTGATTGTGGCTGCTTCACTGCCCAAGAGTGAAACATTGGATGACACACATGGATCCTATCAGAGCAAAGACGACAGGCTACTACAACAGCATCAGCAGACTGAGAAGGACTTGCAGTAGCATTGGTAATTGTGGCAGTCCCGGCATGTGCAGCAGCAAGAGTACTTGTCGTAGCCGCCACCGCCGGCGATCGTGGTGGGGTGGTATTGGTGGTACCCAGTTCTTGCTGGCAACACTGCGCGGTTGCGAGTACCACAACCACGTTTTCTGGTTATACAGATCATTGCTGCTATCTCTAAAGTCTGGAAGGAGCTGATAAGTGAGCCAGGCACCAGCAGGTAGAGGCCATCTGCCCACAGCGTCCGTCGGGCGCATCCAGCAATGGCCGATGCTCCTGCGATGGGGCGTGGAATCCATCCTAAATTCTCTCAAGGGCTTTAACGATTTCATACCTCTCCTGGGAGCCCGGCGTGCAGAGCTCCTATTTTGCTGTCCTCCTCGCTCTTGCTATCCGTCTGGCTCTTTAGGATGGTATGCTAGCATGAGCCTCAGAATTTTAAGATATCACCACCAGTCTAGAAAGGCAAAACTCAGATGTTCATCTTGCTCTTTCATACAGCTGCGCCCTTGCGCCCCGCAGATGATGCCGGCTTTCGCGTGAACAGGAGGATCCATGACTTCGACCCATGCAGCCGCGCTGGGTCTGCAGGATTTCGGGATTCGGGTTTACCTGTTTAAGGTACCCGATCAGGGGCACAGGGGGCTGCTGTTTGGGGTCACGGCTTAGGAAACCCTCAACCTGAGCCCTGAACACGTAGCCCCAAACCCTAAACCCCAAGTCCTAACCCTCAGCCGCCCTATTACACCATCAAAGGCCATCCTAAAACCCTAAACCCTAAACCCTAAACCGTCGACTCTAACATGCAATGGACCAGGGCCGGGTCTCCTTCCAGCAGCTCTCGCGGAACACGGGGCTTCTGGGGTCGGGGCCGCGGCTCGGGAGCCTAAGAGGTCTCTAGGGCTCATTTAGGGCTTTAAGGGGTTTGGGAGTTTGGGGTTTAGGGGTTTTAGGGGTTTGGGGCTTTCAGGGTTTAGGGCTTTAAGGGGTTTGGGAGTTTGGGGTCTAGGGGTTTTAGGGGTTTGGGGCTTTCAGGGTTTAGGGGTTTAAGGGGTTTAAGGGGTTTGGGAGTTTAGGGATTTTGTTCAATGCAGTGGGCCTTTTCCAGTAGGACCCTGCCTCTTGTAGGCTTGCACTAGGGTTCAGGGGTTCGGGGGTTTAGGGCTTTATGGGGTGCGGGGCTTTAGGGGTTACGGTTGGAGTTTTGGAGATTTAGGATCGAGGGGCTTCGTGTTTACGGGTGAGAGCTTCGTCCGTTGGAAGTTGTGACATGATCTCCACCACAAAGACCTTAATAATTAGAATAGGGTTTTGGGGCCCATTATACTAGAACTATTGAAAGGAACCACCCCAAAATAGTTCAAGTAATTATCAAAGGCCCCCTTTTTTTAGAAAGGATGGAATCCCAACTTTCAGGAAAACCCCCCAGAGGAACTCCTGGAAAGCCGGTTTTCAGGCGAGGCGCTCTCCACTGCGCCTGGGAGCCGTGAGCCCCGGACATCACCTGCGAGGATCTGAAGCTCTGCGGCTTGCGGATTCAGCTGACCATATGCTACCAAGTACTGAGTATGATCAAGACACAAGGCAGTCATCCCTCGATCTCGAAACCATCTGCCTGACTGCGCCATTGCGGAAGGTTGTCGGCAGAAGCTCTGCTCAGGTGTCTCTCGGATGGTCAGCTGCCCAAGGACGCGGACCGACTCAAACTCCCAGTGTTTCTATCCAGGCATCTCATGAGGATGAACTGTGAGGGCTGCCCAGGACTTGGGCTTCAGGTGTTTCGATTTGGGCTGAGGTTCTTTTGGGCTCATGGCAGAAGAAAAGAAGCGGAAGGATGCCAACCGGACCCTTCGAGCCGATATGCCAACTAACACTGACACAGCAGCTATAGCTATATTGATTCTTGGCCTGATTCCTCTGTTATTACGAGATCATACTCACTCTTGGGTCGCTTCTCTGACGCCCGAAGCCTCGATTCATCTCAACTTGCAGCAGAGAGCACAGCCCTCCGTCGGGATTCGAGTCTGATTAGATGTCGAGAAGGACGCACTGCAGATTCCTGAAACTCCACCAAGGCCAGCACTGAAACAAACAACAACACCGCAACCACCACCAATGCCGCAATAGCAGCAGCAACGGCAGCAGCATAGCAGCATAGCAGCATAGCAGCATAGCAGCAGCAGCAGCAGCAGCAGCACCAGCACCAGCACCAGCACCAGCACCAGCACCAGCACCAGCACCGGCAACAACAACAGCAACAAGGAGCTGCATCATCAATCATGTTCCAAGGGGTCTTCCCTCTGTGTTGCTTAGAGTCTGAAAGTCATATTCCACAGTCCTTCTCCGAAGCTTCAGCATGTCAGGACCTTAATGAAATCGAGGAGCTATTTACGTCGGCCCCACAACTAGAAGCCACAAGCCTACACCCTATTCCGGTCACCCTAGACCCACAAGCGGATAAGGACTGGAAACTCGATCATGCCTTCAAGAACCAGCCCGAGGCATCAAAGTTCTTGTGGTCGGGGATGCTCTTCTCCTGATCTTGGGGTGTAGCGTGATGGGGCCCAGAAAAGAAGGGCCTTCAGGCGTTTCTCAGCCCTTCTGAGGTCAGCTTGGTTTGGAATTTCAGATGTTCGGCATGAGTTACATGAGAGCGAAGAGACTGGTACTTGTCTGCTGCACAGGTAAGGATTGTGCACATTGGCAATCTCAGTGATGCTATCACCATACTGCAGCCACTATTTGTAATCATAGCAGCAGGTGTACTACACAAGTTTATGACAGCCACAAAGGCGATGATGACAAAAGCAAAAACAGTAGGAATGGTCATTGATTGACGATTCTCCAACCGTACAAACCACACAAAGTCACAACGGCAGTTCATGAGACGTATATACAATGTAAACAAAAAATCGACATGGAACAAGTAGAAACATGCAGCTGAATGAAACGACAAGCAACATGTGGTGCCTTCTGAACACATCTAATGATACATGATAGCATGGAGCATGAAAGATCGTAGCGACACAAATCTCACCTGGTGCGCTAGAAGTCTGCATTCGAAGCAATACGAAAACACATATAACCAAAACACCCATGTTTTCAGCAGATCTGCAGCTTTGTATATACATATACATATATGTATGTAGGTATGTGTGTGCATGCGTGTGTGCATGTGTGTGTGCATGCTCGTGTGTATGTGTGTGTGTGTGTGTGTGTGTATGTGTGTGTGTGTGTGTCTGTATGTGTGTGTGTGTGTATGTGCGTGTGTGCCTGTATGCGTGTATGTCAATGCGTTCATTCATACATCATACAAGTGCTTGTGCTTGTGTATTTGTCACTGTATGTGCAAACATACGTATATATATATATATATATATATATATATATATGCATGTATGCATGCAACTATATACAGACCTAAAAGTACATATATGTAAGTATGTACTTTGTGTATATATAGTATGCATATGTATACATGTGTATATATAGCATATAACATATTGACATGTAATACATTACAAAACATACAGGTCACCCAAATAAAATATGGTCTCTGCTGTATCACGAAATACACTAGCATATGACATGGTAAACTGAATATCTCGAGTAATAAGGTGCAATTTGATATAATATAACATAACATGTCATATTATGTAGTAGTATATAATATAATAGAATATGCTATTGTGTCAAACATACGATGTAAAACATCTAGTCTATAATACATGATATGGAATTCCCAATAGAAGCTATGCAAAATTGAACACGTTCTATACAACATAAACGATGTAATATACACTCCATAGTATGTAAATTACAGTGTATAATAGCCTATATATATGTATATAAATATCTTGCAGTGTATAATGAACATGTTTCACAACATGTCATACATAAACATACATTATACAATACAATATGATATAAAGTATAGTATAAATCTACAACCGTATGTAAAAAATGCAATAGATAACTTCAATCTCACTGCGATACGAAATACATTGTAGCATACTTCAGAAGAGGATTTACACTGAAACTCCATATGATTTCAAAGCAATGCAAGACGATATCATGTACTACAACTGAATTTCAATTTATGTAACGGAATGTAAGGTAATATGGGGGCGGAAAGACAAATGCTCTAACAGAATACACATGTATACATGTAAACATTATACTACATTATAAATAGATATATATGTATATATACGTATACATAGTATGCAGTATATAAAAAGGCTTTGCATAATAACCTGTGTACATAAACATACGTATACAAAAATATGGTAATGTATGGTGTAAACCTACAATATAGTTTATAGAATAATGTAATATGGAAAATTCTAAATGTATGCACATACATATGTATAGTATTTACACATTCGTAAATGTATCGGTTGTCGTCAATACGTTATCTGCCTGCCTCGAAATACGTAATCACTGCATTGACCACGTTGATGACGACTGCCACGCTCAACTGGGCATGCATCTAAAGGCTTGCCAGAAACGAGTAGGGCTCGTGACTTCAGAAAATCGATCTGGGCACTGGCGGGCAGAAATTCTTGCACTACCACTACAGGGAAGCTCAACCGCTGTCCTGTGCATGTTTGTGCAAGCTTTATCAAGAGCTGGCGTCGTAAAATGCCATAGTACATCTGAGGGCCCGAGTCTGTGGCCTCTCAGGATTTGACCCAGCAGGAGGAGACTTCCGGGCCGTTTCAGTACCCAGAAGGGACGCAGGCTCCCCCTTGAGTTCGCTGCAGAGGTCCGGAGCGTGTTCAGGGCCCAATCCTGCCACGCAAATTAGGCTGCGTATGCTCCAAATGTGGCTGGTATGTTCCTTCATTCCAGTTCATGCTAACGGTTAGGTGGGAAGGGCAGCATGGATCCACCAAGGTTAAGCTGCAGAGAGCAACGGCTCCAGGGGGCAGCGGACATGAGTCTGACGGCCAGGGAGTCAGGTCTAAGGGCTGAGGGGGTAGCCTCGAAGAAGGACAAACTCAGTGGCTTTCTGGGGCACTGGCTGGCAGGTCAAAGAGGGCGAACTCCACGTCTCAGCACCGCGATTTTTTTCCCGCAAGGTTTGTTTGGGACCCCGTAACGGAGGTTTACACATCAGATAATCAGGGCTGCGAGCCCGGACGCTCGCGATCCTTAGACCCTGCTCGTATATAACCTATGCAGCAGGCAGCAGCAGCAGCAGCAGCAGCAGCAGCAAGCAACAGCAACAGCAACAGCAACAACCGCAACAAACGAACAAACGCAACAGCAGCAGCAGCAGCAGGAGCAGCAGATCTTGTCGCCATAATATTGTTGCTGTTGATGATATTGTTGTTCCTATTGATATTGCTGCTGGTGCTCTTTTACTTATAAGTGTTATTCTTGCTGTTGATGTTGTTGCTGTTGCTGTTGCTGCCGTTGCTGTTGCTGTTGCTGCTGAAGTAGCTAATGCGATTATCAATACATAGTTGGAGCTATTGTTGACACGTGAATAATCACAACCGTATATATATATATATATACACACAGCTATAGCAGCGCTTATCAGCATGATAACAATAACAAGTTAACAGTTATGATAACTGCAAGATATATGATAGTAACAGGAACACAACAAAACTTGCGGTAGCCACAACAAGACTACGACCAAGAAGAAGCATAAAATGAAGAGTAGAATAAGAGTGAGTAAGAAAAGTAAGAATTACAATCAAAGAGAACAGGAAGAGGAACAAGAATAAGAACATACTAGCAGCAAGAGGAGAAACACGGATCATGATGGCGATATCCATGCTTATCGTGATATGCTTCCCGGACCTCGTGTCCTACCTCTACTCTGACCTGACATTGAAACATGGAATCCGAAAGACTCGCCAGGCCAGCTTGCCCCACTAGGCTGCAACTCAGCTCGGCGTCAGGCTGTTCCCTCCGACCGCTGCAGCTGCAACAAGGGTCACTCCCAGGATGATGTGACCAAGCTGAACCTGAAGAGGCGTGCACGGCTTGGCTTCGAAGCTCGAAGCCGACACTGCACCCTGAGTACTCGGCCCAGATGAAGGGGAAGCCGAAGATGTTCGGATCCTTAAGTCGTCCATCTGGGCCCGAAAACAAGAACTGCCTCCAACGCCATGGCCTCTGGGCCCACCCCAACTCAGAAGAGGCTAACAAGGTCAGCTGCTGAGAGTCGGACGACAGAATCCTGCAGGCACCGCAGCAAGCGACACAAGGGATGCACACTGCTAGAGGACGACCGTTGACCATAATTTGCAAGAAGCTTTGGCAGTTGCAAATTCATCTCTGAGGGAAACTCGAAGGCCCCGTAGAACACTCGAACGGGTCGGCTCTTGCCCTTCCGTGACGTTCTTTCACTTCTCTGAAAACGCAACAACACGAGGAGCTCTATCTTTGGCCTGGAATGTCTCAACACGAAACTGGCGTAAAGTGACAGCAAGGCCCGAAGAAGGGAAGTGGACACCCTGAGAAGTATGGGGGCCTTCGTAGCTGGGAACAGGGCTTCGGAGTGTGTGAGACTATAAGAACAAGTAACCCTGAGGCCCTAAGGCCTTAAGGAATCGCAATACAAATTTGTTCGGCCTTCTAAAGACGAAGCTGCACTCTGACGTCCGGACCTCTCCCTCGTTCAGGTTCCAGATGGGGTCTGCCTCTTCACATGGGGTTTAAGGCTTAGTGTTGTCTACTTTCAAAGTGTAGTGCCCCTTTCTCCGCTGCGATTTCATGGATTCGGGGTTTAAGGTTTAGGATTAAGGTATTGCGACCTATGCATTCCGCAAACACCAAGTGCATAGTGGATATGACTGCACCACGAAGCTAGCAGAGCAAGATTACTGCAAGCATGAACCTTGCAGCACCTTTCGCCATGATTTGGACCTGTTTCGATTTTTTGCCGCGACCTGCAACTGTTGCAACTACAAGACCCCTATTTTGAAGCACTGGCATTACTTCCATGTCAACTGCATCCGTCTGCAGCATGCTCCAATACTCTTTTCTCCATCATATCAAGGACCTATCAGCATACACTTACAGCGCACAAGGACACAAAAACGCAAAACAGTTCAACGAGAATAGATACTGTAGCTACACTCGCAGGTTGCAATAATCTGCAACACTCCAACCGTTGCTCGAAAGAGGCTATGACACTAATAACAACCACAGAGGGGTACACACACACACACCCTATGTTGGGGTTAAGGGCTCCAGGGCTTGGGGTTTAGAGTTTAAGGGCTTTCGGCATTTTGAGGACGTGGCAGAGCTTAAGATCTGGAGTTTGGGGCCTTTATGGCTCAACATCGTGGCCAAGCCGGCAACACAAATGGCCTCGAAGGTGTCCATCTCTCGTTCCTGCCGAAAAGTGCTGGCGAACTCTGCAGCAGCAACAGCTCCACTTACTACTAGTGAAATCTGGACCGTTCTCACTACGTTTGCAACTCTTTAAAGTCTAGTGAAAACCGCTTCGGCCTTCTGCTGCTTCTTTCGGCGCTCTTCTCGCCTCTTTCGGATGTCCTGGCAGGCATGGACCGCGAAACCGTGCAGCACAGCGGCTGCCAAAACAACAAAACAACAACTCCGCAAGCATTTCCGACAGCGTCCGGAGTCCGGCAGCTTCCAAATTCAAGACTGCAGGCACCTCGTCGGACACCTTGAGCGCTACAGCGAGGTCACGGGCGAGGACACCCATCCTCGGAGACAGGCCCGGCGGCTAAAGACTTCAGGTGATGTAGAGGCAGAGGGCTGTAAGTGTCGAAACCAGGTTCCACCTGACATTGAAGGAGCTGCTAGGCAAGCCAGCAAAGTTGTAGTTCCCCGACATTATTCGACGAATTGGAGTTGTCATACCGACTCCCCAGGAGTCGAAGGGCCGGTGGACCAGAGGACCACGGAAAAAGGGCACAAGGGTTCTCCAAACCGAGTTTCAGTAGGCCCATGGATGTTGTACTTCCTTGTTGCAGTGCCTCAAAACAGCACCCAGCGCCACGCTTTGCAGTGGTTTGGTCCTTAGGTTTTCGGTTGGTTCTAGCTCTAAGGCTCCTTCTGGAAACTGGCTCTTTCACTCCGTTCTCAGCTAACCGGATGCAGGGTTTAGGGGTTCAAGGGTCCTGAAAAAAACTGAGGAAGTCATCCTGAAATCCCATGCCCACTCAGGGGAGCTCTCGCGCTTCTCTTCTCGGATCTGGAACTCCGACTTCGGTGGAGCCTCGGAACAAAGCTGTATCAAAAGCTAACACCAAGCAAGCCACCGGAGGACCACCAACCGACAAGCGGATCTCCTGCAAGGATAACCCTTGTTTTCCAAACAGTTGGAGCAAGCCTTCCGCCGCCGCCGTCGCACGCGCTTTTCTGCTGCCAGGGCTGTGACCTCGAACCAATTGCCATCTGAAGGCTATACCCTTATTCTTCTTCTCTCACTACTCCTACTCCCTCCTACTCCCACTGCTACTCCTACTCCTACTCCTGCTCCTACTCCTGCTCCTACTCCTGCTCCTGCTCCTCTTCCTACTACTACTCCTACTCCTACTTACTCCTACTCCTAATACGTACTCCTTCTTTTGCTCCGCCTACTACTACTACTACTACTACTCCTCCTGCTGCTGCTGCTGCTGCTACTACTACTGCTACTGCTACTACTGCTACTGCTACTGCTACCGCTGCCGCTACCGCTGCTGCCACTGCTACTGCTACTGCTCCTGCTGCTGCTACTGCTGCTGCTGCTACTGCTACTGCTACTGCTCCTGCTGCTGCTACTACTGCTGCTGCTAGTCAGGGAGGCCTGAAAACTATCAAGAGGAAGTAAAGTGTCAAGATGACAACAACCTCTTTCAAGAAGCGGTGATGGTGCTCAGGCCACACAAACACCGTGCTGGGCACCCGAGCTCCGCGAAAGAGGCTCCTCGCGCCCAGCGCCAAGCACAGTAGCCTGCATGTGATGATTCGGGTTTGGACTGCCTTGCATTGCAAGCCTTGTGTATTTAGCACTCTTGCTGCTTCTAGTAGCTCCCTCCTGCTCCCCTCCTCCTCCTTCTCCTCCTCCTCGTCTTCCTCCTCCTCCTATTGCTACGACTACTTCCACTTATACCACCTCTACAACTTCTAATAAGTACCACTTCTACCTCATTGTACCGCTTCGACCAATTGCATTGCCATGTACTGCCCCTACTACTACTACTACTACTACTACTACTACTACTGCGACGACCACTACTACTACTACTACTACGACTACCACTGAAACCACCACCACCACCAGCACCCACCACCACTACCACTCCACTACCCCTTCCACTACCACTACCACTACCCCTTTCACTACCACTACTAATGTAAGAGTGGTGTTTATGTATGGGGTGACAATAAAAATATTCCCCGGGCCAGATTTTCCGGGCGGAAGAGGAGTTTTAATTGCGTAGCCAGAATTGCCCAAACAATTGATGTTAGAACCGGGTCTCAATAATTTTTAAGGGTGACAATAACAATATTCCGGGCCCGAAATCTCCAAAAAAATTAGGATCCAGGCTAAGTAACTAGCAAAAGTCTAAACTACTACTACTACTACTACTACTACTACTACTACTACTACTACTACTACTACTACTCCTACTACTACTATTATTGTACTACTATTACTATTATTACTACTGTTGCTACTATTACTGCTATTACTACTGGTACTACAATCCCCGGACACGGCCAGAGGTTTATTATTGCCACCCTGGCCCCAGACCCTGCCCCAAGAGACCCCCGCGCAAAACAACCTCGGGGGGNGGTTTATCAAAACCACTCTAACATTACTACCGCTACCACTACCGCTACCACTACCACTACTGCGACGACGAAACCGTCTACAAAACTGCGACTACGACTGCGAGCGACTGCGACTGCGTAACTACGGCTACGACCTCGACTGAGCCTACGACTACGACAGGGGTCAGCATGATTCCCAGTAGCATGATGACACTGACGATCAACTTTGGTGGAGGTTGGCAGCTTCTGAGATTCGGCGGCTTGAGCCTGAGAGCAAGTTCTAAGCACACAGCTTAAAAGCTCACAGCGAAGGTGAAGCAAAGTATCCCTTCAAGTGATACTGAAGGCCTGCTCCGCATCCTGCACCTCAAACCAAAAAGACACCCTCAAGCTTTGCATCAGATCATTGGAGCGCCTCAACGCGGCCTGGCTGGCACCGCAGAAGCGGTCTCCGCAGCGAAAGGAGGTCAGCGCTATGAAGGGCTTCGGGTTTACACTGTTGCTTGCTACCAGCACCACCAACACCGTCTTCCACTGCTGATGCTCCTGCTGCTTGTCAGTATTGCTACCACGAAGTCTTGGCAGTACCATGACAGCCGTCACCGACATGCTACATGTTGCTTCTTTACTGTAGCCGCTGCGACAGCTGTTTTCTGAGGATTACGGACATCGTTTGAGCATACCAAGGACCGGAACCCCCCTTCACTCCTGCCACGGTCGGCAGCGCTGCATGCGCGTCTATGCCGCCTGGCATCCGAATTGCTTGGGGTCAGCTGCAAGTCAAAACCATAAGACTGTCGACCTCAACAGCCATGTGCAAAGAAAGTCATTCTCATTGAAGGTACATGGGCCTTTCAGTTCACAGAGCATTCGGAGCCAAGACCAGAGCCATGTGCCGCCTCCCGGACCAAATCTGTCAGGGACTCCGGCTGCTAGGGCACCTGCTCTGGTGCAGGCGCGTTTTCCTCGAAATGAGCTGCTCTACACCCAAGATCCACCACGTTGCATGCCAGTGAGACAGGATCGGCTGACCGCACGCGGGACGCACACCAGCCCCCCGGAGCCCGAGGAGCCCCAAGCCCATTCCAACTGACTGTTTTGAAACACACAGGCGGCTTCCACCTCGAGGGAGCTGGCTTCTGGAGGGCAAGGCAAACGTGCGAACCTGCGCAGCAAGCTGCGGGCCTCTAAGGGTTCAGGGCGTAGGCGAAAAAGATCAGATGCTGAGTAGATGAGAAGGACCACCATCAGAAGAAGCAAAAGCAGAGGAACAAGTATGACCATGGCCACTATCCTCATGACAGACATGTCGGTGACCGTTCTCACCGGCATCGATTGGCAGACTGCCATCATGATGATCATGGTAGTCGCCACCATCGTCCATCATCGATTGTATCAGCTATCACTTCATCATTGTCAAGCGGGCCCCTGGCCACCGTCATGATGAGGAAAAGACGATGACAACCACCATAACTGCAAGAAGTACCATACCTGCCATAGCCATCATAGTCTCTCACCATCCCAAGACCAAGACAAGTACCGCTCAACGAGCTGTCGTGGCAGTAGGTTTTGTGGCTGCAGGCGAGGGGATTGCCGCTTTGAAGCTCTCACACTCAAAGGTGACGAGTTTTGGAAACGGGGCAGTCTGAAGCGCCTCTACTACCCCTACAAACGAGAAGGAAACGAGGTGTGGCATTCACAACAAGCTGAAAGCCCCTGCACTGGAACCCTCCTCCGAGAAGTTGACACCCCACAACCCCGAACTCTCAACCCTCGAACCTTGGAAATCCTGACATCGACATCATCAAAAGACCGATTACTGAGGAGTAGACAGAGGCCACCCCAACCGCCGCTGCGACTCCTGGCTGCAGGGCAAGGATAAACTAGGGTATAATTTATGACAACTATATAGCAGTACTGTTGCCCCCATAGTACCAGAATTTAGTTAGAACATACCTTGCCCAGTTTGGGTAATAATACCACCAGTCAACCCATTAGACGATTATTCCTATACTCCCCCCTACACTCCACCCAACATATCACTACGACTTCCCCATTATCAATACAAGTATAGGAACAACCAATTACCCATCTATTTCCCAAACTGGGCAAGGGGTTCCTTATAGAATTTGGTTCAGGGTTTGGGGTTAAAGGTATACAACTACGGCATGACGCTAAGGGACACACCCTACTTTCTTGGGAATTCTTCAAGNTTCCTTATAGAATTTGGTTCAGGGTTTGGGGTTAAAGGTATACAACTACGGCATGACGCTAAGGGACACACCCTACTTTCTTGGGAATTCTTCAAGGACCCACTCACCCAAAACGTTCAGAGCACGCTCAGCCCATCCATCCCCAACCCCCTCAACAGAAACTGGACATGGTGTTGTGGGGCCTAGGTCGGGGTCTGAGGCTCATCAAGATTCATCGTCAAGCTTGTTTGTCACAGCCTTGTCACTGCCACCTGCCTTTTGTCAAATAGGAAGGGGGTTCAGCTTTGCTGAAAGGTTCTTGGTGGGACAAGAACACCGCGTCCTGCACGCGGCGGTACCACTACGCACTGCTTCACTGGTCGGGAAGCTTGAGCTTGCGAAAACTCAGAGCTGGGAAACACAGACTCCACCGCAGCTTCAGTTTCCCTTTGTCCACGGCAGCTCTCAGTCATTGAGAGGTCTCTCACAGCGGCAATCATGTCGGCCACATCGGAGACCTCTCTGAGCGCGCGACGGTTTTCCAAAACGAACTTGTGCTTTAAATGAAACAAAGGAAGTTCTTATATTATTGATAGACGCAGTGTTTCATTCTGGCCGTCTGGTTCAAATATCTATAAGTCAAACAGCGGTAATCGTGTAATGAAATTTTCGTTAAACGGTGAAGACAACACTTGGTTAGACCCTCAATCAGCTCGTATTTTCTTTACATTGCAAAATTTAGATCTTGGCGACTATGATAATAAACTTCGCCCTCTGTCACCTGCGTATTCTTTTTTCAGACGAATGCGAATTATTGCTGGTAATCAAGTTGTGGAAGACTTTGATAATTATAACCGAGTTCATCATATGTTCTCTAAAATGATGTCAGCGGGAGCACGAAAAGACGAAGCAAACGAAAGTTTCGGATATAGATATGATGACGAAGTCAGAACATTTATACGCTGACGGTGTAACACCAGAATTAAAGTATGAAGTTAATGGATATAATTGTCAAGGATTTAAAAACAAGATGACAGTTTGTTTTAAACCTTTGTGTGGTCTCTTTTCACAATTTAAGTATTTGCCATTAAAATATATGGGGAGCTTAACAATTGAATTAGAACTCGTAACCAATGCCACTGATTGTATTATTGATTATAGAGATGATACAGCAGACACTGCCGTAGGCAATCGTTTCGTAAATAATGTTAATCCTGCTGACGCGGGACAAGCAAACGCAAGATACAGAAATACCAGTATTGACTGGGAAATTAACAACGCTAGAGTTGTTTGTGATGTTTGCACCCTTGATAATAACTTAAATAATGAATATGTTAAGCATCTTTTGGAAGGAAAAGGACTGCCTATTACTTGTACCACTTATATTACTCAATCGCAAGCACTAGCAGGAAAGGACAATTTTAGCGTTCAAGTCATTCGTTCAGTATCCAAACTCGTTGCGGCGTTCGTTACATTTTATAAGAGTGGAGACCCAAGCACAGGAATTGAATACTGCGATAAAGAGTTCTGCCGTTTCTATCATCCACAACAAGCATCACCACCAATGAATGAAGGAATTTATGACCCTGATTTAGATCTGGAGTTTCAAATCCAACTGGGTTCCCCTGTGCTTCAATTACCGAGTGCTTCTATCATTTACGAAAGGCATTAAATTTACCCATGTTTCATCAACATAGTTTATCAATTGATTTTAAACAGTATAGAGATCGTCAATTTGTTTTCGCTTTTAGCTTTGAAACAGTGCCGGATAGTTCATACACAGGATTAACACCCGCGCAGGCCAGCAAATGTTATTAAAAGTTAAACCTGCTAATGCTTCAACAACTAATACGAATATGCCTGAAAATGTTTATATAACATTACTGTCGGAACAAATATTAGAGATTAAGGATTTAGGTTTAAAAGTTTTTGACTGATTTTAAGATAATCATTACCATCAAGCATATTTAAACCAACATAAAGAAAATTAATAAAAAAAACATTATTTTCTATTTTATTGTTATTAGGAAATGCCATTAACATTGAACAACACAAGCACACTGACAGCCGACAACATTGTTGTAAGCGGAACAAATTTAACAGACTTATACGCCACAAAAACAGAACTCAACGACATAAACAACACAACAGAAGTAACAGCAAATACCGACGCCATAGCAGTTTTAAACACAAAGCAACTACAAAATTTATATTAATGCTATTAACACTGATTTAACTGACAATTATCAAACAAACGTAACATTAAGTAGCACATTTTACAATAAAACGGAGATAGATACAACATTTACCAATTATTATACAGCAGCACAGATAGATACAAATTTATCAACAAACTTTCAAACTAACACACAGCTTCAATCCAACTACTACAATAAAACTGAAATAGACGCTAATAACTGGATAGATGCTACGGCATTAACCCCATATGTTTTAACTTCTACATTAACAACAAATTATTATACAATAGCACAAACACAAGCAAACTATTATGATAAAACATACATAGATGCTAATATCGGTGGAGGGGGATACACAACTACTGAAGTGGATAGTCTACTCGCTTTAAGAGTTCCAGTAAGTGATTTTACAAATAGATTTAGCGCCAATCCTATTATTGATTGTTCGGCCCTACAGTTTTTCATAGCGGTTTGGCATTAAACAACTCAACTATTAATGTATCACCAGTAGCAGGATTATTATTTAGCAATCAGACAGGAGGAGGCGATAAACTAGTAAGTCAATTTAAAAATGCTTCAAATTATACAACTTTACAAGGAAATAAAATTATTGCTAATGCTACAAGTGATGACAGCTTAACAGCATTGGATCTAAATCCATCAGACAGTGTTAAAATACAAAATTTAACATTAGGTGACATTACAGTTCCTACAACAGGTAGCGACATCATAAGAAATTCAGGTGATGCTGATTATACACTGCGTGTTAGAGATACACAAGGCGTGTGGGAGTTTAGGAACAGAAATTTAAGATGTATGAACCCAAGCAATCCAGCAAATGGAACAGAAATGATATTACACGATACAGGANAAATTTAAGATGTATGAACCCAAGCAATCCAGCAAATGGAACAGAAATGATATTACACGATACAGGAGGTGATTACCGTTTAAGAATCGGAAGTCAAACAACAGCGCAGGTGGGTATAGAAGTTCAATATAATTCATCATATTTCTTTAAATGTTGGCGGCGTAAGTAATTTTAACCAAGCAAGAGTAGCGACAGATTTAGAAGTGATAGGTAATTTGAACTTAACAAATATAACAGGAGATATTCAATTACCAACAACGGGCGTGGACATGTTTAGAAATAGTGGAGACTCCAATTATAATTTGAGAGTTAGAGACACACAAGGAGTGTTTGAATTTAAAAATAGAAATTTTAGATGTATGAACCCAAGCAATCCAGCAAATGGGACNTATAATTTGAGAGTTAGAGACACACAAGGAGTGTTTGAATTTAAAAATAGAAATTTTAGATGTATGAACCCAAGCAATCCAGCAAATGGGACAGAGATGATATTGCACGACACAGGAGGGGATTATCGCTTAAGAATAGGAAGCACTACAACAGCAACTGTTGGAATAGGAAGACAATATAACGCATCTTATCATTTAACGGTAGGAGGAACAAGTAATTTCAACGAAACAAGAGTGGAAAACGATGCAACATTTTTAGGGCAACAGTTATTAAGCACTAACGGAAGAATATTTCAAAGAGCNGAGTGGAAAACGATGCAACATTTTTAGGGCAACAGTTATTAAGCACTAACGGAAGAATATTTCAAAGAGCGGACGCTAATAATTCATTAAATGTAATATCAACAGAAGAAATAAATTTTTCTTTACAAAGTGATAGAACAACAGCCCCAACAACAGGAACAATAGCACTTCAACCAAACGACACTAACGGAATTACTATTAACAGAGCCGGTACAAACAATCAGACTTTTAACAGTATAGGAAAAATAACAGCAGAAGTAGATTTAGATATGTGGGGTGGTGTTTATTTTCAACATTCATCAGCAGTAAAGGAAACTTTAAACAGTAGTGATTATGATCTAGATATAAGAAATGGAGAGAGACACAGACAGAGCAATTAATTGTATTATTGGAACGATAGGAAGCACGCCGGAGTTATCATTAAGCGAAGCGAAAGTTACTTTATTAGGTAATTTGGAAATAACTCACGACGATATAACAGGGCAGCAACGAGTATTAATAAATAATCCAGATGACAACGGATGGATAAGATTAAGTAATCATAACTTATCAACATTAGACGCAACAACAACAGGTGTTGATGTTTATGGTGACCTTTCATATACAGGGTCGTTAATTCCTTCATCGGATAAAAGATTAAAGAAAGACATAAAAGAAGTANCAACATTAGACGCAACAACAACAGGTGTTGATGTTTATGGTGACCTTTCATATACAGGGTCGTTAATTCCTTCATCGGATAAAAGATTAAAGAAAGACATAAAAGAAGTAAATAGTAAAAAGCAGTAGAGTTAATAAAGTATATTAAACCGAAAACATATCATTTTAATGATGACAGACAACAGGGTAAATCGTGTATTGGATTTATTGCTAATGATTTTATGGAAACGAAGAAGATGCCAGATGAATGGCAGAATGTAGTAAAAGAAGGAAAAGATGGCTATCTAAAATTTGATTATACAACATGTGTGCCAATTTTATGGAGTGCTTTACAGGCAACAATAAATGAAGTAGATAAATTGAAAAAAGAAGTAAATAAGTTGATGAAGAATAAAAGCGATAGCGATTAATTTAATATAAACTATTGTATATGAGCGATTTTCACTCTGAGTATGCTACCTGTATGGAACTACTTAAGCAAAAAAGCAAAGAAATTTCAGAAACCGATATACTCTTAAGAGCGATGAAAGACTTGATACGTAAATTACAAGCAGAAGAAGAAAAAGTAGAAGCATTGAAAAAGAGGAAAAAATGTCCCTGTTTCGGTTTTACTCACCTTCATTTTTGTAGTCCTAGTTTGTTTTGATAATTAATATTATTTTTGATTAATATTATTAACAACTCTTCTGTATGTTCTTCGCTTGCTTGGTTGTTTAAATATTCTTGATGTTTTTTGGTTCTTTCGTGTCTTGTCTTATTAGCATCGGTGTAAGTGTCACCACATACACAATTGCATAAACGGTTGCGTGTCTGTCTTCTTTCTTCAATATTATCGTTATAATACTTCTTACATTTTGTTAGTATTTCTTCTCTGTTTGCCTCGTATTTCTCTTTCTTTTTGGTATTAATTCTCTCTTTGTTTTCCATATGCCAGTTATGTTTATACTCTTGGATACGGTCGCAGTTCTGATTTGTCCATTCTTGCTTAATTTCGTGTTTCTCTGCGTTTGTTCTAAATGGTATTAATATATTCAAAGCTGGCTTTAACTCTTCTATAAGTTCTCGCTCTCGTCTAGTTGCTTCCAATGAATTATTGAGACACTTTGTTTCAATTAATACCATATCAAAATTATCCCATCCTCTATTATCTCTTATGAACTGGTATATTGGTAAATAATGGTTTTTATCATTGGTATTATTGCAGACGCGTTTATGACAGTTTTTTCTAGTTCTGAAGTCCGTGGTATGACCAAGATAAAAATCCTGAATGTCTAAGTCTTTACAAGCAATTTTGTAAAAATGAGTGTTAGAATACTCTAATTTATTTCGTGGCATTATGTGGTATAAATTTATTAGTCATGATTTGTTTAAGTATGTTCATCAGTATCAATTTCAAACCTTTTTCAAATCTGATAAAGAACATATTACTAACATCTTTAGCATTCGTATTAATGTAGAAAAAGGAATAGGGAGCATCATTTACCGCTTGTTGATACATATCATATAAACTCTTCTTATCTACTAATGCTGAGTTCTCTTCAATAAAGGCATTAACTTCATTCATATTTTTAAGTCTAAAAATGAATAGCGCACTACTATTTAAACGAATTATAGGTGCCAACACATTATATTTCTGAGTGGACAAGATGACGCTTATAGCATTATGACGACCTCTAGTGAAAAGACCGTGAAGGATATTAGAGTAGCGAACAAAGCGTGGATCATCACTAAAATCGTCCACCACTAACAGAATGCTAAATAAATCTTTTTGCTTGTTCTTCTTCTGAAAATCAATTACTTTATGTTGGGTGTCTATGATCTTCTTTAGCGCCACCGGATCGTATTCCTCATAATAAAGCTGTTCTTTTTCGGCATCCACCTTCATTACATCCCTTATGTATTTCTTTACTGTCGACCAAGTGTCATCAACATGAACGCTGGGCGAGAAGATGTAAATTCTCTCCAATGACCCCCTGTAGATTTTTAATATCAAGTTCTGGACAATACTGTCTTACCGCCTGTTGAAGAAGCCACGCATAGCATCCGCGCGGGTAGCTTCGGCATCATATCAAACTTGCTGTTTTTATATTTATATTCGGTATGTCCATCGGTTCTACTTTGGGTATTTCTGCACTCATTAACCAATAAGAGAAAAATATCTTTTAATATAATGGATAGGTATTTAGAAACGATAGAGGAGATTGAAGAAATTGAAAAGATTGTAATACAAGACACCAAGCTTAAAATGTGTTGCACAGCTTCTTTAGAATTGCTTAAGGCAGTTCTTGAGTATTTAAAAAAATCTAAGAAAGGTTAATGAGTAAGAAACAGAAAGAACCAAACGAAGGTGGCTTCCACTTGAACACAGATGGTTTGAATTGCTTACCTTGCAAGTGTAGAAAGAAGACTTTTCACAAAGAAACTAAGATAAACAACGAAGGTAAAACAATCATTGAAGACAGGAGTAGTTGGAAGATGGGGAGAGGAATAACACCCGATGAAAACGACATATTTAAAACTAACTCACAAGATAATGAAGGTGTTGATACAGCGACCACTGGGTGGGGATCACGAAAGCCTACACCGGAAGAGAGATTAGAAAAAGTGGAGGAGGATGTTGAAAGGATAGACAAAGATGTAACTATTTTGAAGAATAATTTAAATATGATGGATTAGTATATAAAAAGCCTTTTACAATGATGTTTGACAGTGTATAGTTCCCCTGCCCAGACGTTCGTGAGAGACTCGCGAGCATTCGCGACATCTAGAAGGTCCCATTGCTCCCGTGTGATGAACAGATTCATAAGCACGCCATAAGAGCGTGGAAATGATATTAGTTAGTAATTAGTTTCATTAAATCTTAGGGAATACAAACGCCTTTTCATAATCTCGCATTATGAAAACATGTTTATAATAATAATAATGCCAGTAAGAGTAAATAAGATATTAGTTGATTTTGAACCGTATACTGAAACAGGTAATGTTGTTACTAGGAAGTGTTATCGTTGTAAGCAAGACAAAAATATTGATTGTTTCAAGCGTTGCTATTACACTGGTAAGCATTCTTATTGTTATGTTAAATACATTGCGACTTGCTCTGAATGCTTAGACAAGTCTGTCAAATAAACCACGATCCAGTAAATCTTAAGAAAATAATATTTCGGAGGAAAATGAGTTAAAGAAATAACATCTTATATATTATCGTGGAAATGAGTGACAGTGAAAATGAGAGTCAGTGTGAATATGAATACGAGATTTAGTTATTTCAATAGATGCGATAAGTGTAACCCAGTTAAGAATATACAGAAAATTTTACTAGATAAGTGCGATATCTTACATAGCTTTAAAAATCAGATCGTAGATTACTATGGTTGTGATAAATGTTGTAAGTTAAGAAATTTGTTTGATGATTA
>BGNK01000139.1:313887-344979 GCA_003297005.1 Symbiodinium sp. clade A Y106
TACACTTGAGTTACATATTGAAATGAAAACAATGTATGAGAACCTAGATACATTTGACTTCTATCAATGGCATCAGGAGAAGAAGAATTATTTCAAAGATGTTTTATGTGGTTATTTTAGTTATTATCAAAGAGTATATCATATATTCCTTGCAATAATATACTACTTACAATACCGAGTAAAAAGGAATAATAATTTACCTTGTGAATATTTAGAAGAAACAACAGAGTTCTTAGATGAGATGATAGTTCAAAATTCCAAATAGATAGTCTCCTCACCAGCATGGTTATAATGTAATTATAATTACAGCATAGTTACAACATGCTTGAAGAATCCGAGAAGATTAAGCAAATGCGAAACCCTTAACCCTAAACCCTGAACCAAATTCTACAAGGAACCCCTTGCCCAGTCTGGCTAATAATACCACCTTGGAGAATATAGATGGGGTAATTGGTTATTCCTATACTTGTATTAATAATGGGGAAGTCGTAGTGATATGTCGGGTGGAGTGTAGGGGGGAGTATAGGAATAATCGTCTAATGGGTTGACTGGTGGTATTATTACCCAAACTGGGCAAGGTATGTTCTAACTAATTATCACCTGCCCCTCTCAACATCCTATGACTAAACCAGATGCATTATCTGCCTAGACGACATCAATACCTCGGCAAACTCTCGCTACCATGGCTCATGCACGTTGCAGCACGGTACTCAGATTATAGGGCTTGTTAATGCTTGGTGTTTGGAAGGCCTGCGCCGAACCTCCTCGACCAGTCAGAGCGGCGCCTTCGCCGGTTCGAAGAAGCTTCAGACAACTTCTGGATTCTGGACGGCTTTGCTCAGGCTTGAGGGTTTGGGGCGTAGCGATTACGGTTTCGGGCTTTTAGGCTTGGGCATCTAGGCTTTGTGAACTTCGCAGCACTGACGCGGCCTGCCCGCCATTCGACCTTGGTGGCGGCCACGATTGGACTCTTGAGAGGACGGCACATGCCAAAGTATCTTTGAGGTGTACTTGCTGATTGGCACGACTTGCGCTGGCTCCCCTGGCGACTACCGTATTCTGTTGCAGTGAAACCCACAAACCGACCCACCTGCACCAGGAAAAAGACAACACTGCAAAGTCCCGCGCCCGGCGGCAGGGTACGACTTTGCCGGCCCATTGCACAAAGCCTCGAGTTGGTGGCGAATCCCTTGCTTCCGTGATCATCTGCCTCATTGGTACTCTGAGTCGTCGCCATCCTCATGATCACAACCACCACCGCTTTCATCGTCGTCGCTGTCGTGGTCATCACTACCATCATCAGCATACTCACAAGTTTCTTATCCTGTTTCGTGGACTCGTCGGCGCAACCATGCCCATGATCATAGTGGGGTTTTGGTGGTTTTTGGTGTCTTTATTTTCTTCGCTTTACCGCTCGAAAGCGAGACATAGAGTTTCTCTTTTTTGTTCGTTGGAGTAGCAAGAGGGATGTTTAGGAGGGAGTTGAAGGGGCTGAAGCGGGGTTGGGGTTAGGGTTCAACACTAACCCTTCAAACTTACCTCATCACTATCAGCATCAGCAACATCATCATCATCAACATCATCATCATCATCACCGTCATGGTCTGCTTGAAGACTACTGGGCCACCAGGAATAAGAACATGGTATGCATGTCGTATGCTTAGTCTGCGAAACAGAGTGCCCAGTGCGGAGAGTCCGGATTCGGCCATCGACAGTCCGGATGGAGGAGGGTGACGACTGAATACCCAAAACATGCCCGAAGTCCAGGCAGTGACCGATTGGGCTCTAAAGCAAAGTGGAGCGAGTTTCCGAAGGTCCTGAAAACATGCATATTTATATTTATATTATAATATACTATAGTATATTATATTATATATATAAAAGCGCTTTGGCGCCAAATCTTACAAGGGCTCCAAGTTGAAGGCTTCGGAATTCAGGCTTGACCTTACCAGCGAAAGAATCAGCGGCGATGGTAACTGCGATCACGGACAGACGTGCACCCCGCAGCAAAATTCAAAGCCGGAGGCCCTCATGACCCCTCGTGCACAGGCCGCCGGCTTTTGTAGCGAAGGTCCGTCGTCCACAACAGCGAGGCAGGCGTGAGCCGAGAAAAGGGGCGATGTCAAGACAACATCGCAACAAACACCCATCGCTCACGACTCCTGTCCATGATCTAGCAGAGCGAACCGCTTCGTGACCCTAAGGTCTCCGCCATCGTCGGCACAATGCACTGCTGCGGACCCTGTAGCATCATTTCCGTGGCAGCGCAAGACCTCTGGGATCTGGCACGACCCGTGATGGGTGTCCATCCGGTCATTCATGTGTCGTCGATGCTGCCGAACTATGGCAAGCATAAGCTTAACAGCTTAGCAGTCACCATTCAGGCGAGGCTTGCACTGACTTGGGGCCCGAGGCCCAGGAGGCCCAGGAGAGCAGGCGCTGTCCTCTTCGAAGACGTGACTGTACAAAGCCGCTCCCTCAGGCAGGCTGGATTGGTGGCAAGATCTCACGAGGCTCTCGCGCCCAAGTGGCACACGCCCCATGACTTGCCGTGATTTGCAGATACCCTCGTACCTCAACTCCGTTGAAGCACGGGCTTCAACTCGAAGTCCACTAATTGAACCGCAAGCCATGTTTACGCTTCGACCTTCGTCAACTGAACGCCGGTGCCCCTCAGAAGCACAAGCCCTGTCTCTGGTGACTCCAACTTGACCTCAGTCAGGGAAGGGCGGCTCATTCAGCAGCACCCGAATCACCCGAATGAACCTGGGAGTAAGTAGCCAGGTTGTCGCAGGACCAAGGAGCATCAGACGGAGTAAAGTTTGTGTGGTTCCTCACGATTCTGATACACAAGGCGTTGAGACTCCAGTCTTCCCAAGGCATGACCGGGACAGACCGGGACACAGCAGAAGCCGATACTGGGGATGCCACGTCCGTTGGTCGGGCACTCCCAAAGTCGTGTCAGTGATGTGGACTGCAAGGACCCTAAACCTCGAACTGTAGAATCCCAGCCAGGGTGCCCCCAGGACGGCATCGCAGCCGGCGTTTGCAGCTTGTGCTTCGAGGCAGGCACGGGCCTTGGCAGTCTTTACGACTCTGTGTTTGGGCTGCGATCTTTTCTGAAATTGCCCTTCAGTCGCACTTCCTTTTCACTTGAGAGCTATTTTGATGTACAGTCTGGGACAAAAGAGTCGGCAGGCACAGGCCTTGGCAGTCTTTGCGAGTCTGTGTTTGGGCTGCGATCGTTTCTGAATTTGTTTGCGCGACCCTTCAATCGCACTTCCTTTAAACTTGACCTACTTTGTTGTACAGTCTGGGACAAGAGTCGGGTTGTATGCCATGTTCACGCAAGTGAAATGAAAGTCAGCCTGTCATAAAATGAGCAGGACCCTCTTCTCCGTGACATGACACCGCCTGGAGCTTTGCCATGACCTGATGCATACGAATACAAAAAGGCGAAACCCTTAAGCTCCTGAGCCCCAAAACCCCCGGAGCCCCCCAAGCTCAAGCCCAAGCCCAATTCTCAATCCCACTCTAAGCTGCAGCCAGGGACTGCCTCGAGCGCTTCATGGTCTATGGAGGCCGCCGCCTGGGATGTGGGTGTGTTCGGATTTAACGCCTCGGGGTTTCGCGTGCGGAGCTTGGCTAGGGTAGTTGTTTACGAATTCCCCTGCTTCCCCGACGCCTGGACACTGAAGGCGGTTATCCTGGAGCTGATGCCGGCGCCTGGCATGCATGGGGCCGACTCAACTTGCAATGCGAGCGCTCATTGCTGCTTGTTGCTGGCAGTGTGGCAGTCTACGTATTGATTTGGAATGTCTAGGCTAGTCTGGGGTCCTGCTAGAAAGCATATACATACTGTACAACCTGCACACTTCCAGCTTTTCTGAGGAAGCATAGGACCGAAGAACCTTGAGACCATCATGCAACTCGAAACAGAGGCTTGGCAACAGAGAATTCCCAAGGAACGCCTGAGAAGACTCCGATCGTATGCGCCACTGCGTATCCTCGACAAGCCAGAAGACGGTTGCTTTCAATTCGAGCTTTCTTGTGACGACTTCCAGGAAACCCCGACCGTCCATTACCACATCTCGACAACACAGCCGGTTGATAAATGCAAGTGAAAGACCCATCAGGCATCAAACAAACACCGAAAAGGAGGCATGACTGCACTTCTCGCGGTCAAGCCACCATTTGAAAAATCCCGGACCTCAGATTCTGAAGCCTGGATCCTAGACTCAGGAACGCCTCCAAGCTAGAACCTCCCAGCAAAGCAAAGGCTGCACCCCATCAAGTGCCAAAGCCTCAAAGGCCAGAAAAAGCTCACAAGAACCCCCAAACACCATCGCCCGGGACACGGGGTCTGAAGGCCCTCAGATCATCTCAGATCTAAGGCCCGCGTCCTGCGGGTGGTGCCCGAGAGTTCGAGAGGAAGAAGCTGCGGCCCGAGCCGAGACTCGAGGGAGGAGGGGCTCCTGCTTGGGCTTGTTTCAGTTTAGGGCTTGAAAGCCTTAGTTTAAAGTTCAAGGCTTCAGGGCTTCGAGGTTTTCGGGGGTTGAAGGTTTTTGAAACCTGGGTTGAAGTGGTTGGAACCCTGAGGCCCCACGGGGCTTGCGCAATTGACGGCTTGAGGGGCCTCCAGTGCTCTGGACCTGTGGTTTAGCTAAGCTTGAGAAGTCTGTGACGGAGCAGACAAAAGGGGCAGAAGCCGAAGACTCCAAGCCCCAAGCCCTAAAGCTTGAGTTCCAAAGCCTGAACCCGAAACCTTCCAAAAATGCTACACCTGGAGCCCTGAGAAACCCCCCAAAATCCTCGAGTCAAACCCGATTCAACCCCAGTAAACTCCGAAAACCTTCTGAGTATTATCATTCTCATCAATACTACTACTACTGCAACTACTACTATTACTACTATTGCAATGACTATTTCTATTGCTACTGCGACTATTACTACGATTACTACCATTGCTACGGTTACTACGATTACTACTAGTACTACTATTGCTACTATTGCTACGACTACTACTATTACTACTCTTACTACAATTACTACAATTACTACAAATAACCACAATTGCTACAATTACTGCTCTTTCTGCTCTTCCAAGTCTAACTACTCTTGCTACTCTTACTATTCTTGCTACTCTTGCTAATCTTACTAGTCTTGCTACTCCTACTACTCTTACTCTTACTATTCCTATAACTAAAGCTATTGCTAGTCCTATTCCTATTGCTATTAATATTGCTATTACTATAACTATTGCTATTACTATTACTGTTACTGTTACTGTTACTATTACTGTTACTATGACTATTACTATGACTATTACTATGACAATTACCATCACTATCACCACTACTATTACTACGACTACGACTATGACTATGATTATTTCTATGAATATGACTATTACTATTTCCATTACTAGTACCATTACTACCACTATTATTGCTATCATGCTTATGGTTATTCATGCTATTAACAAATATCGGCTCCTGGCTTCTGGGACAAGAGGACGGCGGTGCCGACGAGGCAGCTGCTTCGGTGGTCGTCCTCGGGACTTTGCTACCGTGGCCGTCGGAAAGACTTCGTAGGGGTGCTTTATTGAAGCGGATCCTAACATGCAGGGTAAGCTATTCAGGGTATGCACGAGAGAATGGTGTTCGTCCACTGTTCTTTTTCATGCAGCATTCTATGGTACTACATCTTGCGAAAATGTGCGCATGTAACGAAGACTGTGCAGGGGCTGCAGAACACTATGGCAAGCCCCACTTAACGCGACACGCGACTAAGTTTCTGCGCAGCAGCATGAGTTGGAGATTGAGGGTTCTCCAGGATCTGGGCTAGAACATCACTAGCAGGGAGGCGGGGGAGCGTAAAGATTGACAACCATGTGAACTCGTGTGCGAGCTCGACCTTGGGTTTCCCAAATCGACACCGAGCCCGGCTCAGGATCACACCAGGAAGAACAAAAGCAGAAAAACATGGCTGCCAAGACAAGGCGTCATCATGTGTCCACTTGATGCCCATGACCCCGTTGGCACCCATCTGCTGCGCCTCACAAGGCAGCAGCTGTTACGATTACAAGAAGACTCTGGGACGAGTCCACAAACCGGTCAGGCTGCAATATCGAAAAATACACACCACGTGGGACAACTTACGCATCTCTTCTGGAACAACTCTTTCCTCTCCTCTTCAGTGACTCCGGCCCCAACCGAGGCCAGGCCAAGGCGGACAACGCCAAGCATGCACAACTGCGATGACGTTGATCTCTATGATGACGATAATAGCGATGACGTGATGATGTTGATGATGATGAAGAAGAAGAAGAAGACGGTGATGATATGAGGATGAAGATGAGGATGAGGATGTCGATGGTGAAGATGAAAACCTGAAGTTACTAAAGCTTATGGCGACGAAGGTGACGACAGCGATTATGACATCATGTATGCATGAAGACTGAGCGAATCGACGAGCCGAAAACACGAACACGATGACAAGCAGGATTGTAAATTGTGAGGACAACGATGGGAAAAGCAACCTGCTGCAACCATAAGCCGGAATAGAAGTGGTAGCAACGAAATAGGAGTAGTAGAAGCAGTGCTACAATAGTGGCGACAGAAGTAGTCGTCCTCGTCGTTGTCGTCTACGTCGACCAGAAAGACGACGACGAGTAATTACGCCTCCTCCTCTTCTCCCCCCAGCTGCTGCTGGTCCAACAACAACAACTACTTCCTTCCTGCCCAATCGCACACATCTGTCGATGTCCGGCGTCGTCTCGTTCAGGCCGTAAGCCCGGCCATCACAGTGGACAGCATGAGGTCTTATTAAACATGAACGATGAACGCACGTCCGAGCCACAGCTCCAAGCAATGTGCTGTTTCTGCATCGCCCCTTTGGGGCCAAGCATGCAGAAAAGAGAATGTTTCAGCAGTCCAAAGCCATTCACGATCGAAATGATAGCATTGGTTCAAGACGGTGTGTTACCAGTACCAGTACCAGCACCAGCACCAGCACCAGCACGAGTACCAGTATCAGTACTACTACTACTACTACTACTACGACTACTACTACTACTACTACTGTACTACTACTACTACTACTACTACTACTACTGTACTACTACTACTACTACTACTACTACTACTACTACTACTGCTACTACTACGACTACTACTACGACTACTACTACCACTGCTAGCACCACTACCACTACCACCGCCACTACTCCTCCTGCTTCTGCTATTGCTTTGAAAACGGTTTCTGCAGATAACATCATCCACAACGAGTAGTCCAGAACAGACACACAGACTTGCCTGCACTATCAGGCTGTTCACAGCAGCGGAGAAGGTCTCCTGCTCCTCGGATTGAGGGTTGCAACTTCGAGACTACCTTCGCCATGTGCTAAATCCCATGGGGCTCGACCGATCCTAGCTCCGGAAGCACGGCACTTAAAGATGGGTATAACGAGCTGAGTACCCAAAGCAAACCTCATCTACCATGTTAGTAGCAGCACTGCCGTTCGCCATTGCGACCTGTTCATCTGGCATCAGTCATGATGCTTTGACTGATATGAACACAGCATCATTGTCATCATCCGTCACGTTGCGGTGGCTATGCTTGTCCTGCTCTTTGCTAGCATCGTCCCTGGTACCACTGTCGCTGCTGTTCCTGCTAGAACAGTGCCTGGGCAGCAAAGGCTCACCCTCGGCATCTCGTCGCTTGTTTGCAAGCACGCCGAAGCCTGCCCATCTCCACTGCCTGCCCGGAAAGGTTCAAACAGGGCTTGGGGCCTGGTTTGGGGGTTGAGGCTTTGAGGTCCAGGGTGGATTTCTTCAGACATGGTCTGACACAGATGGTGGTCTTCCTTAAGCAGGCTCGAGGTCTTAGCTTGAAGCTTGCATCTCTGGCCGAAGCGGGGTTCAACTGAATCCCGGGGACGAAAAGGTTGAAAGCCCCGAACCTAAACCTGAAGCTGAAGCTGGAGACCCACAAGATCAGGCGTGGTTTGCAGCTTGGGCTTTCATGTGGTCACAAGACTCCAGACGTGGTTTGCTACATCGTAAATAAAGGTCGGCTAGACTCTTTTCTATTCCTTGCTATGCTGTGGCATCTTGAAGATCTGCTCGTGACCGCATGCATGCGCATGTCCGGTTGCGTACTTAGCTTTGCTAATTGTGCCACCCTATGCTACTGTGTGCTTTTGCATGATCATGAGTGCTAGTTTCTTCCAAAGTGTCCTGCGGTTTCCTGCGTTTTCGCGTGTGGCACGTTCCGGCACAAAAACTCGAAACCGCAACTTCAAAAGCAGCATCTCTGGGTCCAATCATGCTGAAAGCAAGCAGCAACTGTTGTCCTTTGTGGCAGCTTTCCTGCAGTGTCGCAACAAGTATGCCGATCGGTGCTAAACCGACGGGTTTACAGGACCCCTCGCAAAGCCCGAAGGCACAAACACTAACCCTCACCCAAAACTCAACACACTACCCTCGATGCTTGAACCCTAGCATTCCCACAGCCCAATCCCCTAAGCCCTCGCCTGTAGCCCACACTGCACACCAGTCCAAGCACTGATGAGACCTCGGAAAGGAAGCAGCTGCGAGGCTTCTGCTTATGGCTTCGGGCTTCGGGCTTGGAGACTAGGTCGAGTTTCGCTTTCAGGATTGACGGTTACGTCAGACTAAGGCGTGCTCTCACAAGCTTGGGCTTCGGGGCCTAGGCCTAGGCCTAGGCGAGGTCAAGCCTTTCGTTCTAAGAAGCTTCAGAACACAGCTGCTGGGCTCTAGCCTCGCGGCTGGAGCGAAAAACTCGCACACAGTCGCATGCGACCCTGCTGCATTCAACTGCATTCAAAAGCTGCAGGCAGTGCAAGTTAAACCACTGTGGCACTGAGATGTGGTCGAACCTCGAGATCAACTCTGACATTGGCTACAGGAGGATACTGCAAATCTCACTCTAGCATCCAACCTGGAAAGTTGCAGGATGACCAGAGGCAGGGCAAGAGGGCAAGACAAGAGGCATTCCAAGCAATCTGCAAGGGTTCCCAAGCCCCTCCAAGCTCCCCCTCTCTCACCAAAGTGCGCAGAGGTGCTTCGCCGGACTCTGCCTGACAGAGCCAGAGCTGGGATGAAGATACGGCCCGGCTGGTAGAGGCAATTCGTCGCAGAAGTTATGATTCCACCAAGTGTTGTCGGAAAATCTTGCCGGCCAGTCGCATCGCCGACACCTCGACCCGGGAGTGATGATACCTGGTCGTGCCGTAACGTTGAGCGGTCATAGCCAGCCGCTGACTGTTTTGGTGCACCCCTTGCCTTGCAAGAGGGACTGGTCTAATTCCCAACCATTTCTGGGTGAAGCAGCGTGTATGAATCATCTTACAACATGACATACCCACATTGGCGAGCTACATCACAGGTGACACTTCTGGAAGGTTCGATGCAGAAGGCTCTACCTGCCTCCGGAGCTCGCTGCTAGAGGCAACGAGACTCAAGCATGACCAAAACGAAGGCCAAGAAGCGGGATTTGATCCACCGCCTCCTGGAACTGCGAGAGGCGGACAGCAGTGCCCTGTCCGGCAGAATCAGCAAATCTTCTTCTGAACATAGCTTTCAGGCTCCCAGAAGCCGTGAAAGAGCTCAGGCCCACTGCATATGTTTTGTGCAAGCTTACGTCAGCAAAAACCGTAACAACATAGGATACAGATAGTCAGAAAGGTTCAGCAAGAAAGCGCATACTATGTTATGCTAGCAAGAGGGTGCAGATGTAGGTACATACATGCACATGCACTACTGGTTGCATACAAAGTAGAATACAGTTCTCATGTGCATAAATATGAAAGAAAACTTGAAGGTCATCGCCGTCAACAAAATCATCAATATCGCCATCAGCAGATCATGAATCGTGATTGCTAACAAGCAAAAGAACTGGCAACAGTAGAAAGAGCACTGATGAGAACAATCAGAACGGCTTCGAGGTTCGAAGCTCGAGGGCCAATGCTTGAAAGTCACAGTTTTGGGTTCAATGCTCCTGCTGGAACGCTCCATTGCAGTATGCTTCTAATCCCTCTCGCTCCTCGCTGGCAATCTTTTACCAAACCTCATCTGGGCACGAACTTCACCCAGCCCCAGCAGTTCGAGATACGGATGTGCGAAGACTGCATGCAATCGCTTCATGGTAACGTGCACACTATCAAAGCCCAACCCTATTGGACGGCAAAGGCCCGGGTCCGCCTCCTGAAGTTAGGGATGAAAGAGAAACCTTGAGACTTAATCCTTGAACCCATCGCTGGGATTCCCGGAAGCCATCTCCTGAAGGACTCGTTGAAAGCGGGCCTTCAGCACGCACATGAAGCGGGAGCAGTTCCAAACGCTCAGGGCCTGCACAGGCTCTGAGGCATCTGGCACATCTACGAGCCTAGGAGTGTTCGTGGCAGCTCCAGGAGTCTGACGATGACACACAGAAACAGAGCAATAAAGATGGCTTAAGACTCTGAGGCGTAATTTGAGGTTTTTAGACTGCTTGAAGCTCAAGCTGCATAGCTGACGGCTCCGCAGGAAACTAAGTACCCATCAAGCTCCAAGCCGAAGAGCCCGCAGGCTGTACGGACGGATGGGATGGGGTGGGGTGGGATCATCAACAAGCCTCCAGCAACAGTTCGAGGTACCCTGGCTGGCCAACCCATGTAGGCAGCTGACTGCGGCAGCTGTGGCCTCGATCTTCACACCCAGGACGCCATGGGCTCCCAAGGAGGTGGCGGCAGCCTTGCAACAGGCGTTCACAGGGAAGGCTTGAGAATTCGGGTGTCGCATGGCTTCGCAGCTTTGGGGTTTTGCAGGCATTCTGATTCGGAGCTGGCGACTGACACATCGGAAAAGTTCGTCAGTCCGTAACCCCAAACTCGATTCGGATGCGAACCTCGCCTGCAGTTTGGCCATCGCCTGCTGGAGGGCAGCCAGCTCACCCATGGCAGTCCTAACACGATTGGTGTCTTGCATTGTCACTTTGTCGTTGCTCTGCAGGAATGTATTCAATTCTTGTTGCAGACTAGATGCCAGAACTGATGCCATAGGTGAGAACAATCCATAAGGTGATAATGATAATCACAACGTCACGACGATGATAGTAAGAGTGATGATACAGAAACTGGTCATGCTGACGACGATGATGGCAGTGATCCCAACGGCCATGACATGACGACGAGGATGCTGCAGGAAGGAGACGGGCAGGGAAGGAGGAGGAGGAGGAGGACGACGACGATGACGCTCGGTGGCGAAAACGAAGATGCAGCACTGGCAAGAAAGGTCCTCTGGTTCAACCGCGAGTAACCCCCACGGCCGTAGTCACGGTACGGACTCAGGGCAGCCGCGGCCACGACGCCTCGGTAGGGAAGCATGGAGGGAGCGGCGATTTGAGGCTAGGCTCAATGTTTTTTCGGGTCCTCGAGATGCTTCCGGTCACAAAGATCAGGTACCTAACGTGTAGATACAGAAAGCTGCCGGATTTTTAGCACTATCACGAGATTGCTTGGGTCCTTTCCCTCAGGTTCTGTTGACACCATGTTGTGCCCAGACGCTAAACGACCCTGAGGTGAGCCCGACTGATGTGTTTCCAGGCTGCATGGCCCAAGTGCAACATCTTCACGCACGGACACAACTGACGAGCCGCTGATTGATGAAAACTGATGAAATCAAGGCCTTCTGTCTTGAATCGCTACAGCACTAGTCGCTTCGTTTCTCCCATTTTCTTCCTTTGGGGTTTCGGGTCTCGTCGTATGACTGGTGATGCAAAATGGAGCCCTTCCGTCATCGAGCTCCTGTTGAAAACTACGCGACCTATTCTGCCCTCGTTTTCTCTCAGGTTGGGGCTTTGACACAACAGGTCTGTAGAATGCCATTGATGTGGGTAGTTTCTCGGCCTTCAAAACACAGACCCCGAAGAGTACGGTGGGTTTCGAAAGAACCGCTGCAGCAACAAAACCACCAGTACACCCGACGTCCCATCCCTAAATCTGAAACCCTTAACCCTACATTCCAAAGTCTGTGTATTCGCAGAGGCATACACTGGGTCTCAGAAAACCCTCTCGGACTCAGAAATCGGGCGCCCGACCCAACACCGAAGAGATGGCGAAGCCTTCAGGAGGGCTCCTTGCCATCCGATCCGACTTTGAGGGCTTAAGGCTTAGGCTTTGGGGCATTCGGGGCTTATGGTTCATAGAGGGTGGCTTTGCTTGTTGTGAGGGCTTCGGGCTTGGGACCTCGCGGGACCTAGCAGGGTGTTAGGCCTGTTTCAATTTAAGCCTGGTATGTGTGTGTTTTTTCGAGCCGGCGACGGCACTTTTAGGCTTCTGGGTGTGGCGTTGTGAAGACAGTTTGTTGTTGAACGAACATTCCGGACCGCAGCCATTTCCCGTTTTGACCTGGCAGCTGTGGCAGCAACATGCTCTGAAGCACCGAAGCCCATATCCAAATCCGAGGCGCCGAACTCTAAACCCGAAACCCGAGACCAGATGTGAGTCCAAAGCAAATCCGAAGAAACGACGGCTCCGCAGCGTGGAGCACACGGCCGGTATCGGAGGAGGAAGCTCGGCGAAGATCCTCGCAGGACTGGGTGATGTAGGGGCCGGTATAATTAGTATACGGCCCATATTGTACAAAAGTTATAATAAGGAACCCCCCAAAATGGTGTAAGGAATTAAGGCCCCTATAGTGGGTCTTGTTCAGGGTTCTCTTTTTCTTGCATGCTTCTTTCAGGGTGCTGCAAACTGTTCGAGTTTCGGAGTTCCCGAGTTTAGGTTTGGGGTTATTCGGAGTTTAGGGTGTAGTGGCTTAGGTATCTGGCTCCAGGTTGTCTGGTGAGGGTTGGGGATCTGGGGGGTGGTTATGAGCATCTTGGGTTCCAGGGGCGTGTTGAGCTTGAGAGCTGTAGGCTGGGGCCTGGGCTGGGCTCTGGAAATTGGGGTTTGAGGGTGGAGCCATGATCTAGCGCCCAGCCCTGCAATGGCACCCTCCAATTGCAGCCTTTGAAGGATCCGGTTTTCATGTCCCACATCATGATCAATAGACATCTCCTTTCACCAACGGTACACCCAAAGCCTCCCAGCAGAAATTCGATTCTGTGCTCCCGAGACATGGCCAGGAGGTGAGGGTTCTATGCCCCCTGGACGCCGGCTCGTGTCCTGCTGCCGGGCTCCTTGCCAAGAACAACCTCGCTGCAAAGCCAGTCGAAAACCGCAAACCCTAAACCCTAAACCCCAAACCCCAAAGCCTAAACCCTGGGTTTGGGGCCCTGAGAGCTGCTGTCGATCTTGAACCCCGACCGGCAAGGCTTTCCTATCCTCCCACTTCCTGAGTTTAGGGCTCCCGGTCTTTCGGCCTCTGAATCCTCGCAAGCACAACAAGCCCTCGGAGATTAAAAAACAAAAACACGTAAACAAAATACATCCTCAACCAAACGCGGCCGAAATGGCCGCAGTGCCCACCGCTTGGGAGACAAATCGATTGTCGTCGTGCATCCATTTCACCTCGGCTCACAGTATTTAGTATTAACGTTTGTATGGTCTGGCCAGGGCGGAGTGTGAAGGAGCTTCCAAAGCAAAATCAGATCTGGAGGAAGAAAGCCCTGTCCAACAGAAACCCTTGTCTAAGGCGATACCTTGTCCAGCAAAAACCACATCTGCTGGACCGTGCCATGTGATATGCGGCAGGGACAGTGTCGTGAAGTCGTGAAGAGCCATGCGCTTGCATTGCTACGACATAGCTTCTGATTTTGGGTGTGTGAATGACACAGCATATCATGTTGATCAAGAAGATCACTCGCATCAAGGGCATCAGAAGGTACATAACTGTCAGAATGCGCCGCTCTTGCCTCGAAGATGCTCAAGAATGCTAAAGAAAGGAGCTTCAAAGCTCAGCTCATGCCTCACGCGCAGCCTCCTCTACTTGTACAGCGCGCGTTATGCCCGGACTCAAGCTTCATCGGAGGGCTTCGGCATGCATGTGTTAAAGGCGGTTTCAAAACCGGGCGTGATTTACAACATGTGTGCAAGAGCTGCTCGGAACAGTCACTTTGCGCCCTCCCATAACCATGACATGCGGGCATGTGCTTTTCAAGCGGATTCAGCGTGCAAAGCTTCGAAAATGTCCGGGGTGTTTGTCAAACATGCGACGCCAGTGGTTTCCATGAGCGCGCCCATTTCAGCGCTACCGTCTTCAAACATGGTTCAGGCCACCCCGCATTTTCCAAAGGCTGAAACATGACGGAATGCACCTTTGCTATGGATTCAATGCTCTGAAATCATGCGCGGCAGAGCGTTCCGATGATCACACTCTTCAGCTGGGACTTTGGGGCCCAACTATGCCATGGTTTACGCCTCTGGCAATCCAGTGTGTAATCATCTGTAGAATTGGGAGTTAGCCTCAGAGAACTGTCAGTCCATTGGTCTTGAGACCAACAAAGACGTTGACATCGCTTTGTTCGATGGTCATGGTAGCTGGACCAACTTTGTGCAAGTTCCGGCGTATCCATGAGCATCAGGGGCCATGCCGTGCTCCCGTGAGAACTTGAACAAGCGCAAGATGGCACCGCTGAGCACGTCTCCCATGGGAGCACCTCTGAGTTCCCTGCCCACATACCCGGGGATAACAACATAGTTTGTAGAAGAAAAACTTTGCAAGACGAGGTTCACGTTGTCGAAAGACACCACAACATGCTGAGGCTGCTCGAATTTCCCCAATCTTGCTTGGCCGTTACCAGCTTTGATAGGTACCGTGATGAACGATACCCCTTGATCGCGCCAGATTTTTGAAACCTGCTGCCAAATCCTGGGGGCGTCACTACATGGACAAAGGTGGAAACAGTCGCTCTGTCAGCTGATTCCGTCCAATGCATGAAGCCATCAGGATCCATCAGGGTATCTATCCGACAATGCCTTGTTGAAAAGCTGACTCAAAACTATTACCTCTTGAACAGACCTGCAATCACTCCACAGATCGCGCGGGAGCTCATCAAGAGCAGCATCGATACAGCGGCAAATAATGGAGTGCAGTGTTTCGTGGTGTCTTGCGTTTGCCAATGATAAGGCGCCACGCTTTCCACATGGGAAGCTAGCGCGGAATTCCGAGCTGCCACTCGAATTTACGGGCACGTCGCAACTCAGCCGGTTGAAGGGCGCTGCGAATGTAGGGTATGCGGGCCATGTCGCTGGTGATCCGCTCCACTTGGGAAGGGCGTTCGTAAACCATCCAGGTAAAATCTGTGGGCTTCGGTGATGTTCCGATGTCGAGCATCTTCTTGGCGAAGTGCCTCACCAGCGTAGGGCAAAAAGCTCCGAGGCTGGTGGTTTTGTGATTTGTGGTCAAAATACTGGACACAGAAACCTTCAAGAAATCGCTTTGCAGAGCGAATATCTTGCGAGGAGATGGGGAAACCTTTGGCGGTGTCACCCATGACTTCCAGCAGCTGATGTCCCGCGCTAGCGGCGATGTCTTCCAATGCCACATCATAGGACTTGATTGCGGCATCGGCGCTGTAAGGACCGGAGATTGTCCCGGAGGGATGCAAAGATCTGGGTACGGGTCGGGGGGAGTGTGATGGATGCTGGTTGGGTGGCGAGGTGTTGTAGTGCATGCGGCCATGGCATCAGCGATTGGGGCGTTGCGACATGGAAATTGCCCTCAAGGACAACGCCGTTCCATCCCTCCACCTGTCTAGACAGGCAATCGCAAGTGCCGGCATGCGTTTGGCTTGCCATGGTTGGCAGTTTGTCTGCAGTGGAAAGGCACTAGGTCAAAGATGCGGTTCGCTTCCAGTGGAACACTAAACGGGCATGTCTCAAGACAGGCACTGGTGTCCCGTGGGTTCTCCAATGGTGTAGCAGACGTTTGACAGAAGTGAGAACAATCTGCCGTGCCCAAGCGGAACCTATCCAGGGCATCGAGCGCCGGATAATGGTGATTGGAAAGACCAAATCCCGCCGCACAAGGCAGATTTTTGCAAGATGGCCAAACCGCGTCTGCGGCGCCAGCCTTCCTCGCAATTGCTGATGCGATGTGCTACGTACTGCCACGAGCTGGGTGACAGGCGCCAGGCTGTTGATGTGCACTGCTGGTAAACGGCAAACTGGTGGCCTGAAAGCGCGGATGCTATGTGCTGTAGGCCGGATTTCCATGCGTGCTGGTCCCGTCGTGTGTGCCGGGGCTTGGGACTCACGCCCGTAACTGGCCTAAGGCGCTTGAAAGCGCGAGTGCGTTCAAAAATCCTTGCCCTCGGTTTCGAAATCACGTTCAATGTCGAAAAAAAGTTGTTGAGTCGCTCCCCGTATGGCAGGCAGACGTAACACATGCTCGGACGCACGCCTGTAAATGTTGTCAGTTTCCCCGATGTATATGAATGGGCCAACAGAAGTAAAAACAGGGAACACAAGGGTGATCCAATAAACAACGGAATTTTGCCAAAGTTTGTCCCAATCATGGGACCAAGGGTGCTGGCCAGCATGGCGCGCGTGTGGATTTTGCGGCAAGTCGGATAAACCAAACGCCAGCTAGAACACGCATGATCACTTCTATGCCGGCCGCGCGGCCGCCACCCTCGTTCAAAAACCAGAAGTATAAAAACATAAGTAGATGAATCGCCGCACTGCAGCATTCTGCCACCGCGGCGCTTGCGGGTATGTCTTCTAGTCAGGGCGGGTTGGACGTCATGTCCGATGCTCGCAACCGAGCCAGCAATGTAGGCAAAAGGTTGTCACCAGGGGTGGCGTTAATATTCAACGCCTTGCACAGGGATGTGGGATGCTAGCCTGGCTTGCTTGTGGGTCGTATGTTCTGTAGGAGCTTTGTGTACTTTTTCAAGCACACGTCGTATGTTGTCTGGTAAGTGTCGCTCATGGCAGCCATATTGGGAAGATTCGCAATGGCCTGGGATGGTTTCTGCTTCGATGGAAACCTGTTGCGCTTGGACACCTCGATTGACAATGCAGTGCGATTGGCTGTGTCGGTCCAACTCGTTGTCTCACGCACTCTGCAAAGTCCTGCTGTGGCTCATGTTTGCCGGGGAGGTGGAGGGAGGCGACTTGGCCATGTTGGCGAGGCCACGCAGTCCTTTGGTGGGAGAGGTGTGTGAATCATGATGTCGCTGGTGCTTGTCAGGTGTGCGGGCATCACAGGAGCGTGTATGTGCAAGTGTACCTCCCGGCTCGTGCTGTTCGCGTGTACTTTTGTCAATGCAACGTGAAGGGTTGGACTGGCTTTCAGGCTTTTCTGGGCAATGCTTGACTCAATAGTAGCTTTCCACTTTACGGGGTTGGTGCTTGCTAGGGGGATCGCCAGGAAGAGGTCCCAAAACCTTCGACAGGTCTCTCGTGACATGGGAGTCATGGTCCAAGATTCGTCGTGCCAGTGATCTCCCTGGGATGGGGAGCTCAGTTGGAAGCATCGTTCTTGGCGGAGCTCATTCATTTTACGACACATGGACTTCCGCTTTTGGTCATCGCGGATGTTGTCAATATCAACCCGGATGCCTAGCGGGGCGCCGTAGGCGACTTTCTGTGACTCGGTTGGGACACTGTGCCATATGCTTGCAAACTGCGCGGGCTGTAGGAGCCGGATACACTCAAGTGTGAATCTGGAGAATGCATGAGGACCAGGTTCAGCGATCAATCGCCGCGGGTCCGGTGCTGTGGCAGCGGCCATGGTAACGGGGGTATTCGTGCGATTGGACGTGCCGGTCCGGTTGGGTTTGGCGGTGGCGGGGCGGGGATCTCGATCTGTCGCGGCGCATCCTGCGATGTGTTGTGTCTCCATGCCAAGAACCTGGTGGTTTCTCTGACCGTTCCCAATGCCCCGCATCGGGATCGGACCGTCTGCGGTCGTACGGAAGGTTCATGGCTGTTGTGGCTCACTGCGTTGCTTGACCCGGCAGGCTGCACTCGAATACAACATGCGATATGAACAGCATGCGAACATGCAATCAAGCTTATTTCCGCTACGAAGCCGAACATGCTTGTGATCAATGCATTGTGCAAGACATGCACGTTTCAGAGCATGGACCATGCGAACATGCAATCAAGCGTATTTCCGCTACAAAGCAGAACGTGCTTGTAATCAATACATTGTACAATGTCGCAAGACATGCGCGTTTAAGAGCAGGGACCAATCCAATCACGGTTCCAGAGACAAGCCTACTCCAGGGTCAGAATCACCTGGGGTCCATGTGAGGATACAGGCCATCGACAGAATGAAACAGCATATCATGTTGATCAAGAAGATCACTCGCATCAAGGGCATCAGAAGGTACATAACTGTCAGAATGCGCCACTCTTGCCTCGAAGATGCTCAAGAATGCTAAAGAAAGGAGCTTCAAAGCTCAGCTCATGCCTCACGCGCAGCCTCCTCCACTTGTACAGCGCGTGTTATGCCCGGACTCAAGTTTCATCGGAGGGCTTCGGCATGCATGTGTTAAAGGCGGTTTCAAAACCGGGCGTGATTTACAACATGTGTGCAAGAGCTGCTCGGAACAGTCACCTTGGCCTCCGAGTACTGCGCCGCCCAGTATCTAGTAGTTTGGCAAACTGACATGCTAGAAGTCATCTTGCTAAAGGCACATCCCCCGGAGCCTTCGCCTTCCAGAAAGGACAGCATGTGTGTATGTATCTCTGTACGTATATATACACGAACAAATATGTGTATGATCAGGCGTCTGGCGTTCCGGGCACCATCACCTACACCTTAACCAGGTCTGATCCATTGCATCTCCGCGGCGCCCAGGACTCCATTCGCTCCCATGGCCTGTGTCAGTTGCACTGGCTCTTACGGCGATGTTTTAGGGTTTGGTATCTTTTTGAGCGCCGTTTTCTGCCTGGTTTGCTGCCGTCCCTAGGAGTTTAGGTCTTAGGGTTTGCATCATCTTCCCTGCCCGCTGCTGCCTGGGCCTGTGCCATCAATCCACGCACGGCCTCACCTAAGTGTCACGACACATGCAGGCCTGAAGCTTTCGGACTTCAGTTTGGGATCTGTAAATGTCCGTAGTGCATGTGCTGTCATGACTGCTGGACCAGACAAGGAAACTTGGGCCTAGCATCAAGAAGCCTGTCAGGGCCACTAGGGGGCAAGTTTGTCTGGCGGGCAGCTCAAACTCTGAATCTTCAACTCAAGAGTTTCCAAACAAACAAAAAAGAACCCGAACTCCGAGCCAAGAAACCCCAAAAAAAAACCCGGACCGGTACATCCGGTACCCTACAGCAATCCCTTCTTCACGGCTCAGTGCTCCGAGGCTCCGAAGGTCTGCGCCTCGGTCTCGGAGGGATCCTGGAAGGGGCCACGGAATTTCGAACCAAAGCACGAGGCGGACGGAAGGCGCTTTTGGGGATTTGGGGCGGGTTTAGGGAGGGCTTCGGGTTTTTTTTTTTTTAGGGCCCAGGGTTTGAGGGCTTTTTTGGGGTTGAGGGTTTAGGTTCATCAGGGTATTAGGGCTTATGGGATTCAAGGGTTCGGTTTGGGTTGCCACCGGAATGATCAGTTCCGCCCTTTTGTTGGCCTCCTGCCGGTCGGCCAAGCATAGAGTGAACGGTGTATGCTGTGAAGGCTGCGTAGGTTTCACTGCATATTTGGGTTCGGGGTCCAGGGCCTTGTTTGGGCCTGAAACACACCTTCCGGACAAAGCCGAACCGCCCCTTAAAACGTAACTTGCCAAAATTCAAAGCACAGGAACGGCAATTCGAACCCCCCCCCCCCAGTGCCAGATGTCATTTCACAGTCAGGCATGCTGATAGCTGGCATTGAAATTCTTTTTTTACTTGCGATCAACATGTCTTGTATGATTGCCACGTGCTTGACCCAGATCGACTGAATACAAGTGTGGGATGTTCTGATATCTCCAGGCCATCCCCGAACCCGGAAACTCTCGACTCTCAGCCCAGTCCACGAACCAACGACTCCGAGGCTCAGGGAGGAGGTCCTCCTGCAACCCTAAACCCCAAACACCCAGCCACCTCCCAGGTGAACCACCGGACGGGCCGCGCAGCGATGCAACAGACGAGGCCTTCGGATGGAGAAATCGAGAAGACGAAGGCGGAGACAGGCTTGACGATCCTGCCTCACATACTGTGCTCCAGCTTCAAGCCTTAGATTTCAACTTTTATCTGATTCGGATCTCGCGCGGTGCGACATGTCGGAGCCTTCGACTCAACCGAAGACAGACAACACTGACCATCACAACCCAACACTTCACACACTGAACAGAGCCCACAATCGAACCCAGAGTCCCCACCTTTGACCTCGCCCACCTGCATCGAAGCTGGAGGCGCCTGTACTTCTGGAATTGCTGGGGTTTGGGTTTGGCTTGCTCGAAGACTGATGCGTGTTGCCGCTTCAGCTTTTGGGCTCCTTGGTGTGGCCTAAAACTTCAAACTTCTCGACAAGACCGGAACTGCCGTCGTGGCGAGAGATGGTCAGACTAGGAAAGATGATGAAGGGCTTTCAACCTCCAAAGACTCAAAGCTCGAACCGCGCGCCACTCGCGCCTGGAGGGTCGAGGCTGGCAGGCAGCCTGCATGGGCTTGCAGCGAGCGCTCCGGGTTCACGGCTTCAATTTAAGTGAGCTTAAGCTGTATGGCAAAGTATGGCGTTGTTTGATTTGGGACTTCTACGTGAAGGTTTCTGCTATAGTCAAACGAAGGCCAAAAGTTTCCAGCGTTTTTGGTGGAAACAATTCCCGCGACATGGACTTCGGGGGACGAACGGCTGAAGGCGTGGCACGGAACTCCACAAGTGGAGTAGAGCAAGCACCACCTTTCCTAATAATTTTCCTACGGCAATGACGACGATGATAGTCATCGCTAGCAAGAGAAAGGGATTGAAAATGGTAATGATGATGATGATGATAGGCGTTCGGCTGGTGGTCGTGTTCACCATTGCTGTCAGCCAGCTAGCACTTGCATTCTTACTATGCTAGGGTTTTCTACTTGTACATGTTCTTACGGTTGCATTCCCCATTTCCACAAAAAGTTCACCCCTTCAGCACCCACGCAAACGCCTGGAATGACCTCCAGCGGATTCACGCCAGCCTGGTGCGGTGCCGGTGCCATAGGAACTTGGCTTCTCTGTTGTTGGTGGAAGGGCTAGCTTAGGAGGTAAGGCTGAGGCTTTGGGGTTTTGTGACTGGGGTTTCGCTTAGGATTCACTAGTTCAAGTTACCGCTTAGGGTTCTGGATTCCACTACGCGCGTGCCATCGTCCCCTCCCTGCCTCAGGATACCAATACTCCGCATCACAGCCAAAAGCGACTAAGGCAGTGCCAAACCGGTTCTTACACGAGGTCGTCGGTGCAGATGAAAAAAACATGGCTAAACCTTAGACCGTCAAAACCTATACCCTGAACTCTGCACCCCTAACCCTGAAACTCCAAACCCTAGGCCGTCAACACTGAAAACTTCAAAAATCTGGCAGACTTCTGAGGCAAAAGCCTCCGTGGCCAGGCGAACAGCTGTGCCACGGAGCCTGGGATGCAAAGCTGTGACGGGCACAGTGTAGGGTTTAGGGTTTCATCCCACATTAGGAAATTCCTACGCCATAACTAGTAGTATGACTAGTTTCATTGTTCTTGCTGCTGTAGTATTATTACCATCACTTCTCCATGATACCGCTGCCATTCTCATCATATTACTATTGTATTCGATGATTCTAGCACTCACTATCGTCGTGGTCTAAGTAGTCATGCAAAGTCAGGCATTGTACCGGTGCTGCTGGTGCTGCTGCGACGTTTGTTACCCGTTGAAGTCTCAAAGGCAAGGCCCGCCGGGCGGCACGCACATTGCCTGAAATGGCTCCTCCGGTTTCACGCCTGCCAGAGTCCAGGATTATAGGGCAGGGCTTGCAGGGTTCTAGGCTGGTTTACATGCTAGCACTCGCCTACCGAACTCGTTGTCATGAAGCCCTAGGAACTGTTGCGCAAATGCATTTTGTGTCGGGATTGTCAGGATGGGTTGGCATTCAGGGTTTGTAAGTCCTGCCATGTGAATGGAAGCCATGATGCCAGCATCGCTTGATAGCGACGAATGCTGAGCCGCAGTGGCCATAATACTAGCCTTGGTTTGGTGTCCAAAAGTCTTTGGTATTTCGACAAGGACTTTGACATATTCCTGCGTTGAGACTCTGGCGTGTGGCATCGCATTGTCGCGAAGGTCAGGTGAAACGATCACAGCCCGTGTGCGAAGAATACGCCTGCTGCTGCTGTCTCAACTCTGTGGCGGTTGGTAGCCGATCAGGCTCGACTTGCCGGATGCATGCGTGCGTGTCATTCGTTGCAATGCCGTGGAATACAGCCACATCGATGCCAGAATCACACTGCACCACACCGTCTCTTTTCAATAGTTCAGACGTGAGGTCTCAAGATTTTACCTCCGACCGCCAGTTCGGCAAATCAAGGGTCTCTGCATGCTGAAAGATTGCACCCTGCCCAAAACGGGCTGTGAGAGTACTGCTGTTCTTGCCATCAGCCAAGACCATCATGCATGGACGAACTACCTGCCACACCTTGGCATAGCTCGCACTGGGATCGAACTTGCCTATGTCCTCTGGCTCACCTGGCCAACCCATTTTAGCCATCTTCTCCGCGGCACTCTCGACAGTCATGCAGTAGCTGAAGTATTCAAACCCCAGGATTGTCCACAAGGCACGCTGAGGATCCAACTGGTGTTGTTGGCAGGAATAAAGGCGGGTGCCAAGGACACAATCGGAACTTGAAGAAGGGAGTGGACATCCTCTCGACGTACACCGGCTGCAGCCATCACTAGTGGGACGAGGAGCTTCGTCACCATGGCTGGTGAAGTGTAACAAGATTCNAAGGACACAATCGGAACTTGAAGAAGGGAGTGGACATCCTCTCGACGTACACCGGCTGCAGCCATCACTAGTGGGACGAGGAGCTTCGTCACCATGGCTGGTGAAGTGTAACAAGATTCTGAAGTGAGCAGAGGACGCATTGCTGAAGCCAATCGAGGCTGCAGCAGAGCATTTTCAACACTGGTGGGCCTTCAACAGTTGCAACTTGAATTTGGNGCTGGTGAAGTGTAACAAGATTCTGAAGTGAGCAGAGGACGCATTGCTGAAGCCAATCGAGGCTGCAGCAGAGCATTTTCAACACTGGTGGGCCTTCAACAGTTGCAACTTGAATTTGGAAATGTAACACTGGACAGTGTATCTGGAAACCTGAACCAGGCACTGGAGATGTCCCTAGCAGGCCCTAGACCTGTGTACTGTGCCACTGCTAGGGCAAACGACAGAGTGGTGATACTGTGCAATGTTCTACCAAGATCACGGCTCGAATACACGCATAGTAGACCACGCCAACTTCTAGCCCTGTGAGGCAACTTAATTAAGGGCTGTGAAGCTGATGGGGTCTGCATATCATAGTTTGCGCTCTCGCCGTTGTTATTCATGTCAAGCTTGTGACTACTGCTGCTGCTATCACTGTGCAGCCAAAGTGTATGTACGTGTAGCTGTACATTTTGTATACACAATATATGTACATGACACGCATATGTACAGGTACAGGTATAGGTGCATGTGCATGTATGTAGGTACGCACGTAGGTGTGTATGTATGTATGCACATACGTATATGCATGTCTGTCTGTCTGTCTGTCTGCCTGCCTGGCTGGCTGTCTGTCTGCCTGTCTGTCTGTCTGCCTGTCCGTCTATCTGTCCGTCGGTCCGTCGGTCTATCCCCGAACTACACCCCAACCGTGAAGCCCAGCTTCTTCGCCCCTGTATCTTCAGCCTTTAGCCACCCTATGCTACTGCTACTGCTATTTTTCAATTGGACGCTGTGCGAGCGGGCTCAGCACTTACTGCTACTGCTACTGCTACTGCTACTGCTACTACTACTACTACTACTACTACTACTGCTACTACTACTACTACTACTACTACTAGTACTAGTACTACCAGTACTACTACCTTCATGGTCCGCAAGGGGACACCTAGCACTGCGTTGGCGCCGAGCGCGGCAGCGGCCTCAAGGAGCCGCTGCCTTGCCTCAGAAGAGAAATGGCACGACTCCGCTTCTCTACTTGTCGAGTCTCCTATGGTCGGTTGAGGGTTCAGGGTTTAGGGTTTAGGGCTTGTCGAGTCTCCTATGGTCGGTCCTATGGGTACTAAAGGTTAGCAGTTATCCGCTGGGGCTATGCTATAGGGATGGTAGCTACTCTAAGGCTAGGTCTGCATCTCTGTGCACAGACCATTTACATTGGGCTTTAGGGTTTAATGTTGTTCTAGAGGCCGGCATGATGACTCTTGATAAGCATGATGAAGTGAGCACTAAAGTGGCGAAGGGTGCGGCCAACGTTCGCTCAAAACTGGAGGAATCGTCGTCGTCGTCGTGTCGCCATCGTCATAGTAGTAGTAGCAGCAGCAGCAGTAGTAGTAGAAAAAGTAACAGTAGTAGTAGCAGTAGTAGTAGTAGTAGTAGTAGTAGTAGTAGTAGCAACAGCAGCAGCAGTAGTAGAGAAAGTAACAGTAGTAGTAGTAGTAGTCGTCGTCGTCGTCGTAGTCGTAGTCGTAGTCGTAGTCATAGTAGTAGTAGTAGTAGTAGTAGTAGTAGTAGTAGTAGCGGGAGTGGGAGTGGGAGTGCTGGTGGTAGTGGTAGTGCTCTGCTAGTGCTAGTGCTAGTGGTAGTGGTAGTGGCAGTGGCAGTGGCAGTGGTAGTAGTAGTAGAAGTAGTAGTAGTAGTAGTAGTAGCAGTAGCAGTAGCAGTAGCAGTAGTAGCAGGAGTAGTAGTAGTAGTAGTAGTAGTAGTAGTGGGAGTGGGAGTGGGAGTGCTGGTGGTAGTGGTAGTGCTCTGCTAGTGCTAGTGCTAGTGGTAGTGGTAGTGGNGCGGTGGTGGCGGTGGTGGTGGTGGTGGTGGTGGCGGTGGTGGGGGTCGTGGTCGTGGTCGTAGCAGTAGCAGTAGCAGCAGCCGGAGGTCGACAAGACGGTACTTAGGGTAACTACTGTGGCAGTTGTAGTCACTTTAGCCTAAAGAGCTCAGGATTCGGGAACCCCTTTTGGAGGAGCTGGCAGGAAGCAGCCATCATTTCCGAGCTTGGGGTGTCCAGCCATGCGGCTTGCTGGAAGGCAGCGGCCTGGTACGGGGTTCAGCACCGTTTCTTAAGAAGGCCCATGTCGATGGAGGCATTCCAAAACCCTTGTGCTTCGACACTTCATGTATCTTGACTTCACCTTGCAGAAGCTCGCAGCTCCGAACTGGAAGGATTCTCAACAAGCCGACCGCCTCGCGATTGGCCAGGTCGGTCCTTTGCCGTTAGGTGAAATGAACATTGGGCTCTGAAGTGCGACCAAACACAAGCTGTCGGTATCTGCTGCACTTGTCTGCCACTGCAGCAACCCATGGCTGCATGTTTCAGTGGGCACCAGGGCACAACAGCCAATCCGTGCCAGACACACACCACGCACTATTCCAGAAGTCTTGTGATCTGCTGCTCAAGAGCACACCAAAGCTCCAGTTGGCATTGGCGCCCACCCCTGGCACGCGAGGCTTCATCGTAAAATCTGTTCACTTAACTTTAGCCCAATCCCAAGCTTTCTGATATGAATTGACTGAGAGCCTCCCGGAGCACGAGAGCTTCAGCCCCTGTCATCACTGGCAAGCCTTGGACAATTCCGAGCGTCTCTTCCACTCGGGTGCCATGCGGAGGCTCGCGCACCTGTCCACGCATGTTCGAGACACTACAAGCACAAGCGTCAAATTCGTGCTTTATAACTGTCTGTTACGAGTTGTCTGGAGCTGTGGTTCTGAAAACGTTCATCTCGATGATGATTGCCGCAAGTCTCCTAAGTGCTCTCTGCTCTTTTTTCTTACGACCTTCTCTTTCTGTTGTGGCGTCTGCCTTTTTTCGCCGAGAGTCGGTCGAGACAAACAGCGGCCCGGTGTAAGGAAGAAGATCGGATCCAAGCTCCTGGAATTTTGCGATGGTCAGGACTTTGCCTCTGGTGTTGCAGCTGGCCACGGATAGGTACGAGCAAGGGACCTACTGCAGGTCAAAGTTGGAAGCAATTAGCACCTGGGGCTGTGGATGGCCGGAGTACGGAATTAGGAAAAGACCCCTCCGCATAGGGTTCGGGCCATGGGATGAAAAAAGAAGCCTCACTTCCGGGACTGTTCGTATCCGACTCCGGCCAAAACCGCCCCAGGCATCCAGCCTTCTGTGGCAGCGTCCGCACGGCGGTTCCACAAAGCATCGCCTCGGTCGTCCTGAGCAGAAAGCCAGTCATCGAATGACACGCAGTCAGTGTCTACATTTTACATTCTACGATAACTCTGGATCCCAAAACAAGAACCGCTGCTAATTAAGAGAAACAGCTAAGCTGAAAGACCCCGAAACCCTGAACCCTGGATCCTTCAGTAGAAGCCATGAGTCTTGTGTCGCTGAACCCGACGGTAGGTCGTCGGCCCGTTCTCCGTCTTCTCCTCACCAGGGGAGATGAAGCGTTTTCCGGCCCCGACCAACAGATCCGGGACTCTTAACAGCCAAGTGCATTTCATCAGAGCTGTTGCGGCCCAGACAGTGAAAACAGAGTGGTGATCTACTTCCACTTTTTCTGGTCCTGCAAGTCCAGTGACAACACGTGACATCGCAGCCAACAAAACGTGGTGAGTGGATGCCGAAGACGGACGACCAAGACAGACATTGTTGATGAGCACGCACCATACTGAACCGTCGTCATGCACCGAAGGTCTAATCATCAAGGGACAATGCGAGTCACGGGCGAGCTGTCCTCCTTGATCTGGAAAGAGTCACACTGCAGCCAGCGAACACCCACCACCGCGTCGGCGTTGAGCTGCTGCGCTCTCTGCCTCTGCCGGGGGTATCTATACGCAACCCCCGCAAACACCTTCAAGTAACACTTCAGATAACACAGCAATGGAACCTGTCCTGATGATGCTGATGCTGATGCTGATGCTGGTGCTGGTGCTGGTGCTGGTGCTGGTGCTGGTGCTGGTGCTGGCTCTGGCTCTGGCTCTGGCTGGCGCTGGCTCTGGCTGGCGCTGGCGCTAGCGCTGGCGCTGGCGCTGGCCCTGGTGCTGGTGCTGGTGCTGGTGACATTGGGACTGAACTCAGTATGCGGAGTAACAAGGAGCTGGAAGGGATGGAAGGATCTACAATCTACAACGAGTAGCACGAGTTAAACAGATACACTCGTGCCTGCACTACGACTCAACCTACATTGGACCTACATTGCTGATGGCTGACCTCCGCGTGTGAGTGTCACATTGTTCTCAGTTATGTGCTTCTGCTTGAGCATTGGCAGCATCATCTGCCCCATCCAACCACCAACAACACAGCCTGGGCCCTCCTTTAATCCGGGAGGAAGCCACGGGCAGCCCTACCAGACACAAAGATGAAAAGACATTCGACCCTGAAGCTTAAGGCCTAAACCAGGCTTGGATTTCAATGACAAGATGAAAATGCAGGCAAGGTGCTGCAGCAGGCAGCCGGCTTGGGCAAAGGAACTGCACTCCTTCGCAACCACTCACCGATTCAGGTCTACATCGGCCTCGGTGTGTGCATGTCTGCGTGACTGTGCGACTGTGTATGTGTGCCCTGTCCTCCTTGCATCTGCCCTCCACTATGGCGGAGAAATTCAAGCTGAACCCCGACCACTGCCCAATGGCAGCCGTCACCGTTCCCAGCACCTGTGCATCGTCCGAGGGTCTCTTTGAACCAAGGAGGTGGCACCCCAAAAACTTACAGCTTCAGCACCAAAACCTGACAAAAGGCTGAGTTCCTGAAGCCTTCTGCGAACCCCGATGGCTTCACTAGGGTGACTCGAGGCTCTGGATTGAATCGTCTGCATATGAAGCCTTAAGAGTCTGAACCGGGTACCGGCACCGAGCGCCTCTCCGTTAAGCAGTTCCGCCTCACCCGTTCGCATCAGCCTTGAGCAGTCGTGATGGGGAACTCGCAAGAGAGCCAAAACTCAAAACTCAAGTCGGCCTTGGGGTTTAAGCCCTTTGAACGTTTGGCCAAGTTGAGAGTCTCCTCTTCTCTGCCCTGGGCACGCCTTGCAGACTCCCAGCGCTAGGATTTCGGGGCTCCTCGCCTTGGGCTTGCAGACCTGCCCTGGGGCCCCCTGAAACCCTGAAACCCTGAAACTGCAGAAACCCAGGCCCCAAGAGAAACAGAGAAACATTCACATGAACTTCGACCGGCAACAGGGGCGGGAGATCCAGGGACACGAGGTTCTGCTTCAGGAGGGCGAGGTCGCGCTGCCTCTGAGGAGCCCAGGGCTCAGGCACTTAAGGCACTTGGGACATCTGCATCTTCTCGGAAATCGGAAGCACGATTCCGCATGCTTATAACTGAAAACTTATCATCCCCAATTGGTCCCGAAACAAGGCTCAGCCTCTCGCTCACTGTACACTGTCACAGCAGTGCTTCGGATGCACGGATCTCTGAAGAAGGATGTCCGGAAAGCTAAACTCGGTACTGGTCAGATCCTGTTGTGCACAAACAGAGGATAGGTTCGTGCTGACGTACCCGTTATTCCGACCAAGGGAAAGGGGAACGCATTCAGGCGCCCAAGCGGCAGCCCCTGGAGTCTGATCTCCAGCCGGATTCCGCTTTGCTTCACCAGCTCCTCCATGTCCTTCCTAAGGCTGAGTCGTGGGTCGCAAACATAAGAAGCTTCCATCATGGAGGCCCAGAGCTCAGACAGTTCCGAGCAGTGCCCGCTTATTCCGAGACACGCTCTAGCTGCAAGATGCTGCAAGCATGTCGGGATACATGACATGCACGACCATGACCGGGACAATAGTAGAGTCAGGGTACGCTTCCTGTGCTTCCACCTTCAGGGAGCTGAGCGGGTTGAAGCGCTGGTCCCAACGGAAGCTGGCCTCCCAAGCGCTTCCGCCGAAGTCTGGCTTTAGATTTCAAGTTTCAGTCTTCAAGTCCTGCTGGATAAGGCTTTAGGGCCTTGAGGGTTTAGGTTCCCGGCACTGCTCCTGTGAAGCAGAATTGAAGCGCTGTCGGAAGCATTGCCGGACCGCATATCAGAAATCAAGGCGGCTGGACCCAGAAGACAAAGTAGCAGAAACGTTCACAGGTACAAATCTCGAGGTGAAACTGTGTGGAACGGCTATCAGCACCAGGGTTGGTCAAGATGCGACTTCTGCGGGTTCCAAGCTTCAAAACCCCACGACACTCCAGGAATGCAGTAAACGTCTCGGGTTCCGGCGGCCTTCCGTGCTTGCAAAGCGGCGCTCTCCAGGTTAGAGCGCTGGAGGGCCTGAAGGCGTGGCGTGATGAAAATGGTTTCTCAGAAGTAACACTTAGAGTTGTCGTTCTTCTCGTCCCTGGGGACCTATCAGCGCTAACACCCCTTGTCTTAGCTATGGTCCTTGTCCTTCTTCTTCTTCTTGTTTTCAGGTGCTGGTGCTGGGGCTGGGGCCAGTGCTGGTGCTGGCAGGCCCACCCTGTCACCATGTCCTGCCTGCGCCTGGACCTGCGCCGACCAGTCCTCCAGGCTGGAATGGAACTCGGCCCGTGCAGCTGCCAGCGCTCGGCGCCTGGAAGGCAGAAGCAAGAGCGGACTCTTTTGGTCTAAACTTTTGTGACACCTTGTGGTTGAAAAACTTTCCAGTCAGATAAGGCAGAACCCCAACAAGATCCATGATCCTGGTCCTACGAAGTATGCTCGGTGGTAACTTTATTATTGCTCTTGGCATTGGATTGACGGCATCAGTAGTGAAGCGACAACATCGAAATCGAAAATACCTAATACTGGACATGGCGGTAGAGAAGCAGGAAGGTGAATGTCGCAGTCGGAAAAGTTGTAGCAGTACCAGTGGTGGTAGTTCGAACAGCGGCAATAGTCCTGAGAAAAGATGCACGAAAAAAAAGAGCTGAACATCAACAACAGCAGACAACGGAGCATGCAGCTCGGAACCTCCCGAGAGGCCCTCAGCTCGGCTGAGCCTGGTATTCTGCAGAGTTTTGGAGAAGCTGGCCACATTGGTCTCCAGCGAAGCCGCAACGGCATCTGCTTCCTGCAGGAAGGTGGAGTACCTGCCACACAGCAAAGCCATGCAAAGCCAGGGGGCCCCGAAACGCCAAAAAGAACGCGCGGGGTTGAAGATCGATGAGAAAAAGCAGATGTGTTGGGTTAGAGTTAGAGCGGCTCAACAAGCATGCTTCCTTGCAGTGGTGCTAGAGCTTTGGGCTTAGATTCAGAAGCTGACATACACTGTAAACCAAGTTCTTGAACTGATTCGAGGGTCTGCTGCACCGCTGGAAGCGGAGCCATCGCTGACACTCGCCGTATTGCTGCAGACTGTTACACCTAAGGATCTGGATCCGAGGAAGTCACTGCTAAGAACACTGCACCTTTCCTTCTCATGCTTGTGCAACCCTGGGACGGCACCCAGCGGCAAATCTCCCACCTGTAGAGCCAAAGGCTCTCAAGGGCAAACTGAGAGAGAAGCCTCCTTACGCAAAACTAACCAGACCTTAAGCAACCAGGAATTCTGCCGAGACCGGGCAACATGATGCAGAACATTTACTCAAAGGCAAAGCCGAAGATGTCTCCCGCGAAATTCCCTGCATTGCATCCTTTTCGTTCCTTCCATGCGGCATTCAGTATGCACTGAATTCAGCTGAGAAGATCACATGGGGCAGAAATATGTCGCGAGACTACAGCATGCAACCATGGAATGGATTGGCCCAAGTTTCTCCGTCGATTCCGAAGGTCACAGCTGCCCTAACCCAAACCCACACATTCCTGGCCAACCTTTTGTTCGCCCGGAAAGTGTGCGGTCAGATCCTCTCGACCGAAGCAGGCATGTGGCTGCTTTGCAGCTGCTCCGACACCTAGCTAGTAGAAGGATCCCACACGTGCCTCCAGCGCCTCAGATGAGAGTCGACCCTACGGCAAAATCAATCAACAAAAAGCATCGCATCAATCGAATGCACTGCACTCTTGAACCGGACATAATCGGGATGATGGCTGGTGGTTGGGGTGGCTGTGTGCTGGTGGTGCTGGTGGTGCTGGTCGTGCTGCCCGCACCGGTGCCGGTTCCAGTGATGCCGGTGGTGCCGGTGGTGCCGG